>OX422214.1:482919111-483385111 GCA_949130495.1 Sambucus nigra
AATGTCCTAACCCCAATTTGTACACCCACGAAATAAGCCCCGTTTAACCCATTTCTAATGTAAGGTAGTGACCCAATTCTTCTAAAAATCTAGGAATCTATGTTTACTTCATACAAGAAGGTTCCTAGGTCCTAAGCCTAAAGGAAAGGGTTATAATTGATCTAAGAGAAATCACTCAAAAATGTTGGGTTTCCAAATCGATTCGGCCTGGACGAATCGATTCGGTCAAAAAAGCGAATCGATTCGGACCAGCCGAATCAATTCGGTCAGGAAACATGACTTTCTACATAATTTCTGAATCGATTCAGATAGGCCGAATCGATTCGGCTCATTGAGACCTGTAAGCTGCCCCTTAAGCGAATCGATTCGCCCTGGCCGAATCGATTCGCCCTTGTGAATTGCCCAAGTTTGCTTATGGAGTCTTGGACTCCTAAATTCCCCCAACTCAAATCTACCCAAACCAAGATCATTTAACAAAATCAACTACTCATAAATATATCTAGCAACCATAAATAACCCCAATAAACATCTAAATCAACTTTCAAGGGTTCAAAACCTACAAATCCATTTAAAACCCTAAAATTGTTAAACCATAACCAATCCACAACAATCAATACCATTTATTCATCTTAAATCGTATATTAGCAAGTAGAAAACTTGCCTTGGTGTTCAAATCTCAGATTTTCTTGTAGTAGCAACAATCTCCAAGCTTGAATCTCTGTCTTTTCTTCTTTCTCTCCAAAGTTGTCTTCCTCTCTCTTTCTCTCTAGGTTTAGCAAATACACATAAGGGAAATAAATGAAATGCAATACTTAAATCGTGCCTTAAGTCTAAATTCCCAACTTAAATGGTTAATACCACATTAAAATGACTCCCAATACGCATTCAATCTATAACCAGGCAAAAGTGACCGAAACATAAAAATACAATATGGCACTTATTTCGACGATCTCGCACTTTTCGGGACTAACTACGCCCTCCAAATTCTCATTTGGGAATTTTGTAACTCATTTCAAGTTTCGATTTCATTTTAAACCATAAATGTTATTTAAATTATATGACACTATAAAACACAACATGGTGATATTTACTTACACATGCAGTAAATATGCAACAATTTAGTAAATATTAACTTTTAACTCGTTTAATTACTATTTACTCCATATTCTAGCATTTTATATAATTACTTCACACAGTAAATAAATATAAAACAGGTTCTCAAAAGCGGGGGTTGTTACAAAAAGGTTGTAAGTTAGGTGGGACTTCGAACCTCTCTTCATTTTCGTATATGAGAAGTGCAACGGGTGTGAAAATTAATATTTCGAAGTCATTGATCATCCTCCACATGGGCTACATATAAGCTTCTTCAAACAATAAGTTATTCTCCTTGGTCATCATATAAAACTTCACCCTCACTTTCATCTTCATCACTATAATTTTTTTCCACATCTTCATTGACGTCCACCTCCACTAATGAAACAATCTTTTGATTTGGATATTCAGATGCAATATGCCCAAAGTCGTGACATTTAAATAATGGTGAGAATTTCAATTTGAAGATCCTTGCTGAATTGATTTGCCGTTTATATCATTCTTCGAAGGTAGCTTGAAAGATGTCTTCGAAGGCTTGGAAATAGAAGTACTCCCTGATTATAACCTCCATCATGACTCTAACTTCAAACACTACTTTTCTCCTTGAGTTGCTTATCCACCTTTAAAGACAAATGAACACATTATTATAAGTCCAATATGGTTGCAATTGAACAACATTTAAAATATGAGTCCTTAAACCACTAAGATAATGAGCAATTATTCGATGCTCTGACTCGAATAATACACATCGCATCATGATATGATCAAGTAGTCTTGAATACTCCTCCACGGACAACTAATTTTTATGAAATTGTGAAAATTAAGAAAAGCATCTTGTACGTAATGACTAGGAAAAAATATTTTTAACTCCTTTTTCATCTTCTTCCAAGTTATAATTATTCTTTTACCTTCACATTCACGTTGCTTCTTTAAGTGTTCCCACCAAGTTGAGGTATGCTTCTTCAACTTTATGGCAACTAATTTCACTTTTTTGATTTCTAGAATTTCATAGTAGTAAAAGATTCTCTCCACGGTGGTGATCCAATCAATGAATTAATCACTTTAGATTTGACCATTAAATTCTTGGATCCTAACTTTTATATAAGCATAGTGATAGGGTTGGTTCCTTCCACATATACGTTTCAAAGGAGCCTCTTATTCCGATGCATGGTCATGAGCATTATAAATGGGGTTAATTTCCTCTTCATCATGTGGAAATTCATTATAACTACTACGATCCATCACATTCCTGAGATTGAAAGCGTACTAAATGCTGTAAGAGTTTTTCACATGTCCCTTAAATTCATCTAGTTCAATGTCACGTAAGTCTCTTTCACATACTGGTCACCAATATTAGGGCCATGACGATAGTTGCTGGCCATCAAAACCAAGTCTCTGATACCAATATGAAATTGGATAATAAAAGAGAAATATATAACACAAGTGTTAACTGAGGTAACCCACTCAAAATCTAAGGATAATGAAAGAGAAATATATAACACAAGTAACCCACTCAAACTCTAAGGAATCCACTGATGATAGGGAGCAACACTCGTCCCCAGTTGGAATCCACCAAAAGGTTAAGAGCAAAATAAGAAAACTTTGCTTCTTATACAAAAGTTTGTTTATAATCTCAAATAAAATTATCCTTGTTTCATACATCCTCAGCCCTTATCTAGGTGCTTGGAACAACTCTCCAGCAATGGGTGTTAAGATATATTAAATAGAACGTCGAATAAACTAGAAGTTGGAAAACTAAAAGACAAGACCCTTGGACTCAAAACTAATTTGCCAATAAGTTAGGAGTCACTTAAAATACATGCCACTCTATGTGTACATTGAATTATAAGGTCATACATATACCAATTGAAAGGTATATACATTAGATTTCCAATGAGCTATGAATCATGTCATTTGGACTTTTAAGGAGGGAGTTATGACCATTTTCATAAATGGTGTTTCTGCTGTCGGTATAATCCGAAAATAAACTGTAGAGCTTCTTCAAGCCCATTTATTGAACTATGACACTTCTAAGTACTTGTATTAATATCAAAGTTGCTCCTGCATAAAAAAAGTTCAGCATGTAAATATGTGAAATTGATGTAAATAGAAGATTATATTGACCAAAGATTGATAATCATAGTAATCCCAACATATTTGTATAAAAGGAAAAGAATCCTCACATCATTATTATTCCCTTCCATGAAAGGATGTATGGATTATCACTACACCAAAATGGCCAAATTGTCACCTTTCAGCCGGCTAACCTTGTCAAGGTCATTGACCGTGATAAAAAACACGCGTTTTTTGTCACGGTCATTGACCTTGACACGACTGTGACAACTAATTGTCACGGTCAATGACCGTGACAAGGCCGTGACAAATTTACTTGTCACGGACTTGTCACGGTCAATGACCGTGACAATTATTTAAATACTTGTCACGGTCAATGACCTTGACACGATCGTGACAATATTTACAGCAAAAACCCTAACCCCTTCTTTTTTCCCTACCACCGTTCCCTCCCTCCCTCTCTCTCTCTCTCGACGCTGCTCTCTCTCTCTCTCTCTCTCTTCCATTTATATATATGTTTGTTTGTATATTTATGTGTGTATGTGTATATATATATATATGTGTGTATGTGTCTGCGTGTGTGGGGGGTGGGGCAGGGTGGGGGTAGGGGGTGGGGCGGGGTGGGGCAGGGTGGGGGCAGGGCGAGGTGTGTGCGTGTGTATATGTATGTGTATGTATGTGTATATGTGTGTGTATGTGTGTGTATATATGTGTGTGGTGGTGTGTGTGTGTAGGTGTGTGCGTATGTGTGTGGCGGGGGGAGGGGTGGGGGTGGGCGTGGGGCACCCATTTAATAACTTTTAAAATATTTGAAAAAAACATAATATTACAAAATTGAAACGAAATGGTATTGACGGAACTTACACATACGTTATAATATAGAATCTCAAGATAAAAAAATGTACAGTAAAACTCCAAATTGATACGAAATTAAAAAAAAATAAAGGACGTGTTTGGAATTATGTAATGTGCTCTTATGTTGAAAATTATTAGATAGAAAAAGAAAAATATAAATTGAGATAACCTTAGAATCTAATTAGGCTAAAAATATAATGGCATCAACTAACATATATATACAACACTAAAAGTAGACATCAATTTTATAAATCTTTACTTTATAATTCAATATGGGTTATACTCCCACATAGTTCATCAACAAATATTGTAAGAACATTGTGAAAATAATAAACATCGGGAGGGGGTGGGGGTGGGTGGGGTTTTGAATATTATTTACATTTATATTTTTGGATATTATTTACATTCAAAATAAATAATTGATAATAGTTGCATAATAATTGGATAATAATTGATATTTTCATTCAAAATAAATATTTCATTCAAAAATATTGGATAATAATTGATATTTTCATTTAAATTGATAATAATTTTATTCATGAAATTAATTCAATTAGGTAAAACCCTAGATAATTTTTTAACAGAATTTGATAATATTATATAAAGTTTAGTAAATTCACAAAATGTTGCCAATTGTATGTTTTTAGGAATATCATTAGTTAGAATCCATACACATGCATGTTGTTAGAAAGTCTTAAATTTAATTCTCACTTTAATTTGTAGAATCTCTGTACTTGGTTGGATTTATCCCTTTATGATAATGAAATTTATGCTCCAATTATAATTATCTCATGTCATAATTTTATTGATAAACAATATATGTAGTTGTCACGGTCGTGGTGGGGGGAGGGGTGGGGGTGGGGTGGGTGGGGGTGGTGTGTGTGTGTGTGTGCGTAGGTGCGTAGGTGTGCGTGTGTGCGTGGTGGGGGGAGGGGGAGGGGGTGGGGTATGTGAATATGTGTGTGTATGTGTGTGGCGGGGGGAGGGGGGCAGGGGGTGGGGGTGGGGGTGGGGCACCCATTTAATAACTTTTAAAATATTAGAAAAAAACATAATATTACAAAATTGAAACGAAATGGTATTGACGGAACTTACACATACGTTATAATATAGAATCTCAAGATAAAAAATGTACAGTCAAACTCCAAATTGATACGAAATTAAAAAAAAATAAACGTCGTGTTTGGAATTATGTAATGTGCTCTTACGTTGAAAATTATTAGATAGAAAAAGAAAAATATAAATTGAGATAACCTTAGAATCTAATTAGGCTAAAAATATAATGGCATCAACTAACATATATACACAACACTAAAAGTAGACATCAATTTTATAGATTTTTACTTTATAATTCAATATGGGTTATACTCCCACATAGTTCATCAACAAATATTGTAAGAACATTGTGAAAATAATAAACATCGGGAGGGGGTGGGGGTGGGGGTGGGTGGGGTTTTGAATATTATTTACATTTATATTTTTGGATATTATTTACATTCAAAATAAATAATTGATAATAGTTGGATAATAATTGGATAATAATTGATATTTTCATTCAAAATAAATATTTCATTCAAAAATATTGGATAATAATTGATATTTTCATTTAAATTGATAATAATTTTATTCATGAAATTAATTCAATTAGGTAAAACCCTAGATAATTTTTTAACAGAATTTGATAATATTATATAAAGTTTAGTAAATTCACAAAATGTTGCCAATTGTATGTTTTTAGGAATATCATTAGTTAGAATCCATACACAAAATGTTGCCAATTTCCAATTGTATGTGTATATGTGAGTGTATGGTGGTGTGTGGTGGGGAGGGGGTAGTGGGGGTGGGGTGTGATGGGGGAGCTGATAATATTTTGTTATAATTTGTGGGGGGAGGGGGTGGGGGTGGGGTGTGTGTGTGTGCGTAGGTGTGTGCGTGTGTGCGTGGCGGGTGGGGTAGGGGTGTGTGTATGTGTACTATTAACATTTTTTTTATCTGTACTAATAACATTTTTTTTACAGCAAAAATGTCTCCTTTAGATGTTAAGGCGAAGATGATGATGCTGTTTATGATGATGTCGTCTGGGTTCGGTGGTAGCGGAGGCGACGAGGGCTCCTCCGCCCCTAGGCTCCCCAAATATGGAAAATTTGGGATTACCGTCGAGAACAAGTCAGAGCTATTAGCGAGATCCCTTGAGCTGCTAAAGACGGTCATCGGCCCGGGGTTTATGTTGAAATTCTAGGTAGGAATCATGTTGTATATCGGGCTGGTACCCAAGGGATATTTATATATGTCTATATTCATTTCATTTCAGTCATTGTATTGGCTGTGACCCGACAGCTTATTCGGGTTTACTTCTTTGTAGTATATTCAGTTGTATTTATTTATTTCATTTTATTCTAGCATTTCATTTCTCATAGTTCTTTCATGCATATTTCTTTCCTTTACTAGTAGTGTTATAGTGTTGGTTTGTTGTCTGTTGCATATTTTATTTAATTTTAACATCTCGCTTATATGATATCGGGTAGTTAGTCCTATATTATATAGTACCGACAGTTGATGTTGAGACTGGACCATCTGAAACTCCTGATTTAATGTAGTATAGGGCTGGCCACCCGTTATTATTTTGAGCGGGGTGTTACAGATGGTATCAGAGCATCAGGTTGTAGAGTCTTTAGGATATGTGCAAGTTTTCTGCGTTCTTCCGTTAACATTCTTGATATAAAGCCCTAATATTAGGATTGTTGTGTTCACTGCGTTTATCTTCTTCTGTGAAGTGTATTCACTTGATCGACGTTCTGATAACAGTTGCTTTCGTTTCAGACGTCGCCTAGATTATGTCGTCTAGGAAAGGACAAGATTAGAGATACAATACCCATAACATATTTGGGTACGCTTTAATCGGGGGTATTTATTTTTTTCCTATTCCAGCGGAGATATTGAGGAGATTTCTAGCGGTGGTTCAAGGTGATTTATCGATGCTTGAGTAAGAAAGTGAAATTTACTCGAATAGTGAATCTTAGACTTAGTAAGGAAAGTCTGAGGAGTGAGTAGTGTAGTCCTCAGGAGGTTTAGGTTGAGAAACCCGTCAACCTTCATTAGGAAACTTGACGTTGGTGACTCTCACCGAGGTGAAGTAGGTGGAATTTTCCCAAAATCAGGAGTATTGCCTTCTGGGATGAGGGGGAAAGAGATTGGAGACTCAGGTTCGTTAAGTAGGACTGAAGGAGTTTCTAGTAGTTGCAATCGCGTTTTGTCCTTCAAGATGGTTAGGAAGGATTTTGAGGAAGATGTTCCTCTTGTGGAGAAATAGGTTTAGGAATAATGATTGTCCTGAAAGAAGTAATCCAAAGATGAAGTAAAGTAATTGGATTATGGAAGTATAAGGTAGAATACCTTTCTTTGGGTTTAAGTCATGATTTGTGCGATATTGACAACGTCATGCATAAGGTATGATGAGCGGTAAGCCTCTACGCCCTAGGGTATATAGTATTTCCCTGGAGGAAGGAGTGAGTAAGTATGGTATTTGTAAGGTATGTTTTGAGAAAATAAATCATCTCGTGAGGAGATAATCGAGAGTTATAATATTGAATTTCGGAAGGGCAATATGTCGAGGTTTGTTGGGCAGTGATTATAAGATTATTCATCTCATGGATGGGTTAGGGAGTGTAATTGTAGTGATCCAATGAGGGAAGAACTTAGTTTATGGAAAGGTGTTGATGTGATGTAGAGGAATTTTATAACTCAGAGGTTCAGAGTTTAGTAGATTTATTTTGAGCGGAGAATTTAGCTCATAGTTGTGCTAAGTTTTGAGAACTAGCTAGTGGTTAGAAGTATTGTATTTGTTGAGACCTTGTGTCTTAAACATGACGTGTTTGTTTGGCGTGTCGAAAGACGCGGAATTTATTTATATTATATTGTTACATAGGCCCTCGGGCAATATCTAAAATATATGAAATCTTTTGATAAAACCTTAACCCTGGTTCAACAAATCTCAATCCCCGACCTAGGTACATAGTAGTGTATTGGGAGGGTTCCTTGTTTGGATTTCTCTTGCGAGACCTCCCCCGCAAGAAGGTAGCTAGCGTCAAAGATTGAGGAGAGTTCAACTATGTGAAATTTTAAAACTTTTATATAATTAATATGTTATTATAGATTATATTGGTGGTAGTTATGTTACGATTTGAGGCTAATGGAGCTTGATTATAATTCTACGAGTGGAAACTCGGGTACGAGGTGTATGGGCGCCCTGGGTAGTAGTTTGGTTTAAAATTTATATGGTTCGACGTGAGAACTGGAGAGGATCGGTATAGTGATCCTGATGATTGATATAAGGAATAGATGATATTGAGGTCCTAGACATATCTTAAATTTCGCGGGCGAAATTTTTGTAAGGGGGGAAGTTTGTAACACCCCATGATTTTTGGAGACTGAGAAATTAAATTTTTGGGAAAATAAAATTTAATTAAATTGGAGAATTCTAAAATTGGGAATTGAAGTCCAAAAATAGAGGACATTTTAAAGTATTTCGGATGATGATTTTGAGGGTACCATCGATCCCGGAAGGGTTGAGATAGTCAAAATGACTATCATTGGGTTTTATTTCGGCTCCGAAATATTTTTATGTTAGTTTGACTCGAATTGGAGTAACGAGTCATTTAAAGTGTGTATTAACATTTAAAACTGGGACTTAAGTTTTATAGGCTTAAAAGGCTCACGGATCAAGTGATGGAGTGGAAAAACCGAGCGTCCGTGTAATACGCTAGTCGTTGTTATCGGCTTCCAACCTCAATACAAAAAAAAACCTAAACTTTTAACTACACTTTTATGGAGTATAGTAGTAAGTCTGGGTATCAAATCCACAGGGAATGTTTTATAGAATTTAATTGATTTATTACTTCTAAAATAAAAATGAAAAAGATGATGATTGGGAAAATTTCTATTAAAAAATTACTTAAGAAAAAAAAACTGAAAAGTGCAAAAGAAATTAGATCTGACAAATGGGAGAAAATAGGGTAGGGTACAATCCCTCAATCCTTAACAAATTATCCTTTAGAATACTAGAATTATAAATCAAAATTCTTGATTAAATCCAGTACTTATCATCACTAAGCATTACATATATGAGGGTCAAGCCCGCATCATATGAAATCAAAGATCAATATAAGGCGGTGAACGACAAATTATACATACAAAGCATTCTTAAACATCCCAAGTACCTAGGGCAAGAGAGATTAAAAGATATGACAATGCATATATGATTTTCATTCATGATTCAACCAATATTTTCATTTATTTTCTAATTTTCCATACAAATAATTTGTATTAGGATTGAGTTCATGTACCCCAACCCTTGAGAAATTAGCTACTCATGATTGGATAAAAAAAAACAAATTCATACACAAAATTATGGATCTACAAAACATGGTAAATAATTTGCAAGTAATAAAATAAGAGAATGGAAAGAGTTTACTTGAATTCAGCAACAAGGAATTGAGATTCAGAATACAAACTAGGGTTCATACAACTCTTGAAGGAATAGAAAATTTGCTCTCAAAATCTAACCCTAAAATTCAATCTAGCACTTCTAACCTACTCCTAACCTAGCCTCTCTCTAGCAACTCCCTCTCTCTAGAATTCCACCCCCCTTGAAAATGAGGTAGGGCTTGGTCTTTTATAGCACCAAGTTGCACGAATTTGGCATCAAATTTCGCTTGTGGCACAAGTTTTCCAAGAGTTGCACTGCATTAAATGCATAATTAATGACAGAAATCCGCACATCCAGACTCTTCATTATCGTACAACTTCAAAACATCGTAACTTCTTCACCGTAGCTCGGATTGAGGTGCCGTTTTTTCCAGTATTCTTATAATTTAGAACTCTTCAACTTTCTAGTTTCCCCCACCTCCGGACAAAGGCTGTAAAATTACGAAAATTCCCTTCAACTCTCCATTTCTTGGTTTCTTTCACTGTTTTGAGTTCTCCTTCGCACTAACTTGCGTGAAATACCTGTAAAACACATGAGAAATACACAAAACACGAAATACTTGCCAAAAAAGGTTAGTAGCATAAATAAGAGACAAATTCAAGATATTTACACTGCACGGGATCATAAAAACACCGAAATTAAGGGGACAAATGTGAAGAATATGTGCCTAATCATCAAGCTATCTCATTTAGAAAAAGAGAGAAAGATAAAGAAGAGAGAAAAGAAAAGAGAAAGAAGAAGAAAGGAAGAGAGAGAGGGAGAAAACCATGGAGATTTTCGGCCCAACCGCGACATCGAGGACGATCCAACCTCTACAACTATGAGGCAAGTGTTTAATCTTGCTAAATAGGTCATTTGTATATTTAATTTCATAATTTGTGGGTTAAAGAAAAGATTTTGGGTATTAATTTCAAAACCTAGATTTTTGGGTTTAATCTTGAAATCAATGTTTAAATATGGGTTTAAAGGTGTAGAACTGGTTGGGATCAACTTTTGGTTGATTTAATTGCTTAGAATCATGTTGTGATAAAGAATTGGGGGTTAGAATAGAAATTTTAGGGTTTAAAATTCGTGGGTTCATTGAAGAAGAAGAACCCTTCAAAATCTGCAGGCCCGAATCGATTCGCCCCCTAAGCGAATCGATTCGGTTTAGGGAAATTGGCAGGTCCGCATTGACCGAATCGATTCGGAACCAAGCTGAATCGATTCGGCCTGAGGCAGAAGCCCAGGTCTTTGGACCCGAATCGATTTGCCTTGGAGGCCGAATCGATTCGCTGGGCCGAATTAATTCGGAATAGGGCCGAATCGATTCGGAAACAGGGCAATTTGTGTAATTTTCTCCATAGTGATTTCAAACCCTTTTGGTTGGGTTTATTGGTTTGGGGGCCTTCTCTTATGATGTAAGAGATATGTTCTTGGAGACATATAAGGATTTTCTCACATATTATGACTTTGGGGACTCCTTAGGGTAATTTGGGAGAAATGCATCCTTGTATGTATTGGAGTTGCATATAAAGATTGTGGGGAAACCTCATTGAGGTTGGGGATACTAATTATCGATAAAATGGTATAAATATGATGTGAGGTTGAGAACTCTTAGAGAGTGAGGGGTCACATATCCTTAGAAACGTTTAAATTAAGGAACAATAGGTAACCCGATGGGAGTAAGGGTTCATGAGATTAATTGAACCGTAGGTAAAATTGGGAACGACTTAGGATCGTACTATCAACTAGAATAGATGGTAGTATAATTCTAGTCAGGATAGTTTACACATAATTGTGTGGAAATAATCACACGGGATTCCAACACTTAAAATAAAGTTGGAATAAGTTGAGATTTGTATACTTTTGGTTAGGTGTATACCTTTAGTCAAAATTTGTATCGGATGTATTGATATGCTCTCAGATATAGGTGGTATGTGTAGTGATGGATTCCTACACAAAATTCTGGGTGATAACCTTAATGTGGTATATATATATGATTTTGGGAGACTATTCATCAAAGGAAAAATGGTTGAATATGTTTCAAGTGAGGGATTGTATTCACATATCGAGGTAAATTAAATGAGTTTGTGGTGACGGCTTGTATATTGAGGATTATATATATTTATAGCCGAGTGTATATATCTTATACATATGAACGAGAATTATTTTGTATATATAGATGTATGGATATGTGAATATATGTATATATATCTGTATGGATATGAATATATGGATATACTTATGTTGTGAATATCTAAACCTTATGTGATGGTTTAATATTTGATCATACGATGGGATCATATGGATGTGTATATATTGTGCATGTGAATGATATATATACTTATGTGGTTAAGCATACCCCGCTCGTGCTATCATTGGGAAGTTTCCGCGCAGAGGGTGAGCATCCTGACTAGAAAAGCAGGGTGTGGATATTCCCCGGGTCATAGTCGTCCCGTGTGTTATTATGTGATTTACATTTTTGGGATGAGACGTGGTGGGTATGTTTCGTCTCATTGCCGGTTAGGAGCTATGATGGCTTCTCGGGACGTTGTGTACGTGAGTTTACCATGAGTTGGGTGTCGTTTAGTCCCACCATGGTGGCCTTAGTATTGCTACTTGAGCCGGGCACTGGGAAGATGATGGCATGATGCAGTTTTATCGGTGATATATATAGCCGGGTATATTATGTGGATGGCCATTGTACATCATATGTGGTATGTACACTTGGCTATGGGAATGGATGATTGTATATATATATATATATATATATATATATATATATCCTATAGATGAAAGGATATAGAATCTTTGTGGAGTACATCTTGGATGGTATGATGTACTAGATTGATGGGGTTGATGTATTGCATTTAAGGAATATTTCTGTTACATCATCCCAAGGATATTATTGGAGAATTTAAGTTCCTTTCATATTGTAGTTTAAAATTTAGTAGTAGTAGTAGTAGTAGTAGTAGTAGTAGTAGTAGTAGTAGTAGTAGTAGTAGTAGTATAATATGGTATGTATGGCATTATGGATCTCTAGGATCGACATTCTCAAGGAGTAGTGTAACGGGGTGGTTCCTTATTTGGATTTCGCTTTGCGAGACAACCCAGGCATGAAACGTAGTGTAGTGTTGAGATTGGAAAATAGTTCTGTCAAATATTTATGTGTGGCATGATGGATCTCTAGGATCAACGTTGTCAATGAGTTGTGTAACGGGGTGGTTCCTTGTTTGGATTTCGCTTTGCGAGACACCCCACGCACGAAACGTAGTACAATGTTAAGAGTGGAGAGAAGTTTTGTCAATAATAGTTTGTATGCATGATAATTAGAAATTAAATCTTATGATTCAATTAAAATATAAATGGGTAACGTATTAAGAATTATAATTAATTAAATTATAAACCAGAATCCATTAAGCCTATTATGGCGTAATTGTTTGTAAACATAATCCAGAATGATTAGAAAAGGGGTGGATTCTTGGGTTAAGATAAGAACGCAAATCTCGTGGGAATAGGCGGGGCCTATGTTAAGTTAGGTTGTCCTTATAATTGGGGTAATTTAACACAAATTCAGGACGCGAATAGGTGCGCGCCTTTAGATGAGAGGGGAGTTGGGGTTTCACGAGAGTGCGATTCCACTTTAATTATGAAATAAGTGCACCGATATTTATTATGCACGGTTAACACACTTCCTAAATATTTTTCACACTCGGGCTCCGACCCGTTTACTTTTCTCTCTTGCTTGTATATATATATTACTACAGGTGTCCTACCGCATGGATGTCGGATGACCTTCGATCCAGAGTCTTGGGAGCCGTGATAGGTGCGGACTGTTGCGGGATGTAAAATGTAGTCGCTTCCTGCTTTTTTTTTTAAATTCTAGGTAGGAATCATGTTGTATATCGGGCTGGTACCCAAGGGATATTTATATATGTCTATATTCATTTCATTTCAGTCATTATATTGGCTGTGACCCGACAGCTTATTCGGGTTTACTTCTTTGTAGTATATTCAGTTGTATTTATTTATTTCATTTTATTCTAGCATTTCATTTCTCATAGTTCTTTCATGCATCTTTCTTTCCATTACTAGTAGTGTTATAGTGTTGGTTTGTTGTCTGTTGCATATTTTATTTAATTTTAACATCTCGCTTATATGATATCGAGTAGTTAGTACTATATTATATAGTAGCGACAGTTGATGTTGAGACTGGACCACCTGAAACTCCTGATTTAATGTAGTATAGGGCTAGCCACCCGTTATTATTTTGAGCGGGGTGTTACACCTTTCAACTTTGATCAATACCTATTTCCACAATAAAATAATCAATTTCCCTTTGATTATGATCAACATCAATTTTCACAACTAACTCATCAAATTCCCGTTGATTATGATCAATACAAATTTTTGCAACAAAACAATCAAAATCAGTACCAATTTTCACAACAAGACAATTTCATTCCCTAATTGGAATTCAGTGATTTTGAGAATATCGGTACGGGTGATTTGTGTAGCTTGTGGGATGAAAATTTTTCATCTATTAGTCAAGACCTTATTCTTGATACCAAGCAAGAACTATTGATGGATACTGAAATTTTGGGTTATTTCACTGATGAAGGAACTTATATGATTGATCCTAAAAACTTTATGATTTCAAACACAAAAGGAAATCAAAGTCGACAAAACAAAAGATCGAGAATGTCTCCATTAAAACTGCATGAGATCCAAAAGTATTTTAATGTTCCAATAACTCAAGCAGCCAAAGAATTGAAGGTGGGATTGACCACGTTGAAGAAAAGATGTAGAAAGCTGAATATTATGAGGTGGCCTCATAGGAAGATCAAGAGTATGAATTCTCTCATTGATAATGTTAAGGTATTATCCTTCCTGCATGTTAAGATTCTTTCGAAATGTCATTAGATACTTTATTATTTTTCATTCATTTCCTTTCTCCTTAATAAAAGTATACCGAATATATGTTTTTGGAAGTCATTTTAATTTATTGTGTTTTTTTTACTTTACCCCCTGAGAAATGTAGCAATGACATAACCATCAGATTTTTAGAAAAATAGACATAAGCATCATATGCATAAGGTACAAGAAAGTCAATACACATGTGGGTGGTCAAGTCTAATCTATGAAAAATAGAGGGGTAATATCTAATTATAGCATTATTGTACGACCTGTTTTATTAGTATAATTATTTTGTTTTAAATTAAAATTTTAGTAGATAGGATTAACCAACGAGGTAGAGATGCTAGAAGAGAACAAAAAAATGATGGAGAAGCTACCCGATTTTGGAATGAGAGAGAAAATAAAAAAACTCAGGCAAGCTTGCTTCAAGGCCAACAGCAAAAAGAGAAGGCTCCTTGCTGACTATTGATACTGCTTCTTCTCTAATGGCTTGGTAATTTGGGTTTATATTTGGTTTTGAACTTTGTAATGTTATTTCTAGTTTTATTTTGGCACTTTAATAACCTTTTGGAATCTTGTTTTCTTAGATATTGTAGTGCCTAAAGCATTACAACCAAATATAAGTTTAAATAAAGTACGGTTTTAATTTTATTTTACATGCCTTAAAGTGAAGTTATGTGCCTTGTCATGGAAGTTAATAATTAACCTTGAATCGAGCTTCTTTCTTACTGCAAAATCAATCATTATGTAACGAGAAACATCGATGCATATGAGATTCTTATATATATATATATATATATATATATATATATATATTTGACAAGATAAGAAAACAATTTAAAACATAAATTATGTTAAAAAAAATTACAGAAAAATTTTCAATAGTCTATATAAAGTAACATATACGTTAAATCATTACTTTAGCAAAACAGTGTAAATTCCAAATAAATCATTCAATATGTATTGTATGTAAAATATGGTAAGCTGGATCATCCAAGATTATAGCTTCTTTGGCTTATATATTAGAATCATTACATTAGTAAAACATCGGTAAGTTATAAATAAACCATTCAATATATATTATATCTACAAGTAATTGTAAAATATGTCCATCTCGATCATCAAAGATTAAAGCTTCTCTGGCTTATATAGAAAGTGACATCAATGTTAGCCAATTAAAGACCATGCTCACACTATGGGGAGAAAATTCTAAAATATAATAATAAGGAACATAACTGTTAAGGCCAAACAAAAACACACAAAAAATGCACTCTTACCATTTTTTTATACGATTTCTTTTACAAATTGATGTGGTAAGTGATATTAGAAGTTTTTATTTTTAAAGTCTTAAGCAGTTAGGCAAATTTTTTATTTTTATTTTTATTTTTTATTTTCATAGATTTGATTAAATTACAACATTTCTCTTTTTCTTAATGCATGAATATGACTTGCATGACAAGAAATGTCTTTATGTGTTGTTATGTATGTTAATATATACGTTTGTAACTCATTACAACATAATTAGAATTTAATTTTTTATATACGTCTGTTCATTATATATATAAAGATATATACACTCGTGTTAGCATTAAAGACCATTGTAAAATGCATCCATCTATTCATCTCCCTTTAATTTATATTCTAACAATCTTTTGTACGAAATCCTATTTATCTCCCCATAAATTTATACCCTTTATTCCCTTGTCTCTTTCTCTCATATTTGTACAATATTTATGATACAAATAGTTTCTCTTGGCTTTTATAGTGTTGGCAAATATCGTATTTGTATATCTTCTTTTGTATTTGTTCACCAACATTTCATGCAAAGTTTAACGAAAACTAAATAAATATTTGTAAATAACAATTTGTCAAATTTATCACAAATAAGTGTATGAAATTTCAACCTCTGTAAAATCATATAATAAAAACTTCAATGCATCTTCTTCTGTTATTCAAACAAAAACACAAAAATACATATTTTTAATTTACCAAAATATATAAATTGTTTGTATAAATCGATGTGACAAGTGACAGAACCATAAACCTTCTTCTACCTTTTTTAGACCATACAAAAATAATTTTTTTGGTTATGAAATATGTATATGGGTGGATGTTCACTTTTATCTAGCATATGAATGAAAAAGTTTTTCAAGATACCTGAATTCATACTATAAATAAAGAAAATACAAGTATGGATATACTAGTTGAATGAAACATTTGATCTCTCTCTAAAAAAAATCCTTTATTTTTCACAACATGTTATAACACAGGAGCTTAATATAATAAAAAGAAAGAGGATTGCCTCCTCGCCATGGATAACAACAAGTGATGGTAATTTTTGGTTCTTTTCTTTTCTTCACTGAAGACAAATAAGTACATGATTGTTACCTTTTTTACTATCAATTTCATAGACTATATCTTCGTTGTCCCTCACATAGTTGAATTTGAAAATTTAAAAGTCAGCACAGTTGATGCTTATTTTGTTCCTCTCTATTTATAAAGCATCAATTGTTTGCTTTTGGTCCTTTAATACATATTGGTAGGGCCGATCCCGAGATTTTAGCGTCAAGGCGAATTCTTGAACTGGGATCCATATTAAACAAGAGGTTTTTAATTAATTTATAACTTATGGGTTTTTTAATCTAAAAGATGCCGACTTGATTTTCTGTAGTTTACAAGTTTAAATGTTTGTCCCTTCAGTTTTTAACAAATTATTTGTATGACAATTGAAAAATGACGCTATAAATTTAAATACACAGATAAAATTTTGGGGTGCCTAAAATGCGTTGAATATCGGGGCCCAAGGCGACCGCCTCCCTGGCCTCCCCTCAAAACCGGCTCAAAATATTAAAAAGTTTTATACTTATTCTTCATTGTAGTTTATATAGAAGAATTAATCAGCTTAGCTTCTGATCAGTTCTATAAAAATATGAGAATTATTGATTAGTAATCAATAATTAAACTACATCCTATAATATTACCTTTTCTTTTCGCCATGTTTTAAGCTATTTTAGTTTGGTCTTATAAGCTTACAAATTATTTTACTTTTTTTCCTCCCTAGGTTTTAAGCTATATGGGAACTAATTGCCTTAAAATATAAAAATGGCTATATTTTAGTTTGATCTTATAAGCTTACAAATTATTACAATTAAATTTTGAGTCCTCTTCTCATATAACCATTTTTAGCTACGACCTGAAGTTACCAAATCATACGATATTAAGACCTACACCATAATTATTCAACTTTGGAACTTGTACTTTTCTATGTTCTAATTTTAGTATTTGAAGTCCCTAAATTATTTGGACCTAAAGTTTCAAAGAAAATATATCACAATCAAACATGGAGTTTCAATTGAAAGTCTACAAACTGAAAGTCATATAATTTATATTGATTTGTGATATGAAGATCCATAATGATTATTGTGATCAAATGTTCACAAATTATTACTTGTAAATGGGATACAGTTTCTTAGACATACTATTACAAATGCACGAATCTCTCCTGTTATTTAACGATATTTGGATTAGAGTATCCAAAAGTAACAACCCCCATTTTCTCATGTAAAGATTGCCCAGACATGATACGCCGAAGATGGGGCTTGCTTGTCAATTTATATCATTCTTAGCATCGACCGAGAATAAACATTTATATTTTAAATCGCATTTTAATTTAAAACTGAATTGAATTAATAAACAAGAGATAATAGTAAATCCAACATCCACGTTCAACAAAATAAAGTCTAACATAATTATAACATTTCAACTAATAAAACTAAATGACTTTGGGCTTATGCCCATAAAATAATCCAAATTAAATAAAGATAGGAAGAAGTAGCAGCCTAAACTAGAATCAATAAATCGATCTTCGAGAAGCAATACGTGACAACAAGTCAGATATTCCTTTAGTCCCACTATGCTTGTCTACACAAACCTTTTAATTTGGGTCAGCACCCTAGAGTGTGTAAGAATTAACTTACTGAAATTGAAATACAAGATTAGAGTAAATTTAAGTGGGTGTCTCCCATCATCACTTGCATAGGATAATCTCCTCACCTCTCGACTAGGTGCAATATTAATCGTATCCTATCCCCAAAAACCAAATGCAATATAGATAACAAGATGATTGGGAAACATGTGATGCGTCTAGCATACACTACAAGAAAAATGATTTTTAGTGACATAATTTTTTGAACCTAATTATAAAAAATTCGCCACCAAATCTTTTAGTGGCTAAAAAATTTTCGTCATGCTATTGCCACTAAAGGTGTTCCGCGGATTGTTTTCGTAGCAATTTATTAAATTGCCACTAAAATTTGACTTTTTAGTGACAAAATCACTTCGCCACCAAAACATCGCTTTAGGTGGAATTTTTGTTTGCATCTAATAAAGATTAAATTGCCACTAATAATTGATAGTTTGACACTAAAAGTTAATTTTTGTAGCAAAATAAAAATTCACCACCAAAAGTAACGTTTCATGGCAAAACAAATCGCCACAATTGAACTTAAATTTTTGTGAAACAATTTTTTAAATATTAAATTGCCACCCATAGTTGATAGTTTACCACCAAAAGATTATTTTTCGTAGCAAACCAAAGAATCGCCATCCAAAGGGTTGTTTCGTGGAAAAACATCTTCACATTTGATCTTAAATTTGTATGGAACAGCTTTCTTAGCAATTTAAATTCGCCACTAAATGACATTTTTTATTGCAAAAAAATCTCAATAAATTGATGCAATATTTTTCACAATACATATATACGTTGCTTTGGTAACAACTTGTGTCTACGCGTATAAAACTTATACATCTACAACTTTCATAATTTTTGTTTTCTCAAAATCATAAACTAGTACTCCTAATTTGGGCTTCGAACAGGACAGTAGAAATTTACCGAAAATCTCAAAACTTTCACATTTTACGACCAAACATTGCCAATTTCGTACCAACACCCTAATTTACTTTTATAAACATAATCATGCATTAGAAACATATTTTATGATTCATTTAACCACATAACTAGTCATATGCTCTAAACATGTTATCCCCGATCATAAGCTCGATTAGCATCTAATATAAACCACATATATATCACATGAGCTTGCATCCCCTAAACATGATAATTAATATGTTTAACACACATAAACAATTTATAACTAATAACTAATAACTTATACTTAATTAAGTAATTAACCTTCCTAATCATGTTTTAGGGCCTTACACTATAGGACTCAAGCTATCAAAAGGAGGAGAAGGATAGTTTGTTAACTCTACTTTGATCAAAAGTATAGTTGGAAGCTTGAGGTACTTGACAATGATAAGACTTGGAATTTTATATGTAGTTGGACTTGTGTGTCGTTACATGGAAACACCAAGAGAATCTCATCTTCTAGCTACTAAGAGCATACTATGGTATAATAAAGGTGCTCTTAACCTTGGACTTTTTTATGCTTATGGAGAAGATGAAAATCTAGTAAGGTATTTAGATAGTGATTGGGGAGGTTATCGAGATGAGGTGAAAAGCACTACAGGGTACATGTTCTACCTTGGTTCAACAACTTTATCTTGCCCATCGAATAGACATACAATTACAACATTATCATCATGTGAAGTTGAGTATGTGATAACTTGTTCAATTGTTTTTAAAGGAATTTGGTTGAGAAATATGTTGAAGTCATTGAATCACTTATAAAAAGAATATACAGTGATTCATGTGGATAATAAGTCTGCAATCAAGCTTGCAAAGAATCTATTGCAACATGGAAGGAGAAAGCATATTGACATTAGGTTACATTTTCTAAGGCATTATTTGAAGTAAAAGACAATTGAACTTGTGTATTATCACACCAGGGAGAAGATAACAGATATCCCTACGAAGCCTCTCCCAATTGATTATTTCAGAAAGCTACGTGTAATGCTTGGGATGAAGGACTCTTGATTTGAGGGGTGAATGTTGGAAGAAACACATATCAAGTGTCTCTTGCACTATGATAATTAGTGGTAAACCTGACTATGCACTACATAAGCACTATGAGTAGTGATAATCCACAAAGACCACTTTCATGATTTTTAATATTTCATTCTTTAAGTGGCATAGGTGTTAATTCATTTCCTCCATTTCTTTTTCTAATGGGTTAGATTAATGTTTCCATAATTAATTATGTTATTTTATTTGTTCCACTTAATGTGTTATTGTGTGTGCTTTGTAACTCTGTAAATAGAGTTATAAGCTTATTGTTTGATATAAGCAATAACAAGAGAAGAAAAACATTTTATCTCTAAAAATACTTGTTCTCTTTATTAGTTCTTATCTTTGAGAGAATGTACGCGTGGGTGTGATATAGTTTGAAAACTTATCACCCAAACAAGAAGTTTGGCATAAATAATTGAATACCAACAATAATTGCCTCCACTTTGTTTCGATAAACCTTCACACCATCACTTGAGAGAACATAACCTAAGAATATTAAACTATTTTTCAAGAAGTCACACTTCTTCAATTTAATTTCTACTCACTCAATACATCAAAAACCTTTTGAAGATGCACAAAATGTTGATTTTGCTCTTTGTTAGACGTAAGAATGTCATCAAAGTAAACCACAATAAACATACCAATATAAGTCTTGAATATGTGATTCATAATACGCATAAATGTGCAAGGATCATTAGAAAGACCAAATGGCATTACTATCCACTCAAATAAGTCATCCCTTGTCTTGAAAGAAGTTTTCCATTCATCTCCTGGCTTTATGAAAATTTGATGATACCCACTTCGAAGATTAATTTTTGAAAATATTACATCCCCACAAAGTTGGTCTCACCGAGTCAAGGAATAGGAAAACGATACTTAATGGTAATTTTATTCACCGGACCACTATCAACACACATCTTCTAAGATCCATCTTTCTTGTGAACACGTAATGTCGAGATAACAGACGAACTCGTGTTTTCTATAATCAAACCTTTCTCCAAAAAATCATTAATTTTCTTTTAAAGATCTTCATATTTTTTAGGATATATTCAGTAGGCTACAGGAAGCATAGAACATGGGACAAGAGTAATACAGTGTTGACTCTCAACAATAGAAGGCGGGATGAAATTTCCTTTAGCACCACATCATAAAATTTATCGAGCAAAGGTTGTAAGTTAGGTGGGACTTCGAACCACTCTTCATTTTCCTCTATGAGAAATGCAACGGGTGTGAAAATTAATATTTCGAAGTCATTGATCATCCTCCACATGGGCTACATATAAGCTTCTTCAAACAACAAGTGATTCTCCTTGGTCATCATATAAAACTCCACCCTCACTTTCATCTTCATCACTATAATTTTTTTCCACATCTTCTTTGACGTCCACCTCCATTAATGAAACAATCTTTTGATTTGGATATTTAGATGCAATATGCCCAAAGTCGTGACACTTAAATAATGGTGAGAATTTCAATTTGAAGATCCTTGCTGAATTGATTTACCCTTTATATCATTCTTCGATGGTAGCTTGAAAGATGTCTTTGAAGGCTTGGAAATCGAAGTACTCCCTAATTATAACCTCCATCATGACTCTAACTTCGAACACTACTTTTCTCCTTGAGTTGCTTATCCACCCTTAGAGACAAATTAACACATCATTATAAGTCCAATATGGTTGCAATTGAACAACATTTAAAATATGAGTCCTTAAACCACTAAGATAATGAGCAATTATTTGATCCTCTGACTCGAATAATACACATCGCATCATGATATGATCAAGTAGTCTTGAATACTCCTCCACGGAGAACTAATTTTTAAGAAATTGTGAAACTTAAGAAAAGCATCTTGTACGTAATGACTAGTAAAAAATATTTTTCCTTTTTCATCTTCTTCCAAGTTATAATTATTCTTTCACCTTCTCATTCACGTTGCTTCTTTAAGTGCTCCCACCAAGTTGAGGTATGATTCTTCAACTTTATGGCAACTAATTTCACTTTTTTGATTTCTAGAATTTCATAGTAGTAAAAGATTCTCTCCACGGTGTTGATCCAATCAATGAATTCATCACTTTAGATTTGACCATCAAATTCTTGGATCCTAACTTTTATATAAGCACAGTGATAGGATTGGTTACTCCCACATATACGTTTCAAAGGATCCTCTTCTTCCGATGCGTGGTCATGAGCATTATAAATGGGGTTAATTTCCTCTTCATCATGTGGAAATTCATTATAACTACTGCGATCCATCACATTCCTGAGATTCAAAGCGTACTAAACGCTGTTAGAGTTTTTCACCTGTCCCCTAAATTCATCTAGTTCAATGTCACGTAAGTCTCTTTCGCATACCGGTGCACCAATATTCGGGCCATGACGACAGTTGCTGGCCATCAAAATCAAGTCTCTGATACCAATATGAAATTGGATAATGAAAGAGAAATATATAACACAAGTGTTAACTGAGGTAACCCACTCAAACTCTAAGGATAATGAAAGAGAAATATATAACACAAGTGTTAACTCAGGTAACCCACTCAAACTCTAAGGAATCCACTGAAGAGAGGGAGCAACACTCGTACCAAATTGGAATCCACCAAAAGGTTAAGAGCAAAGCAAGAAAACTTCGCTTCTTATACAAAAGTCTGTTTATAATCTCAAATCAAATTATCCTTGTTTCATACATCCCCGGCCCTTATATAGGTTCTTGTAACAACTCTCCAGCAATGGGTGATAAGATATATTAAATAGAACGTCGAATAAACTAGAAGTTAGAAAACTAAAAGACTAGACCCTTGGACTCAAAACAAATCTGCCAATTAGTTAGGCATCACTTAAAATGCATGCCTCTCTATTCATACATTGAATTAGAAGGTCATACATATACCAATTGAAAGGTATATACATTAGATTTCCAATGAGCTTTGAATCTTGTCATTTGGACTTTTAAGGAGGGAGTTATGACCATTTTCATAAATAGTGTTTTCACTGTCGGTATAATTCAAAAATAAACTGTAGAGCTTCTTCAAGCCCATTTTATTGAACTATGACACTTCTAAGTACTTGTAGTAATATCAAAGTTGCTTCTGCATAAAAAAAGTTCAGCATGTAAATATGTGAAATTGATGAAAATAGAAGATTATATTGACCAAAGATTGATAATCATAGTAATCCCAACATATTTGTATAAAAGGAAAAGACTCCTCACATCATTATTATTTCCTTCCATGAAAGGATGTATGGATTATCCTTATATTTATAAGTGATAAGGAATGGACACTTCATGGACAAACTTGAATTGAACCACTAAAGATATACACTTACCAATTAAGAAAACATGAACATACCCACTTTCACTTTCAGGGTGAGTGAGGAAAAGAAGCACCAAGTCAGTGAGTATATTTATATTGTTGTGAATTGGGAGACATCCCAAATGGCACTATAAATTAAATAACATATAACAACAATATAACTTCCAACAAATTACCCTATCCCTATGACAACAAAGTATGACATCCCAAAAGATAGTACAAATGGAAAACCATAAATACTAACTAAAATAGTGGTGAAGATATTCAATCTCATAAAAAAATTAGGATCAATTTGCAATTTTTTAGTATTTATTCATGTCTATAACAACACCCAAAATATATATATTGGTAATCAAGGCACTACCTATTCAATTCTGTGACAATTAACCACCTATTAAAAAAAAATCCCCGTCCCCTCTTTTTGTCTATACCCTTTTTAACTTGTAAAAATGATTTTAGTCTAATTATGGGTATTACACTGTTCTACATTAATAAATTAGAAATGAAAAAATTCATAAAACGGTAAAAGTATCTCCTATACAGGATAATTTGAGAGAAAATCAGTGTTGGTTGCTTTAAACATGTTAAACGTAAATCAATAGATTCTTCGTAAGAAATAATGATTTAGTTAGTATTGATAGTAACATTATGGGTAGAGGTTGACCCAAATTGACATGGTAGGATATTATAAATAATGATATGATATGATGTGGATATTAAGGGAAAATTAAAAATTAAGATTCATGTAGTCGATCACAAATAATTGAAAAATGCTTTGTGGAGTTGAATACATTGTTTTCCACTAATACGCAAACTTACAATACTTTGAGCTTTAGATAATTAAACAATAATACAATAGACCCATTCAACTTCGATAAATAACACAGTTTCAACTAGAGTGGGGGTGGGGAGAAAAAGCCTAAATATTCAAACCATCGAAATGTAGAAAATTAACCTCACCAAGAATAAAATTAGATAAAGAGAGATTAAAAATAGATAAAAAAATCCTACGGTTTCATAATTGTGACAAATGAATTGTTTTCAAGTCGATGTTGTTTGAAAATCGGCGTATAAAAAAATCGATAAATAACTCAGTTTGAACTGGAGTGGGGGTGGGGAGGAAAAGCCTTAATATTCAAACCATCGGAGTGTAGAAAATTAACCTCAGCAAGAATAAAATTAGATAAAGAGAGATTAAAAATAGCAAAAAAATGCTATGGTTTCATAATTGTGATAATTGAATTCTTTTCAAGTCGATGTTGTTTGAAAACCGGTGTATAAAAAACTTACTCGGCATTCAACGTTGAGGATCTGAAGCTCTAATGAGAGGTCTCAATAGCTACCATTGTACCACATCCACCTTACTAAACACATAAATATCGTCATAATATGCATGGTAGAAAGAAAATACCTTATAAAGAACGTCAATCATAGTAATCCTCGTGCATAAAATAAATTAATAAATTAAAAACCAAATAGTCAAGAACCTTGAAGACAACATGAGGCCTCATTCGATAAAGGATAAGTATAAAATTCAACATTTTAAGAAGATGGCCTACTAATACCTTTATTCAAACACCAAATAAGAGCATTGTCTGCGAGTGTATGTCACCGATAATGACATGTTTTCAAGCCCGCACTAAGTGAACAAAAGAAATGATAGTTAATCAAAAGTTATGATTGATAAATGTGAAGAAAATGACGTACCATTATTATTTTCAATAAAAAAAATATAGAATTTTTAATAGGGGACATGCTATTTGATCACCATTTTACCTTAAACATGGCTAAGAAGATCTAAAGGGACAACATATAAGTATTAAATAAACACCTTAGTTTATGCTTACCCTAAAAAAGAATGACTAACCACTTAGAAGACTAGGTTATCATGTCTCTTCATTTGGTAGTGCATAACTATTTGAATGTTGAGGAAGAATAAGCATAAAAGGGAAAGAAGCATATGGAATATAAAATGCATGAAAATAGCAACGCATAGAGGCGGATGGGGGGGGGGGGGGGGGGGGGGAGGCTTGGCCCATGCAAATATTTTCAAACTTTCTATAGCAACAAGTTTTTTTATAGGTGTTATATATTTTTTAATATGGTTTGGCCCCTTCAAAATCACGTCTGTTTTGGCCACCACTCAACCAAAGAACAAAAAAGACATTTTAAGGTTTAGGTTAATATATAACAAGAAAACTCAATTGAATGGTTGTCGCTTTTAACTTTTACCAACCAAATAAATTCAAAAGAGAAACCCGCTGCTACAAAAACCCAAATTCAAAGAAACCAAACAACACCAAAATTTAACCACTGTGGGAAAGTAGCAAATTTGAGTTTGTTTTACGAGGTACTTTTTTTTTCTCCTTTATTTTTGTTAGTTACAATTCAATATAACAAAAAGTATATTGTAACAGTTTATAAAATACAAAGTTGGGGAAATCCGATGGCTATCTTTTGTAGTTATTTGTCATGTCCCGTCCCATGATTTTCTTTTATGTTATTTTACAATGACTACTTGCTTTGAACAAGAGTATTAGAAAATTTTAAAATTGAAATTGTAATAGTCTTGGTAATCTTAGTTAGAGAGTGGAAATTAAAATTGAAATTGTAACATTAAATAGCTATTTAATATAATTTCATATATGTGATATTGTTTGTTATTCTAACAATTACACATCTATATATGGGGATTTTATTAAATTAAATATTTTGAATATAGGATTTAAGTTTTAATTTAAAATCATCATTTCTATAATTGTAGTTTAAAATCATTTCTTTATGTTTTAAAATTTTGACAGTTAGTCAAGGTCAAGAGAACAGCTATTGATGCATTTTCCAAGAAAGGTGGTGTTAAAAGTTTAGATGTTAGTGCACCGATTTCTAATGAACAATCTTCCTCTAATGTCGAAGCTGAACAACGACCCTCCAAGGTTTCCAATATCAGCTCGATTGAACAAGATCCAAATTTTTTCGAACGTGATCCTGGATTATGCCAACAAATATGGGAGTATCCATATAATCATCGCGATGAACTTTGATGAGCTTATATTAAAGCCGGTACATATCAACATCTTCTTTACCAATACCCAGTTAATGAAGATAAACATCCTTGTCAATTTAAAGATTCTTGGTTCAAAATGTTTTCAAATTGGTTGGAATATTCTGCAACTACTGACGGGATTTATTATCTTCCTTGATTTATTTTTACCAAAGCATCGGGTCGCTGTAAAAACCTAGATTTTTGGACGACTATTTTATATTATTTTGCCTGATAGGCTAATTTTATAAAATAGGGGATGGGGACGTAAATATTGTTTCCCGTAATATTAAAGGATAATATTTACTATATTTTGTCTATTTACCGTATGAGAAGGTAAATAGCATCATGTTGTGTATTATTGCGTCGTTATATGCAAAACGACGGTTATGACTCATAAATAAATTTGAGCATAATTAATGAAATAAAATGAATTTAGAGCATAAATTTTTTTCACGTTATCCCAAGTGCCAAGATACGGGTTGCGGATGTTTTTAGAACAGTCGAGATAGTTGAAATAAGTGCCATGTTGTATTTTTGGGTGTCGGGCACTTTTAACGCATTTTGACTCAATTAAGTGGTTACGAGTCATTTTATTGGCGTATTAGCAATTAAAGGAGGGCATTTATGTTTTAAGACCCGTTTAAGTCCCCCACCCCTTTTTCTTTATTCATTTGTGTTAGAAGCCAAAGGAGAGAGAGAGAGAGAGAGAGAGAGAGAGAGAGAGAGAGAGAGAGAATAAAGAGTTGGAAGAAAATGGGAGAAAAGAGAGAAAATGGAGATTTGGGTCGGATTTTCGTTGCTACCGGAGGTGGATCAGAGACTTCGAACCTCGAGGCAAGTTTCTTACTTGCTAGATGTGATTTAATGTGATAATATACATGTGTAGTTAAGTTTTGGATATTTAAACCCTAAATGGGTATTTATTGATTTTGGTGATTAAACCCTTAAATCTTAGTTTTAATTTGATTTGAGGATAAACTATTAGTTATAAATGGTGTAGAAATGATTTGGGAGAATTAATTGTTGTTGATGTTGGCTAAAATGGAAGATTTGGGATTTTGGGGTTTTAGGGTTCAAACAACCCGTAGCCCAACTTGAGATTTTTGCAGGACCGAATCGACTCGCCCCTAGGGGCGAATCGATTCGGATAAGGGGTAGGCTATAGGTCCGGCCGACCGAATCGATTCGGGTTGAAACTGAATCGATTCGAACAATTACAGAAAGTTAGTTTTGCTCACTGAATCGATTCAGCTGTTCAGCGAATCGATTCGCAAGGGCGAATCGATTCGGTTCCCCTGTTTTTGTGAGATTTTTCCTAGTTTGATTTTTAGCCCTTTTTCTTTTAGGTCCGAGGTTTAGGTACCTTTCTTTAGGGATTAATGGGAAGTCCTAGAGGGTAGTTTTGGGTAGTCTAATGCCCTAGGATTTAATGGGATGTTCGGGCTTACCCCGAGGGCTATTTGCGTAGGTTAATATCCGAATGAAATAGGAGACTAACCCAAAGGTAAAATTTGAGATAAAATGAAAAAGTTGAGGCTTTTGGGAGATACTCCTTGAAGGAGTCTTACTTTGAGGGTTTATGAAAGGGTATGAACTCTTGGAGACTAGTTTGAGATTTATGGTACTTCGGGTCTTAGGGCATTAATAAAATATGACACTAATAATAAGAAAAACATATGATAATATGTGGTATTAATGAGTAAGTACAAATGATTTTGAGAATGTAAAAGTGGAAGTTTTCAAAAGGAAAAAGTAATGATTTTCATAAGTGTTAACTTATGGTTACACACCTCCCTAAATCGCTATCATAAGGGAAGTTGCGTGCGTGTGGTGAAGCCCCCTGACTAATGAACGCAGGGTGGATATAGTCCCTAGGCCATATGGGAATTTATTATACTGCGTTGGTTAGGAGATTCTGGGTGTGGTCTTGACTTTCCCGCAGGTAATATGGCTGCTTCCCGACATTGGTAGGTTCCCAGGTTGTCTTGTATAGATAGGCCCTGGAAGATGATAGCCATTTAGGGACGCGTCCAGTGGGGAAACCCGGAGGGACGATCTTAGATTATTAAAGCAATTCATGATAATGAATTGGCTTTAATTACATTTTATGGATGGAAGAAGGAAAATGGGATATATGGTACAAAAGTATTTTTATGCTAATAAAAATGACTTTTGATTTACACTTCCTAGCTGGAAGAAAGGAAGTGGTATTTTATGAAAAAGGCTAAAGAATTTTTATGTTAATAAAAACTTGCTTTAAAATGTATTTTTCCTGGATGGAAGAAAGGAAATAAAATTGGTAAAGAAATTGTATAAATGAGAAATTGGTAAACATTTGATAAAATGTTGTACCATTTATGTGTATTCCTAAGAAAGAAATAGGAATGGTACATAAAGAGTTATGAGATTGAAATGGTAAACATTTGATAAAATGTCGTACCATTTATATATATTCCTAAAGAAAGAATTAGGAATTCTTCTCTTAGATGGTGAATCGAATAAATTAAGTTTTCTTGAGTAGCTGTAGATCATATGCACACCCATTTATATATATATTGATTTCGTGCTGAGGGTCTAATGGATCTCAATGATCAACCTTGCCTAAATAGTAGTGTATCGGGGGGTTCCTTGTTTGGATTTCGCTTTGCGAGACACCCCACGCACGAATAGGGCATAGTGTTGAGAATGGGGAGAAGTTAGCCCTTAGTGCTTTGGGTTAACTAGATCATCATTGATATTGCGCTAGGTTGCTTTTAGATTGAGAGGTGAGAAATGTATTGTTAATTGAGAGAGAATTATGCACTTAACTGTCATGCATTTTAGTCACATGAGAATCATATCAAACCGGGACCTGACCCATTTATATTTCTTTGTATCTGCATATACTACTTGTCGTACAGGTGCTCTACCGCATGGACACCCGTTTTTACATTTCCATTCCGGTTGTCAAGGAGCTACAGCATATTGCGGATGTTGTAGGTTATTTGTATTAGACTCTTCTTTTCATTGTACTCTAGTTATGTTCAGTTTATTTATTCGGGCGTGTTGCCCCGGTGTTGCACTCACTTATTATATTATAAATATTGAAAAGAAATACTCGGTGAAATTATGTGTATTGGTTTGTTCACCGACAACTTATTCGGCGATTGTTTATGATATTTGTTGTTTTTCATTATCGATTTTTGATATCCACCGTTTTTACAAATGTGATTGTCCAAGTGTCTTTCTTTTACTTACTAAATTTTTTTAATTGACAGTACAATTTCTAAAATGATTGGTGGTTATCTCGTACTATTATTTTAATCGACAGTGATGCTGAGAATGGCCCATCTATGATTCCTGTGATTATTAGAGTATTGGGCTGGCCACCTATTATTTTAGTAGGCGGGATGTCACAGATGGTATCAGAGCATTAGGTTCTAGAGTTCTTAGGAATCCGTACGGATGTATTGCGTCCTCTGCGTTACTTCTGATTTGATGTAGAGCCCTAAGATTAAGTTCGTTGATTTATCTGGTGAGATTTCGTCCTTCTTCTAGGTTATGAGAACCCCGAAACTCTTTTACGTGTTCATGTGAGGCTAGTAAATCGTCAGATGAGGGTTGTTCGGGAAGACCGTCATGAAGGCATTATGAGATGGAATCATTAAGAGCTAAAGGCTGTGGTCGGGGATAAGTGCCGCTTTATAGGCCGCTCTTTTTGTAGCATTATTTTATATTGCTACTGTGACTAGTGAGTACAGTAGACATAGTTTTCAAGTACCGCTGCAAGTAGAGAGTGGTACTAAGCTTGGAATTCCAAGCGACGTTGATTTAAAGTTGAGGGGTCCTTGACGAGGATCACATGTTGAAGTTCGGTCGGATGGAGGAAGTGTAATCTCATTCAATAAGAATATAAGGCCCCAGAGTTTGGCCTAGAGTGGGGTATAGAAGTGCCCAGGTGCGAAGATTGGAGGAAAATATTCCACCCATTTGGAGTAAGGGTTAAGTGGCGAAAAATGGTAGTCACCTTATTTTGGTGGAATGGGAAGTTTTGCCCATATAGGAACCCGGTAGATGTTTTTAACAACGAGTTTCTCTGGGATGATAGGAATGATGAGAAGGTAGGATTCTCATGTATTCACGCAAGGTTCGGTTAGAGGCCGACAGTGAATAAAGGGTATTATTATTAAGGAAACCGTGCACCGAAATAAGGATGTTGCAAGGAAGACAGAGCCCTTCAATGAAAATGATAGGCTCACAAGTAAGTGTTGTTAACACTTTAGGAGAGGTGGTGTTCGTGAGACCCCATTGGTGGATCTCCACCCGGGGAAGACTCACTGAACTAGACAGGGAAGGCTGTAGAATGTTCTCTTTACTAAAGGAGTTAAGGTGGGAACTACACAAATGATCGCTAGTATAGTTAGACATGGAAGTATTTTAGTTCGAATGGGACTAGATTATGTTCCTAGGAACCATTGGTAGTGGCCAGGTAGATTGGCATGAATGTTGGCGGGAATTTCCATCGTAGTTGAGGGTGGGGTGTTCCTTACGATAAGATGGAACAATATTGTGTTTACCCTAGATTCGGGTGTGTATTTTGAGCTTGTGGTAGTATATCTATATGGCTTCCATGATAGGGAAGTTCTATATTTTCTTTCACTCGTTTTGGGGCGAGTGATGATATGTGTGGTGTGTGCTACTGGTATTATATGTAATATACGAGTAGAGATATTTTAGATCGGTTGGTGCGATAGCAAGAGAATAAATCACGAGGCTATCCTATTTCTAGTTCTAGAGAAGGACTAGTTGTTCTATAATATCTCTCCTGGATACAGGTTGAGACATTATAGAGGTGGTTTACGGTATGTAGATAGTTTTCATTTTTTATTTTATTTTGCTTTGTTTGTTTTGTTATATTATTTGCTTGCTTGCTTGTGTGTGATATTGTCATATCTCCACAACCAACAGTTAAGGGGATTGTGTCGGAGGGGTTCCTTGTTTGGATTTCGCTTCGGCGAGACACTCCGCGCATGATCCTTAACGCTGTTGGAAGTGGAGAGATGTGCATTTTATCTTTTTCTTTCTTTTCTTTTCTGTTGGTTAAGATGATGGGTTGGAAAGGTTTAGCCAAGAATCACGTAAATGAGTGATTGAGGGCTAAGTTAAAGTGTGTGATATGAGCACTGTGATGGTTTTTCCTTTCATCTATGCGGGGAAGACTAAGATATGAAAGTCGAATTGAGACTTAGGGTTATGACTTAATGAGAGGGCCATCTATAAAAGATGTATGTATGTATATTGGGATAGAAGTGTTAGTGTCATTTTACAGAAAGTAAATGCCAGGTTAACAAAATTTTAAGTTATTTTAGATGGTAGGACTAAGGAGTAGAAAAGCAATTGGGGAGTGACGAGTTAGGATTCTAGCGATCCCAATCATGTGTTTTAGACCGTTACTTCTCGACGACCGACGATGAAAGGTAGTAGTGTAACGGGAGGGTTCCTTGTTTGGATTTCGCCTCGGCGAGACGCCCCACGCACGAAACTGAGCGAATGTCGGGAGTTGGTAAAGGTCTTGGACACTAGGGATATAATTAGGATAATACTTATACGCCTAGATCTAGATAGATAGATTGACTTTAGGATTCTTAGGACGCAATGCCCTTAAGGCATGTAGTATTGTTTTAGGAAGGTGGTAAGAATTGACCACAATAGGTTTGTGGGCTAACTCTAAGTGGGATTCGGTCCGTAGAACGAAGGAGTATAGAATCTTAAGTAATTCGAAATGATCGGCCTTAGATGGTGGGGCCTTTTCTAGATAAAGCATTACGTTGGTAACCTATCTTTCGAGGAATTGAAGTATGGGTTGACTTTTACTCCTGCACTCGTGTTGTTATGATCGAAAGTGGATTTGATGAACGAATCTTTGCCAGAAATGGGAAGTATTAATGCTAGAGCATCAACCCCTTTATTTATGCATCTCATAGACTTAAATTCCGTGAGAAGTATTATCCCCCGCTTTAGAGCTCGTAGCGGTAGTTTTTGCCTAAGTAGAGGCACTACTTCCTGAGCAGGAATTAGGTCTTTTCACGAACAAGAAGTTGGTGTTCGTAAAGGACTATCAATTGGATATTCCCTTTCGCTAAAGAAATGCTGATGGGGAAGATCATGCACCGAGTAGAAAATTCATCGGAGATATTAGTTATGGCATGGAATACCAGGTAGAACGAGCTTCACCGAGGGGATGCATAGTAAGGGCATTCATGTCCGTGATTAACTAACTCACCTACTAGTGTGAAGAGACTAGTGGTGGGACGAGGAAAGAGTGGAGTAGTAGCTTTTCGGAATCAAATTTTCATACGATGGTTCAGATCGATTCTTACGAGGACGGTACCATGAGTGTGGCCTAGTGTAGTTATTCCCTAGCAAGGGTATAACATGATTCGGGAAGAAAGACAAGGTATGCCGAGATATGTAGGTGTCTCCTTCCATAGTAGAAAGGTAGGATCGACAGTTCACGAGGAACGGTTTGGTGCTATGATAGAGCACGGAGAATGTAGACTGAGGTCAAATAGTGGTGACCTTAGTCCAAGTCCAAATGGGGACGCCGCGCTACCAAGGGGTTTGTTAAGAATGATAGAATGATAGTTTAGTATGGTATACCCTTTATATGATTAAGGTTATACTATATACCTTTTAGAATAGTCGAGATAGTTGAAATAAGTGCCATGTTGTAGTTTTGGGTGTCGGGCACTTTTAATACATTTTAACTCAATTAAGTGGTTACGAGTCATTTTAATGGCGTGTTAGCAATTAAAGGAGGGCATTTATGTTTTAAGACCCGTTTAAGTCCCCCACCCCTTTTTCTTTCTTCATTTGTGTTAGAAGCCAAAGGAGAGAGAGAGAGAGAGAGAGAGAGAGAGAGAGAGAGAGAGAATAGAGAGTTGGAAGGAAATGGGAGAAAAGAGAGAAAATGGAGATTTGGGTCGGATTTTCGTTGCTACCGGAGGTGGATCAGAGACTACGAACCTCGAGGCAAGTTTCTTACTTGCTAGATGTGATTTAATGTGATAATATCCATGTGTAGTTAAGTTTTGGAGATTTAAACCCTAAATGGGTATTTATTGATTTTGGTGATTAAACCCTTAAATCTTAGTTTTAATTTGATTTAAGGATAAACTATTAGTTATAAATGGTGTAGAAATGATTTGGGAGAATTAATTGTTGTTGATGTTGGCTAAGATGGAAGATTTGAGATTTTGGGGTTTTAGGGTTCAAACAACCCGTAGCCCAACTTGAGATTTTTGCAGGACCGAATCGATTCGGCCCTAGGGGCAAATCGATTCGGATAAGGGGTAGGCTACAGGTCTGGACGACCGAATCGATTTGGGTTAAAATCGAATCGATTCGGACAATTACAGAAAGTCAGTTTTTCTCACTGAATCGATTCGGCTGTTCAGCGAATCGATTCGGTTCCCTTGTTTTTATGAGATTTTTCCTGGTTTGATTTTTAGCCCTTTTTCTTTTAGGTCCGAGGTTTAGGGACCTTTCTTTAGGGATTAATGGGAAGTCCTAAAGGGTAGTTTTGGGTATTCTAATGCCCTAGGATTTAAGGGATGTTTGGGCTTACCCCGAGGGCTATTTGCGTAGGTTAATATCCGAATGAAATAGGGGACTAACCGAAAGGTAAAATTTGAGATAAAATGAAAAACTTGAGGCTTTTGGGAGATACTCCTTGAAGGAGGCTTACTTTGAGGGTTTATGAAAGGGTATGAACTCTTGGAGACTAGTTTTAGATTTATGGTACTTCAGGTCTTAGGGCATTAATAAAATATGACACTAAGAATAAGAAAAGCATATGATAATATGTGGTATTAATGAGTAAGTACAAATGATTTTGAGAATGTAAAAGTGGAAGTTTTCAAAAGGAAAAAGTAATGATTTTCATAAGTGTTAACTTATGGTTACACACCTCCCTAAATCGCTATCATAAGGGAAGTTGCGTGCGTGTGGTGAATCCCCCTGACTAATGAACGCAGGGTGGATATAGTCCCTAGGCCATATGGGAATTTATTATACTGCGTTGGTTAGGAGATTCTGGGTGTGGTCTTGACTTTCCCGCAGGCAATATGGCCGCTTCCCGACTTTGGTAGGTTCCCAGGTTGTCTTGTATAGATATGCCCTGGAAGATGATAGCCATTTAGGGACGCGTCTAGTGGGGAAACCCGGAGGGACGGTCTTAGATTATTAAAGCAATTCATGATAATGAATTGGCTTTAATTACATTTTCTGGATGGAAGAAGGAAAATGGGATATATGGTACAAAAGTATTTTTATGCTAATAAAAATGACTTTTGATTTACACTTCCTGACTAGAAGAAAGGAAGTGGGATTTTATGAACAAGGCTAATGCATTTTTATGTTAATAAAAACTTGCTTTAAAAATGTATTCTTCCTGGATGGAAGAAAGGAAATAAAATTGGTAAAGAAATTGTATAAATGAGAAATTGGTAAACATTTGATAAAATGTTGTACCATTTATGTGTATTCCTAAGAAAGAAATAGGAATGGTACATAAAGAGTTATGAGATTGAAATGGTAAACATTTGATAAAATGTTGTACCATTTATATATATTCCTAAAGAAAGAATTAGGAATTCTTCTCTTAGATGGTGAATGGAATAAATTAAGTTTTCTTGAGTAGTTGTAGATCATATGCACACCCATTTATATATATATTGATTTCATGCTGAGGGTCTAATGGATCTCAACGATCAACCTTGCCTAAATAGTAGTGTATCGGGGGGGTTCCTTGTTTGGATTTCGCTTTGCGAGACACCCCACGCACGAATAGGGCATAGTGTTGAGAATGGGGAGAAGTTAGCCCTTAGTACTTTGGGTTAACTAGATCATCATTGATATTGCGCTAGGTTGCTTTTAGATTGAGAGGTAAGAAATGTATTGTTAATTGCGAGAGAATTACGCACTTAACTGTCATGCATTTTAGTCACATGGGAATCATATCAAACCGGGCCCTGACCCATTTATATTTCTTTATTTCTGCATATACTACTTGTCGTACAGGTGCTCTACCGCATGGACACCCGTATTAACATTTCCATTCCGGTTGTCAAGGAGCTACAGCATATTGCGGATGTTGTAGGCTATTTGTATCAGACTCTTCTTTTCATTGTACTCTAGTTATGTTCAGTTTATTTATTCGGGCGTGTTGCCCCAGTGTTGCACTCACTTATTATATTATAAATATTGAAAAGAAATACTCGGTGAAATTATTTGTATTGGTCTGTTCACCGACAGCTTATTCGGTGATTGTTTATGATATTTGTCATTCTTCATTATCGATTTTTGATATCCACCGTTTTTACAAATGTGATTGTCCAAGTGTTTTTCTTTTACTTACTAAATTTTTTTAATTGACAGTACATTTTCTAAAATGATTGGTGGTTATCTCGTACTACTATTTTAATCGACAGTGATGCTGAGAATGGACCATCTATGATTCCTGTGATTCTTAGAGTATTGGGTTGGCCACCTATTATTTTAGTAGGCGGGGTGTCTCAGTCGCCCCTGGGTTTAAAGCATTCACGGTGGAAGGATTTCGTTCATGGAATAAAGTTAATTGTGGTGTCAATTGTGCTCTTTTAAATCATGTTGGTAAAGATCCAAATTTGTTGCACAACAATGTTATGGAGTATTTCCATGATCTCATTAACCAATCGTAACATATTGAGAAGATTGTTGAAAAACAATCTTTTGAAATTGTGAAAAATAATAGATTGAAATTAAAGACTTCAATAGATGGAGTTAAATGTCTCACATTTCAAGCTTGTTCTTTTAGAGGCCTTGATGAACGGCCAGAGTCGATAAATCGGGGAAATTTTATTGAATTGATAAAACTTTTGGCATCCTATAGTGAGGAGGTTGCTGCAGTGATCTTAGACTGAGCTCCTTAAAATGCTATGTATATTTCTCATGCGACTCAAAAGTAAATTTTACAAATCTATGCAAGGAAAATTCGGGAGGCCACTCGGGAAGAAATTAATGATGCTAAATTTTGTATTATTGTGGACAAGTCCTGGGATGCAGCAAAAAGAGAGAAAATGCCCATTTTTCTCAGATTACGGGAACAATTTTTTGATTTGATTCGTGTAGGTGATACCATGTCATTGACTTTGAAGAAAGAAATATCACATATCCTTTCTAATAATAATCTTAGTATACAGAATATACAAGGTCAAGGATATGATGGAGCTAGTAATATGCGTGGAGAATGGAATGGGTTGCAAGCCCTTTTTTAAATGAGTGCCCTTTTGTATACTGTATTCATTGTCTTTCTCATCGTCTGCAATTAGCACTTGTGGCTACTTCGCAAGAGGTTTTACAGCCTTGGCGGCTTAAATATTGACCCTATAATTCTAAATCCTGAAATGAAGTTTCGCAGCCATAATCTATGATTTGTAACTTCAAAGCAAGCTACGTATTCAGCCTCTATAGTAGATGATGCAATGACGCTTTGCTTAGCACTTTTCCATGAAACGACTCCTCCGTCCATTAGGAAAACATAACCCAAAGTGCTCTTCCTACTATCAAGGCATCCCCCAAAATCTGAGTCTGAATATCCAATCACCTCAAGGTGATCAGTCTTCTGATATGTGAGCATGTAATCCTTGGTCCTTTGCAGGTACCTCAGCACGTTCTTTGCATCTTTCCAATCGTAAGTCCTCGTATTGCTTTGATATCTTCCTAGCATTCCAACGACAAAATTGATATCCGGTCTAGTGCAGGCTTGTGCATACAACAAGCTCCCTACGAGCGAAGCATAAGGCATTCCTTTCATGTGCTCTCTTTCTAAATAACTTCTAGGGCATTGACTTAAGCTGAACTTATCCCATTTCTGAAGTGGAACATTAATGGGATTGTATCTTTGTGTAATACCCCGTATTTTTATGCTATATTAATTTGGGGATTTGTTAAATTTAATGTGAGTTATTAATTTAATATAAATCCGAAAATTAATCACTTTAAAATTATTAACGTGATGTGAGTTAGTAATTATGGAAACTTGTTGTTGAATATTACTGTAACACCCCAAGACTTTTGAGATTGAGAAATTAAATTTTGGGAAAAAAAAATTTAATTAAATTGGGGAATTTTAAAATTTGGGAATATAGGCCCAAAAATAGAGGACGTTTCAAAGTATTCCGAATGATATTTTTGAGGGTACCATCGATCCCGGAAGGGTCGAGATAGTCAAAATGACTGTCATTGGGTTTTATTTCGGCTCCGGAATGTTTTTAAGTTATTTTTGGCTCGAATTGGAGTAAACGAGTCATTTAAATTGTGTATTAACATTTAAAATTGGGATTTTGTTTTAAAGGATTTGGAGGCTTACGGATGAAGCCATTTCTCATTTGAGAGAAAGAGAGAAGTGCCCTAGAGAGAGAAGAAGAAGAGGAAGAGGAAGAAAGGAAGAGAGAGAGGAAGAAAAGCTTGGAGATTTCCGGCCCTACCGCGACATCGAGGACGATTCAACCTCTACAAACCTGAGGCAAGTGTTTAATCTTGCTAAATAGCTATTTGTGTATTTCATTTCATAATTTGTGGGTTAAAGAAATGGATTTTTTTGGTATTAATGTCAAAACCTAGATTTTAGGTTTAAATCTTGAAATCAATGATTAAATATGGATTTAATGGAATAGAAATGTTTGGGATCAACTTTGGGTTGACTTATGGGCTTAAAATCATAAATTGATGAAGGTTTAATTGTTAGAAATGAAAATTTAGGGTTTAGAATTCGTGGGTATTGATGAAGAAGAAGAACCCTTCAAAAAATGCAGGTCCGAATCGATTCGCCCCCTCAAGCGAATCGATTCGGTTTGGTGAAATTGGCAGGTCTGCATTGACCGAATCGATTCGGACCCAAGCCGAATCGATTCGGCCTATTGCAGAAGCCCAGGTCTTTGGACCCGAATCGATTCGCCTTGGAGGCCGAATCGATTCGCTAGTCCGAATCGATTCAGAACAGGGCCGAATCGATTCGGAAACAGGGCATTTTGAGGTATTTTCTCCATAGTGAATTCAAACCCTTTTGGTTGGGTTTATTTGATTTGGGGCCTTCTCTTATGATGAAAGAGATATGTTCTTGGAGACACATAAGGGGTTTCTCACACATTAGAATTTTGGGGACTCCTTAGGGTAATTTTGGAGAAATGTATCCATATATGTATTTGGAGTTATGTATAGAGATTTTGGGGAAACCCTTTGGGATTGAGAATCCTAATTGTAGATTAAAAGTAGGTGTAGATGTGATGTGAGGCTAGGAATCTCTTAGAGAGGTCTCAGATTAGGGTATTCACAAAAGTGATTGAACCATAGTCCAAATCGAGGGAAATGAGAATATTTGATGATTGAAAGAATGAGATTGAGGCTGATAGACTATTAGTTATATGTATACCGATAGTCAAAATGATTACTAGATTCTTTAATGTACTCTCAGATATAGATGAAATGTGTAGTGAAGGATTCCCACGCAAACTCTTGGGTGATAGCCCTAATGTTTAATATATATAGGTATAGATATATACATATGGTTTGGGAGACTATTCATCATAGGAAAATGATCGAATATGTTTCAAGTATGGGATTATATTCACGTATCGAGGTAAATTAAAGGAATTGTGGTGACGGCTTGCATATTGAGGACTATGTATACTTATAGCCAGGTATATATATATCTTATACATATGAACGAGAATTAGTTTATATATATAAATAAGGATATGTGAATATGTGTTGATATATATATATATCTGTATGTATATAGATATATGGATATCTTTATGTTGTGGACATACATGGTATGGATATTTAAACCGTATACGATGGTTTATTATTTGATCATATGATTGGATCATATGGATTATATATATTATGCATGTAAATGATAAATATACTTAATTAGTTAAGCATACCCCGCTCATGCTATCATTGGGAAGTTGCGCGCGTAGAGGGTGAGCATCCTGGCTAGAAAAGTAGGGTGTGGATATTCCCCAGGTCATAGTCGTCCCGTGTGTTATTATATGATATATATATTTATTTTGGGATGAGACGTGATGGGTATGTTTCATCTCATTGCCGGTTTGGAGCTATGACCGCTTCCCGGGACGTCGTGTGCGTGAGTTTACCACGAGATGGGTGTCGTTTAGTCCCACCATGGTGGCCCCAGTATTGCTACGTGAGCCGGGCACTGGGAAGATGATAGCATTGATGCAGTTTATCGGCGATATATATAGCCGGGTATATTATGTGCATGGCCTTGTACATCATATGTAGTATGTACACTTGGCTATTGAATTGATGATGGTATATATATACGGTTAGAAATAAATACCTATATATATATTTATATATATATATATCCTATAGACGAAAGGATATGGACTTTTATGAAGTACATCTTAGATGATTATGGTGTACTAGATTGATGGGGGTTGATGTATTGCACATAAGGTATAATTCGGCTACATCATCCCAAGGATATTATTGGAGATTCTTTTATTTTATTTTATTTGTTTTCTTTTTCTTTTCTTTCTTTCTTTCTTTCTTTCTTAGTAGTTATAGAAGTTTAGTACTAATGATAGTATTAACTTGTATGTTGAGGATTATGGATCTCTAGGATCGACATTGCCCAGGAGTAGTGTAACGAGGTGGTTCCTTGTTTGGATTTCGCTTTGCGAGACACCTCACGCACGAAACGCAGTGCCATGTCGAGATTTGAGAGAAGTAATTCCATAGGTGGCATCTCGGATCTCTGGTCTTGACCTTGTCAGGAGTAGTGTAACGGGGCGGTTCCTTGTTTGGATTTCGCTTTGCGAGACTCCCCACGCACGAAACGTAGTAAAATTTTGGGATTAGAGAGAAGTCTTGCCAATATTCCATGTGCATGTTATCAAGTATATTAATTCTTACGTTTTTAGCCTATATAGGTATATATATATATATATGTATATGTATAGGGGTAATGTTTTAGGAATTACGATGATTATAATTCATAAGATTATTAATCGGAATTCATTAAGCCTATTATGGAAAAATTGTTTGTATTCATAATCTAGTAAGATTAGAAACAGGGTGGATTCTTGGGCTAGGTTAGGAAAGCAAATTCTCGTGGGGATAAGCTAGGCCTATAATAAGTTAGGTTGTCCTAAAATCAATGGGGGTAATTTAACTAAAATTTGAGGACGCGAATAGGGCGCGCCTTTAGATGAGAGGTGATTTGGGGTTCCACGGGAGTGCGGTCTCACTTTAATTATGAAATAAAGTGCACCGGTATTTATTATGCACGGTTAACACACTTGCTAAATATTTTCACATTCGGGGCTCTGACCCGTTTTCTTTTCTTTCCTGCTTGTATATATATATGTATTTCCTCAGGTATCCTACTGCATGGATGCCGGATGACTTTCTATCCAGAGTCTTGGGAGCCGTGACAGGTGCGGACTGTTGCGGGATGTTTCATGTAGCCGCTTCCTACTCCTTTAAAATTCTAGGTAGGATTCATGTTGTATATCGGGTTTGTATCATAGGGATATTTATATACATGTTTATATTTATTCCATTTCAGTTATTGTATTTGCTGTGACCCGACAGTTTATTCGGGTTTATTTATTTATGGCATATTCATGTATAGTGATTCCTTTCATTTCTTATAGTGCTTCTTGCATCTCTCTCTTATTCTTTAGTAGTTTCATAGTGTTGGGTTATTGTATGTTGCAAGTTTTAATTTATATTAACATCTCGCTTATATGATATCGGGTAGTTAGTCCTATATTATATAGTACCGATAGTTGATGTTGAGACTGGACCATCTGGAATTCCTGATTTAATATAGTATAGGGCTGGCCACCCGTTATTATTTTAAGCGGGGTGTTACAGATGGTATCAGAGCATCAGGTTCTAGAGTCCTTAGGATCTGTGCGCGTTCTGCATTCCTCCGTTAACGTTCTTGACATAAAGCCCTACAAATAGGACTGTTGTGTTCACTGCATTGTTTCTTCTGTGAAGTGTATTCACTTGATTGGCGTTCTGGTAACAGTTGCTCTTGTTTCGTTTCAGACGTCGCCTAGATTTTGTCGTCTAGGAAAGGATAGGATTAGAAGTACAATACCCATAGTATATTTTGGGTACGCTTCAATCGGGGGTATTTGTCTTCCCCGGTTTTGGAGGAGTTATTGAGGAGATTTCTAGCAGTGGTTCGAAGTGATTTATCGGCAGTTGAGTAAGAAGGGAAATTTACTCGAATGGCGAATCTTGATCTTAGTGAGGTAAGTCCGAGGAGAGACATGTAGTGTAATCCTTGGGAGGTCTAGATTGAGAATCTGTTAACCTTAGTTAGGAAACCTAATGTTGGTGACTTTTACCGAGGTGAGGTTGGTGTAGTTGTCCCAATATTAGGAGTATCGCCTTCTAAGATGAGGGAGAATGCCTTTGGAGACTAAGTTTCGTTATGTAGAACTGAAGGAGTTTCCGACAGTTGCAATCGCGCCTTGCCCTTCAATATGGTTAGCAAGGATTTTGAGGAAGATGTTTCTCTTGTGAAGAAATAGGCTTAGGGATAATGATTTTCCTGGAAGGAGTTGAGGACCCTGAGTTGAGATTCTAGGGTGAGGGGAAACCATTAGGTTATGGAATTGTAAGGTATAATACCTTTCTTTGGGTTTAAGTTATGCTTTGTGCGATAGTCGGAACGTCGCGTGTGAGGTGTGATGAGTAGCTAGCCGCTATACCGCTAGGGGGTATGGAATTTTCCTAGAGAAGGAAGTGAGCAAGTGTGGCCTTGGTATGGCATCTTGGGAGATGATACACCTTTTCGTAACGAAATAGTAGGGAAGTTTTAGAACCCCAATGAGGGAAGGATTTATTTTTATATAAAGGTGTTAATATGATGTATAGGAATTTCATAACTGAGAGGTTCAGAGTTTGGTAGATTTGTGAGGAGCGGATAGTTTAGCTCATAGTTGTGCTAGTTTTGAGAACTATGTATTGGCTAGAGTATTGTATTAATTGAGGCCTTGTGTTTTAAACATAAGGTGTTTGTTTGGCGTGTCGAAAGACGCGGAAAATATTTATATCGTATTATTGTATAGGCCCTCGAGCAATATCTAAAATATGGAAATCTTTCTTTTTATAAAACCTTAACCCTGGTTCAACTAATCTCAATTCCCGACCTAGCTACATAGTAGTGTATTGGGAGGGTTCCTTGTTTGGATTTCTCTTGCGAGACCTCCCCCGCACGAAGGTGGCTAGCGTCAGGAATTGAGGAGAGTTCAACCAGTGGAAATTTTCAAACTTTTATATATTTAGTATATTGTTATAGTTTATGTTACCGAGGGTTATCTTACAATTTGAGGCTAATGGAGCCTGATTATGATTTTACGAGTGGAAACTCGGGTACAGGGTGTATGGGCGCCCTGGGTAGCTAGTTGATTTTAAGGATCGGTAAGGATCTATATAGCTCGACGTGAGGACTAGAAAGGATCGGCATAGTGATCTTGAGGATTGATGTAAGGACTAGATGATATTGATGTCCTAGGCTCATCTTAAATTTCGCGGACGAAATTTTTGTAAGGGGGGAAGAATGTAACACCCCAAGACTTTTGAGATTGAGAAATTAAATTTTGGGGAAAAAAAAATTTAATTAAATTGGGGAATTTTAAAATTTGGGAATATAGGCCCAAAAATAGAGGACGTTTCAAAGTATTCCAGATGATATTTTTGAGGGTACCATCGATCCCGGAAGGGTCGAGATAGTCAAAATGACTGTCATTGGGTTTTATTTCGGCTCCGGAATGTTTTTAAGTTATTTTTGGCTCGAATTGGAGTAAACGAGTCATTTAAATTGTGTATTAACATTTAAAATTGGGATTTTGTTTTAAAGGATTTGGAGGCTTACGGATGAAGCCATTTCTCATTTGAGAGAAAGAGAGAAGTGCCCTAGAGAGAGAAGAAGAAGAGGAAGAGGAAGAAAGGAAGAGAGAGAGGAAGAAAAGCTTGGAGATTTCCGGCCCTACCGCGACATCGAGGACGATTCAACCTCTACAAACCTGAGGCAAGTGTTTAATCTTGCTAAATAGCTATTTGTGTATTTCATTTCATAATTTGTGGGTTAAAGAAATGGATTTTTTTGGTATTAATGTCAAAACCTAGATTTTAGGTTTAAATCTTGAAATCAATGATTAAATATGGATTTAATGGAATAGAAATGTTTGGGATCAACTTTGGGTTGACTTATGGGCTTAAAATCATAAATTGATGAAGGTTTAATTGTTAGAAATGAAAATTTAGGGTTTAGAATTCGTGGGTTTTGATGAAGAAGAAGAACCCTTCAAAAATTGCAGGTCCGAATCGATTCGCCCCCTCAAGCGAATCGATTCGGTTTGGTGAAATTGGCAGGTCTGCATTGACCGAATCGATTCGGACCCAAGCCGAATCGATTCGGCCTATTGTAGAAGCCCAGGCCTTTGGACCCGAATCGATTCGCCTTGGAGGCCGAATCGATTCGGAACAGGGCCGAATCGATTCGGAAACAGGGCATTTTGAGGTATTTTCTCCATAGTGAATTCAAACCCTTTTGGTTGGGTTTATTTGATTTGGGGCCTTCTCTTATGATGAAAGAGATATGTTCTTGGAGACACATAAGGGGTTTCTCACACATTAGAATTTTGGGGACTCCTTAGGGTAATTTGGGAGAAATGTATCCATATATGTATTTGGAGTTATGTATAGAGATTTTGGGGAAACCCTTTGGGATTGAGAATCCTAATTGTAGATTAAAAGTAGGTGTAGATGTGATGTGAGGCTAGGAATCGCTTAGAGAGGTCTCAGACTAGGGTATTCACAAAAGTGATTGAACCATAGTCGAAATCGAGGGAAATGAGATTATTTGATGATTGAAAGAATGAGCTTGAGGCTGATAGACTATTAGTTATATGTATACCGATAGTCAAAATGATTACTAGATTCTTTAATGTACTCTCAGATATAGATGAAATGTGTAGTGAAGGATTCCCACGCAAACTCTTGGGTGATAGCCCTAATGTTGAATATATATAGGTATAGATATATACATATGGTTTGGGAGACTATTCATCATAGGAAAATGATCGAATATGTTTCAAGTATGGGATTATATTCACGTATCGAGGTAAATTAAAGGAATTGTGGTGACGGCTTGCATATTGAGGACTATGTATACTTATAGCCAGGTATATATATATCTTATACATATGAACGAGAATTAGTTTATATATATAAATAAGGATATGTGAATATGTGTTGATATATATATATATATCTGTATGTATATAGATATATGGATATCTTTATGTTGTGGACATACATGGTATGGATATTTAAACCGTATACGATGGTTTATTATTTGATCATATGATTGGATCATATGGATTATATATATTATGCATGTAAATGATATATATACTTAATTGGTTAAGCATACCCTGCTCATGCCATCATTGGGAAGTTGCGCGCGTAAAGGGTGAGCATCCTGGCTAGAAAAGTAGGGTGTGGATATTCCCCAGGTCATAGTCGTCCCGTGTGTTATTATATGATATATATATTTATTTTGGGATGAGACGTGATGGGTATGTTTCGTCTCATTGCCGGTTTGGAGCTATGACCGCTTCCCGGGACGTCGTGTGCGTGAGTTTACCACGAGATGGGTGTCATTTAGTCCCACCATGGTGGCCCCAGTATTGCTACGTGAGCCGGGCACTGGGAAGATGATAGCATTGATGCAGTTTATCGGCGATATATATAGCCGGGTATATTATGTGCATGGCCTTGTACATCATATGTAGTATGTACACTTGGCTATTGGATTGATGATGGTATATATATACGGTTAGAAATAAATACCTATATATATATTTTTATATATATATATCCTATAGACGAAAGGATATGGACTTTTATGAAGTACATCTTAGATGATTATGGTGTACTAGATTGATGGGGGTTGATGTATCGCACATAAGGTATAATTCGGTTACATCATCCCAAGGATATTATTGGAGATTCTTTTATTTTATTTTATTTGTTTTCTTTTTCTTTTCTTTCTTTCTTTCTTTCTTAGTAGTTATAGAAGTTTAGTAGTAATGATAGTATTAACTTGTATGTTGAGGATTATGGATCTCTAGGATCGACATTGCCCAGGAGTAGTGTAACGAGGTGGTTCCTTGTTTGGATTTCGCTTTGCGAGACACCTCACGCACGAAACGCAGTGCCATGTCGAGATTTGAGAGAAGTAATTCCATAGGTGGAATCTCGGATCTCTGGTCTTGACCTTGTCAGGAGTAGTGTAACGGGGCGGTTCCTTGTTTGGATTTCGCTTTGCGAGACTCCCCACGCACGAAATGTAGTACAATTTTGGGATTAGAGAGAAGTCTTGCCAATATTCCATGTGCATGTTATCAAGTATATTAATTCTTACGTTTTTAGCCTATATAGGTATATATATATATATATGTATATGTATAGGGGTAATGTTTTAGGAATTACGATGATTATAATTCATTAGATTATTAATCGGAATTCATTAAGCCTATTATGGCAAAATTGTTTGTATTCATAATCTAGTAAGATTAGAAACAGGGTGGATTCTTGGGCTAGGTTAGGAAAGCAAATTCTCGTGGGGATAAGCTAGGCCTATAATAAGTTAGGTTGTCCTAAAATCAATGGGGGTAATTTAACTAAAATTTGAGGACGCGAATAGGGCGCGTCTTTAGATGAGAGGTGAGTTGGGGTTCCACGAGAGTGCGGTCTCACTTTAATTATGAAATAAAGTGCACCGGTATTTATTATGCACGGTTAACACACTTGCTAAATATTTTCACATTCGGGGCTCTGACCCGTTTTCTTTTCTCTCCTGCTTGTATATATATATATATATATGTATTTCCACAGGTATCCTACCGCATGGATGCCAGATGACTTTCTATCCAGAGTCTTGGGAGTCGTGACAGGTGTGGACTGTTGCGGGATGTTTCATGTAGCCGCTTCCTACTCCTTTAAAATTCTAGGTAGGATTCATGTTGTATATCGGGTTTGTATCATAGGGATATTTATATACATGTTTATATTTATGCCATTTCAGTTATTGTATTTGCTGTGACCCGATAGCTTATTCGGGTTTATTTATTTATGGCATATTCATGTATAGTGATTCCTTTCATTTCTTATAGTGCTTCTTGCATCTCTCTCTTATTCTTTAGTAGTTTCATAGTGTTGGGTTATTGTATGTTGCAAGTTTTAATTTATATTAACATCTCGCTTATATGATATCGGGTAGTTAGTCCTATATTATATAGTACCGATAGTTGATGTTGAGACTGGACCATCTGGAATTCCTGATTTAATATAGTATAGGGCTGGCCACCCGTTATTATTTTAAGCGGGGTGTTACAATTACTAATGAGTAAAGTAATATAATATTGGTTCTATTAAATGTCAAGAGTGAATAAAATGACAATTTTGGAAATTTGAGTCGGGACGCGCCCGTGTCGCGTCGGGACTAAATATTGATTAATAAAAGTGAATATATTCTAAGTTGCTCGTATGGTCATTTTGACTGCGCCAAAGTGTCCGGAAGGGTCGAGATAGTCAGAAAAGTATACCCGGGGGTTTAGTTTGGGTCTCGGGGCATTTTTAGGCCTATTTATCACCCCGGGAGGGCATTTTGGACATTTTGCACTTTTGGGTAATTAAACCCATGAAAATTATTAGGCTATATCAGCCATTTGGAAGTCCTTTAGGGTTAGCAGAGTCAAAACATTAGAACGGACATAGAAGAGGGAAGGAGAAATCTTTCCAAGCAATCCAAGGCCCAAAATCCATCTGGTTGCACCGCCACCACCACCAACGCGTAGATCGCGCGAGGGGGAACGCAACCACACCAAATTCATCATCAAATCAGAACTTTGAAATTTCTAGGCAAGTATTTATCTTGCTTATTTTCGTTAATGCATCGTTCATGTTAGTCTAGGGTGATTAGGATGAGTTTGGTAGAAGAAAATCCATGTTGGAGATAGGAAAATCGCATGTAGTAATTATTTGAATGATAATCTGGAAACCCCTTCACATGAAGAGGCTTAACCACGAATTTATGATGAATTAGGAATAGAAATTTCTGGAAAAAGACTGATTAGAACCATGTTAAAGAAATTCTAGGGTTCTTGAGATTTATATGAGTTTTGGCCTATTAATCTATGGTTATTGATGAAAAATTTCATGCTTTACGTTGAAGATGTATAATATGGGTTTATACTATTTGTAGTACAAGTTTTAGGGAGTTTGGGTGTGAAAAATCTAGATTTGATTGAGGTTAAATTATGAAACCCGTAACTATTAATCTGCATAAATCGCCATACCTGTTTGATCGATCGATCGAACCAGGAGTGTCGATCGATCGACGCATCGATTGATCGAGCCCCTGCCCTCGATCGATCGACCCCTTCTGGCAGACTCATTTTTCCCCTTTGTAAATAGTTAAATTCAAATTAAATGAGTAGAAATATTTGGACATCCTTATTAAAATATTTTGGGAGATAAAGAAGACCAGTAGGACTTATGAATAATTATGAGACCTTTAATGTAAGACGAGATGTACATTTTTGGGATATTTACATATAAGGGATGATGAAATTATGCATTAAAGGGAGAGACGCGTAAGATAGTTACGTTTGAAAAATAGAGGAGTGCCTACTGAATTCTATACTTGGGAGGATAGGGTCCATGAGTGTTACGTAGTAAGTTGGATTAATCCCTCAATTAAAGTAAGAGACGAACCGTTATACGTGATAACTAAATAATGAGAAATAAGGACAAATGACATAATTATGGGTTATGAGATGTACCTAATTTGATATGGTAATAGTAGTATAGTTATATGACTGTGTTTATGCATATACTATCTATGTGTGAAAATCGTGTCCGCGCTACTTGCTATCCCTGAGGTTACCGCGCTGGGACAGTCTTATCTCGATGGGACCTTTATGGGGGATATTGACTCGTACCCTAGAAGATAGAAATCCTTGGTACAGGCTATCGAATCGATAGTTCAGACGGTCCTAAGAGACGTGGGGGCATGTGTTATCCTCTTAGAGACTTGGAATCTATGCTTCGCCTCATTATTGTTTGTGTATGTGTTAATACAGTTCGAGAGTGATTCCGAACTTGTATTTCCCTTAGTACGAGTGATACGGGGATTGGATAGCAGAGTATGCCCGCACCATAATTTTTATGTGGGGTGCTGTTAGAATATATATATTATACGAGTATTTAATATATATATTAAATTCTGAAATTTTGAATTTCATACTGTGTTTAGGGTAAGTAAGGAATGTATAATGATTTCAATTCAGATATACTTGTTTTGAAAAGCGTAACATGACACTGGGAAACTTTATTAGCAAATAAGGTTTAAATGAGAACTTTGTGACCAAATGAAATTATCCTCTTAAACAATTAAATGGTTCAGTTTAAATCTTACGAGTAACCTAAGATAAGTTAAACCGTTGGGAAGGTTAGTATGATAGGTGTGCACATTAGAAGAGAGGTGAGAAATTCTCAAGAGAGTTCCGCACTAATATGTTGTTGCATTGGCGTGTAAACATTTTAAATACTTGCTAAACAAATTTTAAATCATTTACACTATCGGGCTCTGACCCGTTTCTATTTTCCCTTCTCTCTTGTATATATATATATGTATATATTACAAGTGCCCAGCCACAGGGGCGTCTTGCATAGGATCCTTTGGAAGGAACGCATTGCAGCTTAGGTGGGAGTTGCAGGCCTCTTGCTTAGACGACTTCATTTATTTGATTCCAATCCTAGCATATTTATTCAGATGGGCATGTGTCGCCCGTTTCCATTATCCGGTTGTTTTATTGGACATTGTGATTCATTTATTTCTAGTATTGTCACTTTGGGATTTATTACTGTCTGGATGTTTTACTTTAAGTTTTAATGTTGGGATTTAGTTGTTGAATGTTTAAATTATTTCGATTATATGTTCCAAGAAAATTGTGGTGTGATTCTTTAATATTAAATTATGTAAAGTTTTAAATCATTGGTTATAAATAGAATTTGGAAAGTAATGTCCAATTTAAAAAAAATGGTTTTGACACTTAGCTTAATTATTTAGGGTGTTTAAATGGGAAATGAATTTTTCGACAGTGATGCTAAGAATGAACCAACTGTTCACCTTGATTTTAATTTAATAAAGGAGTGATCGCCCGGTGTTTAATTAGGCAGGGTGTCACACTTTGCATGCTAAATATTTCTAAAACTTTTTTATTGTAAGCTTTCTGAGATAGTCCCAACATTCCTCGTGAACTATCCTGAGATATTTCTATCCTGATCACAAAGGATGCCTCACCTAAATATTTCATTTCAAAATTTTTAGAAAGGTACGTCTTGGTTTCACTTAATAAACCAAGATCACTACTGGCGATAAGTAAGTCATCAACATATAGTACTAAAAACACAAACTTACTCCCACTGATCTTCAGGTATATACACCGATCAATAGTGTTTTCCTTAAACCCAAAGGATGTAATGGTATCGTGGAACTTAATGTACCATTGATGAGAAGCTTGCTTTAGACCATATATTGACTTATTCAACATACAGGCCATGTTTTCCTTTCCTTCCTTTATGAAGCCTTGTGGTTGTGCCATATAGAATTCTTCTTCTAAACTCCCATTTAGAAAAGCTATTTTTATGTCCATTTGATGCAACTCCAAATCATAATGAGCCACTAATTCTAATATGATTCTTAATGAGTCCTTTGAAACGGGAGAGAAGGTCTCATTGTAATCAATGCCTTCTCGTTGATTAAAACCTTTGTCAACAAGTCTATCTTTATGTCGTTCGATATTGCCTTTTGAGTCAAGTTTGGTCTTAAAGATACACTTGCACCCAACTCATTTTTGTCTTTCTGGAAATTCAACCAACTCCCAAACTTTGTTGTCATTCATAGATTTTATTTCTTCATTCATGGCATTATCCCATTTATCTGAACCATCACTACTTACAGCTTTTTATAAGAAAGTGGATCATTAATATTCCCTATGTTAAATTAGGTCTCTTGAAGGTATAACACATAATCATCCAGAATTTCCGATCTCCTTTCTCTTTGAGATCTTCTTAATGGAATTTCCTGTGGTGCATCAAAAGTTTCATCGGTTATAGTCTCATTATGTGGTTGCTCAGTTGGTTGATCAGTCACTTGTTGTTCATTAATATTGATTGGGTCAATGACCGATTCAACAACTACATTAGGAACAACAGGTATGTTATGAACTCTAGGTATAGGAATTTATACCCTGACTTCTCGAATGATTACCTCCCTTTCTTATACTCCCACTAACTTCACCTTCTTCAATGAATTTAGCATTTCCAGTTTCTCTGATTCTAGATGTATGGTTTGGACAATAGAATCTATATCCCTTCGACTTTTCTGGATACCCGATGAAATGACAAGATAATGTCCTAGGATCCAATTTCTTTTCATGAAGGTTATAGATTCTAGCTTCCGCTGGGCATCCCCATACACGTAAATACCTTAAATCATGTTTCCGTCCTTTCCAAAGTTCAAAAGGGGTTTTTGAAATTGACTTACTAGAAACCCTATTTAAGATGTGTACAACGGTATTTAATGCATGTTTCCATAAAAATGTAGGCAATTGGGTCCTACTTATCATACTTCTAACCATTTCTATAAGGTTACGATTATGCCTTTTAGCTACACCAATCTGCCAAGGTGATCCTGGCATTGTGTATTGGGCGCAAATACCTAATTTTCAAAGGAGTTTAGCAAATGGGCCAGGGCGTTGCCCTGACTCATCATATCTACCATAATATTCACCACCTCTATCAGACCTAATAATATTCACCTTTTTGCCCAGTTGCCTATCAACCTCATTAATGTATATTTTAACGACGTTCACAGACTGAGATTTATCATGAAACATGTACAAAATGCAATAATGTGAAAAATCATCTATAAAGGTATTGAAGTATCTCTATCCACCAATGGATGGAATATCAAAAGGTCCACATATGTCTGTATGTATTATTTCAAGTAGCTGGGTGTTTCTTGTGGCTCCTTTCTTTGTATGTTTGGTCTATTTTCCCTTAATACAGTCAAAACATACATCATAATTGGCCCCATCCAGGTTATGGAGTATTCCATTTTTAATGATCCTTTCAATTCTCGGCCTGGATATGTGACCTAATCTTTTATGCCACAAATAAGCAGATTTTTCATCATTAAGTGTGCGTTTCGTACCAACATTAGGATGCAGGGTCACAAGGGTTTCAGAAAAATTCTTTTCAAGATTCAATTGATATAAACCATCTAATAAAAATCCATAACCAATATTATTAGAATTTTTAATCAAACCAAAACCATTGTACTTAAATTCAATTGCAAAACCGTCTAAAGCAAGTTTGGAACCATAAATTAAATTCCTAGAAATTGTGGGAACATAAAAAGTTTCTTGAAAATCTAAAGTAAATCCAGTGCCTAAAATCAGGCGAAAGACTCCAATAGCTTCTATTTTATCCTTCGCTTTATTGCCCATGTAGAGAAAATTATCATTTGGATTTGTTTTGTGGATCGAAGTGAAGCCCTGCATCGAATTAGAAACATGAGACATAGAACCAGAATCAATCCACTAAGTGTTAGAAGGAGCGTTAATAAGGTTTGATTAGAAACAAACATAAATAAAGGGCTTACCCTTTTTCTCGGACCAGGCCTTTTGTTTATGACAATCCCTCTGGAAATGTCCCTTCTTTTTACAGAAGTGACACTTGTCGTTCTTTTCCTTTTTCACAGTAGTAGTTGATGGTTCAGCTTGATGAGACAGCCCATGACCTTTCTTAATGCCCTTGCCGAACTTCTTCTTAAAACCAACTCCTTTGACAGTCAAATTTGCCACCTGTCCCTTAGTCACATGGCCATTATGTTTCTTAAGACTTCCTTCCTCTTGTACCAACATTCTTTGCAAATTATTTACATTCCACTTATCTTTTATAGTGTTGTAATTGATTTAGAAAAGCCCATACTCAGGAGGTAGGGAGTTTAGAATGAATTGGACGAGAAAAGATTCATCCAATGTCATGCCCAAAACTCTAAGTATAGTAACCAAATTAGTCATTTCTATAATGTGCTCATTCATGGTTCGAGTACCATCGAACCTCATAGTGGTCAGGTCAGCCATCAGTTTCCCAGTATGGGATTTATCAGCAGTGCGAAAGCGTTCTTTAATGTTGTTCAAATACTCTTTCGCTTTCGTAGTTTTAGGTAGGGAGGTGTTAATGTTAGCAGCAATGCACATTCGCATAGACATAAGGGCCATCCTATTGGATCGAAACCATGCTTCATGGACAACAATTTCATCCTCGCTACTAGCATCAGTAATAGCAACGGGTTCATTACACAAAATTGCCATGTCCAGGTCAAGAACCCCTAGGCTCAACTCAATTTGCTCATTACATTTAGAAAAATTAGTTCCATCAAATTTGGAATAGGACTGAGCTTGCGAATACAGGTTAAGGGGAATTGCAACTAATAACAATGTTCACAAATTAAATTTTCACACACAACAAAAATTGCAAAGGTCAAATATTGAATTGTTGACTAAAAATTTTGGCATATTTCATTTACAATCTGAATATCATGGAATCTGTGTTAATCATCACATAATGTTCAGATTGTAAAGATATACTACCCTATAATTCATTTATCATGGTCCCATAATTTTGGCATCTGTGTTTGTTGCCTAAACATTTAATACCATGATTAATGCACTTAATGTCAACTATTCTGTTTTAATAAAACCAGTTCTAATGTTGTTGAATTCAGAAATTAGCATGTGTTGCGCCTCAATCCAATTTTATAACTAACATCACAATAAACCTTTAATGAATGTAAGTGTATTATTCGTACATGCAGTCTCAACTTGTGTTTGGCCTTTGACTTAACTCAAATGAATAATTGCTTACATGCCGCAACTTAAGTATAGTTAACCATTCATTAAATATTAACTATGATACATAATCTACCAGTTATTACAAATATACAAATAGTAGCTTAAATGCCTCAAAAATAGAATTGCCCAAGTATAGTAAAAAAATACATAATTCATGAATTTTGCCAAAAATTTGAAAAATGAGTTTTCACCATAGAATTGAAGTAAAACATGCCAGAAAATAAAAACTTTTTGCGAAACGTTAATATCAATTTTCTGTAAAGATTTATAAGGCCCGAGATTATTTCCTAAAATGGCAAAATGGGGTTTTGAGGGCCTTAACGGACTCGGATTGCCGAAAAACACATTACATCACAGTCAAAGGCCCAATATAAAGGGTTGCTTCTAGGGTTTCATTTTACTATCAAAATTAGTACCTAGGGCTAAGGAACCCATTTTATACTGAATGAAAGGAGAAAAAATGTAAAATGGCAAAAAATGAGATGAAGTAGAAATTGTCAATATATGAGATCATGCATTAGTATTGTGTCTTCATGCAATGTAGGCATGTCTAGTTTTAATCTTTTATGCAAATTATATCTGCTTGATACCTCCTTTCACCACTTATAACTTTTATGTAACTGTATGTCAATTTATAATTGATAAATATTAGGTCAACATATAACATGTTCATTTGATTAATAGGGAAATTTTATCATTTTAAACAAAGAGATGAACCACTAGCAGTTTTTCAACTTCTTTATCTAAATATCTTGCTCGAATCATAATCATTTGACAATAGCAGACCTTGAATCAAATCTCAAGATTTATCATACAAACATGTCCTCAACTATCACAAACTTCAGCATCTGAAACTTAGTTTTTCCATGGTATATATGGAATTATTTAATTTCTATATCCTATATTAAGTATATGAACAGATTACGCTAACCAAAGAAGACAAGCACACACATTTTATTCAAGTCAGAATATGATCCAAAATAATAGTCGATACTAAGGTAGAAATTTGTTAAACATTTTTTTTATTATTGATCAGAGTTCAGACATAATATTGCCTCCAATAAAACAAATATGCTAATAGCAAACGTGACAATGTTAGGAGATAAAGTCTCCATTCTAATTAAAGAGATAGATAAACAGCAACAATTTCATATAATATCGATTATAGAGTGTAATCCAAGGATTTCCAGTTGTGAGTACATATTGCAGAGATGAGAATGGTACCTAGATGAGATTATGCCAATTGATACTAAACCTTGTAGTTATAAAATTCAAAAACACAAGGTTCGTGTTTTAAGACCAATATTATATGGTTACCTTTAGAATATAAAGGGAAGGTTTCTCTATAAAGAGAATTTATGGGATTTTCTCCTCTGCTATGGATGTTGAATATAAACTAAACTATGAGATAAATGCCGAGCCAAGAGACCGAGACTTGCACGACTAAAATGCATGTATTAAAAATACTTGTTAATGACATTCAACATGCTATAGCAATGCCAAGGCAACATTTGTTTTCGTAAGCAGATAGTGCTTGTATATTAATTTAGCATGCACCCTCGATCTCTATTTTATCTTTTATCATACATGTAAAATTGTTTGCCTCATAACTACTCCCCAAGGTAGATATCCACTTGAAATTAATCTCCTCTTTAGTGACACTTTTTACAAGGGTGAAAATGTCACATCCCGTATAACAAAACTTGTCTCAACCAATCATCATTTATATCTTCAAAAAATAAATCCACTACAATGCATCTAATGGGAGTGTGCAACTACAAGTGATGCTGCAAAGTCAATATTCCTCTTGATCTTAGAAACTTCATCTTCGAATGTGCTTCAAGCTCAATTTCCTGAACATTTTTTTTCTCGTATTAGTTGTTAATTAAGCTGCCTTCAAATAATTGAGTGATTTTCATTATCTCGTAGAATTGAACCCATTTTCCCATGCATAAATGGCCTCAATGAGATCATGTTAGAAAGAATTCGCAAAACTTTTCACATTAAGTTGAGCCTTGCACTCGAGTTGAACTTTGGCAACCCTCCGAGTTGTATCGTGCAATTATTTAAAGAGAAACTAAAGTTCCTAATGAGGATTCTGAGCCTCCTGAAGCTTATCTTAACACACTAAACAAGAGACAAGCTACATCTTTATATCCTTTAAACCCCCATTAAATATGAGTTTGGTCAACGTTAATGCATTTGCGCTACTGACACACAAGCCACCTTCCCCATTCCATAGCGTCATCGCTCGTAACATATCCTACTCGTATGAGGACCCTTTTCCTTTCTTTAAGCTCATCTTTAAACATCAGTACCATGGAAGTTCTCATTTCTCACTTAATTGACTTAAATTTGTTAATAAGTTCCTTCTTATGGTGTATAATGTTGAACTTGTGCTCATTAGATGCTTCTAGCTTCTCATCCACCATAAGGATGCAAATCCCACATTCATCAATACCACGATGACCAGCAGAGCCACTCATTTGTACATCCTCTTCACTGGGTATTCATTTATATTTATCTTCATCAAATTTACAAAAATTTAAGAAGATAATAGTTTTCATAGACATATTCAAGCCTATGGTGAATGTCTCTGTAGCAAGCAAACACTTGATGAGCCCTTCTTGAAATAATATCCCAATCACTTCCTTAATATGGTAAGTAAACTAGAATAATGGCCACCTATTCCACGTTTCATAAGGTATAGCATAATCAAAATGTGAGGCATATTTTTATCATCATCTGATAACATGTACATAGCCCTTCAAAGAATGTTTCGTGTTCACTTACTCATCATCATTGAGATTCAGTTTATCCGTTTGTTATTGCAAGAAATTCAAATTCCCATTTGCTGAATCTGAAAGTAATGGAAGGAACATATTGACACTACATTTTCATTTTCACCATCTTGAAAGTGTCACTTTCTTCTCTAACTCTCCTAACTAACAGACCCTTATGCCCTTTCACATTCTCTCCTCTTTTCCCTGCACCTTCACTAGTGGGAACAAGATCATATAAACCTTTTTGGAAGCTATTCGCACAAAATTCCCCCTTTTTTCCACCACTAAGTACAGACCATCACCACCAGAAGGGAAAATATAATCTTGAAGTGGTGGTGTCTGATAACCAGTATAAATGATATAACATGGTTATCAGTGGATATTTGCAACCAATTTGGCAAACCCCTTAGCGTTAGGCACTATTGGAGAGGTATAAAAATTGAGAGTTTTTAGGGGCCATTATAATTCTCTCTTCTCATACCACTCCTCTTTCACTATGACATATGTAATGAACCTCGTAAAAAATAACCCAAGCCATCTTCAGTTGAATTTCCATTTTTGGAGGCCGAGGACGGGCTAGTATTCTCTTCTCACTATGATGCAGAGAAAAAAATAACATTTCCTCTATATGATGTTTTTTTTTTCACGATAATGCCAAAGCAACATGAAAATATCTACCTCAACAAACTAGACATATGGAGTGGAAAAAATAGTAATGAATCAACAGGTCAACTTTAAAGAAAAAGCTACAATTAAATTTTCTTAATTTTCAAGCCTTTGTATTTCACTCCTAAGTTTTCGGCGTTGCCTCCTCCAATTCCAGTAGTAGCCAACAGGAGAAACTAGGCTCTTAACTAATGACACTATATATAAATATCAACAGCAATCCCCCAAAGAGATTGGAACATTCCTACTCAACTTTGTAGGATTATAGGCCAATAATCCTCACTAGTCCATCCTAAATAAAACTTCTCCCTTCTTATAAAAATCGGTGGTGTTAAATCTCCATAATGCACATGTATGTCCATATTTAATACTAAAATCATAGTAGTCCAAGATTCCACCACACCATACTTCATTTCAGTATCTTAACATTGACTTTAAACTCGCTCAAATTGTCCCAGAGAGACATAAAATGACACCCGCCTAAAACCGCCAAACCCATTTATTGCATTATTTTCCCTGTACTTGGGCTTTGGAGTTGGAGACTCATTAAACTTATTCTTCACAAGATTAAAACAGTTAATTTGACATCACATTCTGGATTTTGTTGTGAAAGCCTTAGTACGACCTTTTAATTACTAATGAAGGGGTCATAACAAAGACCTCGATGAAGCCATAAACATCATCGCGCAAGAAATCTGATGTTAGCGATCTCACAAATTATCTAGTTGAAGGATGACATAAGAATAAAGATTAGTAAGAACAAGTAAGAACAAAACCATTATACATATTCTACACAAAGGCTTGATGACCATCTTGGTCATAATTTGGTCTCCTTTATTTCCAGGTTTTGGGAACGGTATCAGTATAAGTAATCTGGAACTTAGTTCGGCCATGCTATGTCTGGAATTGATTTTTTTCTACAAACTATTAAGCACATAATCAGAATCCACTAATGAAAAACAGGAAAAATAGTCAATAATGGCAATTTAAAGAATGAATTCGTTAAACATGTATTGGTTATTATTAACTACAGTTTACTTTTATTAGTGCCCTCCAACCATGAATATAACAACATCACTCACAGAAAATGTGATAATATCAAGGGATGAGGTTTCTTTTTTAATTAGAGATAAGTAACCTGCACAAGAAGTGTTGGAAAAATGGTTCCAATTTTCAGATTGAATAATGATACGAGTGCAAAAATCTCCACAAAAATATCCCAAGAATCTGACGTGAATTCCACTTATTCTCTCACCTACCTATTAAACATTGACTTGTGGTATGGGGTCCCATCAGGGCACTAATAGCACTACTTTTTGTGGAGTTACTTTGTACCCATTAAAGGGTACAAAAAATATCACATCATAAAATATTACATAACCAGTGTCATCATATATAACCAAACAACAATATAGTACATATTTTTCAGATGTCCTATTTTTCATGCAATTTTCATCTTTTACATAAATCTTGTATGCCTTTGGTTCCTACTTCCAACACTCTTTGTACATGGTATACCTCTCTATAATTGTCCATCAATAAGGTGAACATTAATCATTTTGGCCTGATTCACAATTTTTTTAACCCTAAATATAGAGATGAACCATTAGCAAGTTATCACTTCGGCATCTAAATATCTTGTTCAGAATAAAACCATTAGCCAACAACAAGACTTAAAGCAAAACCTCGAGGTCCACCATATAAAAATCTCCCTGATGTTTATGGAATTAAATAATTTCTACAACCTAATAAGTGAATTGAATGGCCTAACCAAATAAGATATACCTTATTGTTCAATATCTTGTGTGTATTTATCTCACATCGAAAGATGTAGAGTCCAACATATAGTACTCAAATGGGTGTGACCATTTGACTCAGCACCGAGACCTTGTGGGTTCAAACCCCACACTGGGCTAGGTCCAAGTGAGTAATTTGAGGATAATATCGGTGGCTAGCTGTGAGTTTGGGACCTAACGGTGGTATCAAATCCGATGGTTTGATCGGGACCATCAACGGGCTTTGTGTCCGGTTGCAATATGCGTCGATATAATCAATTCAAGGTAGTGTGAGTCACAGTGCATCATGGTGAACCTCAAAATTGGATTATTATGGACGTATTGTAATGTTGGATGGTCCACATCAAAAGATGTAGAGTCCAACATGTAGTCATTTGTAACACCCCGCCTAATAAGATACCGGGCGATCACTCCAATATTAAATTAAAACAGGAGTTTCATATGGATCATTCTTAACATCACTGTCGAAAATCCATTTAATTACTAATATCCTATTAGGTGAGCGTTAAAAACTTTTACTTAACTACTCTTTTTAGCAAACAAATTAAAACATCCACAATTAAATGCGTAATGAACTGAAATGGAAATGAACTAAATTAAAATAACCGCACACTCGGTCCAAAATATACAACCATAACGAATCCTGCTGTAAGAATAAATAAATTCAATTGAGCCATTGGCTCGAATGTTTATACAGTATCTCCTATCTAGAGTACAAAGAAAGAAACGTCTACCGATAACCTGCAAGCATCCACAGCTGCTGCAGCAGACGTCTGACCCGAAAGAGTTTCCATCCAGGCGTCCCTGTGTCTGGACACCTATATATATATATATATATATATAGTATAGAGAAAGAAAGGAGAGTAGACAAACAGGTCAGAGCCCGAATGTTTTGAAAATATTTTGCAAGTGCATAAATGCTTTATTTTTAGAAAAAAATAGTTTTATCTCATATTTAAATTGGTATCGCACTCTCATGAGATACCCCTCACCTCTCCACTAATAGTGCACACCTAGCGCATCCCGAAAAACATCCTAGTCAAGCTACCCTGCTAAACTAGTCTAATACCCAACCACTATCTAACCTAGATAGTCAAATAGATGTACTAAGGGCTAACTTCACTTTAATCTCGACGCTATGCCATGTTCGTGCGTGGGGTGTCTCGCGAAGGGAAATCCAAACAAGGAACCCCCCCGATACACTACTATGCAGCAAGGTCGATCTTTGAGATCAACCAGCCCCTCAGTACAGAAAGATATATAATATATATATACCATAAACATTTAATGATATAAGAGCACTAAGGATTACACTTCTCCCCAGTCTCAACACAGTGCCATATTCGTGCGTGGGGTGTCTCGCGAAGCGAAATCCAAACAAGGAACCCCCCCGATACACTACTATGCGGCACAGTCGATCGTCGGGATTCATTAGACCCTCGGCACCCAATTTATACATATACATACATCTACAATATACTTCCGGATAATATAAATATCTCCCGTCTTGAGGATTACTTGATATATAAAGTATTTATAAATACTTATCCTTTTCATTTCAAAAACTTTCATTCCCCTTCTCATATCCAGGAAATGTATTTATAAAAGCCAATTCATTATCATGAATTGCTTTAACGAACCATATACTTTTTGAAAGCCAATTTTATTAACATAAAAAGCTTTTCCTTTATCAATTATCCCATTTCCCTTTTTATACTCAGGAAATGTATTCAAAGACATTTTCATTATCATAAAAATGCTTTGATCAAAACATATGCTTCCACATCCATTCTTCCATCCGGGAAGTGTTACCGAAGCCAATTTATATATAACCCATTTCCCTTCCTATATCCAGGAAGTGTAATTAAAGCAAATCCATTATTATGAACTGCTTTAATATTAACGCGTTCTAAGACCGCCCGTCCGGATTTCTCCACTGTGCGCGCCCCTAAATGGCTATCATCTTCCAGGGCCTCCAAGACAACCTGAGATCCTATAATGAAAGACGTCGGGAAGCGACCATGTGCCTGCGGGATAGTCAAGACCACACCCGGAATCTCCTAACCAGCGCAGAAAAATATAACAAACGCTCACATGGCCTATAGGACTATATCCACCCTGCATCATTAGCCAGGGGGCTTCACCATACGAACGCAACTTCCCTTATGATAGCGATTTAGAGAGGGGTGTAATCCATATTTTATTAATTATGAAAAACATTTATTTTTCCATTTTGAAAATATTCATTTATATATTTTCAAAATCATTTCCATCATCATATATATATACCTAAAACACACAGTATATACATATCCTATATTTTCTTCCTAGAATATATATAACCGGCCTTAGTGGCCTATAGCATCTAGCGATGACTAAATATCCCAAAGATTCCCTTTAGGAATCGTAATCATGCTTTCATGGTTGCATGATTCTAAATCCAAAGTATTTCTTACTTTAATAATCACTATATACTTCAATCCTATTCTAAGGATTTTATTGGATATCTCCAATGATACTATTCTCCTCTAAGTGAAGCATATATATATATATATATATATATATATATATATATATATCCCCCAAATTATCCTAATTGGTATTTCAACTCCCCGTACTCTTAAAGGGAGAAAACTAGAAATTCTGACCTAAGCGAATCGATTCGCCCCTTTAGCGAATCGATTCGGGTGGGCGAATCGATTCGGTTCCCAATCCGAATTGATTCGGAAAGTATTCTGCAAACAGGTCTGTAAATGGAGAATCGATTCGGTCTGTACCCGAATCGATTCGGCCCATTGCAGAGACCCAATTCCCCTTAGGCGAATCGATTCGGCCTGTACCCGAATCGATTCGGCCTCTTCGAGGGTCACAGTTTGGGCGATTTCTCAAACTCCAAAATATCCAAAAATCAATCCAAATTCATTTTCATGGTTTCTACTCTACACCAAAAATCATCCCGAACATCTACACAATAATTTCTAGCCTTTATTTTTCCAATTCCCGATTTGATTTCCGAGTTGGTACTTTCAACCCGGAGCTGTCATCTTGTAAAAATCATATCAAATCGTAGAAAAATCAAAAAAATACGCGGTTGGCGCCCACGCGACTGTATCGAAAAGATCTACAACTTTTGTGTTTTGACCGAAAGCTAAATCAATTCTTTTCCTAGTCAAAAATGACCTTAAAGGCTGAGGGTTACTATTCATCACCTTCTTCGAGAAGGTTTCAGCCATTAAAGCTTCTCCCAAGCTTTTGACGCGTCACCCAACGTCCTACAACCTCAACCAACTACAAATACACCTATATTAAGAGTTCTAAACATCCTAGAACCCGGAATCACCAATAAATTTCAATTAAAACCTAAGTTTCTCCAATTTACCATTTTTAGGGGTTTATTCGTTTTAACTCCCAAAAACCCGTTTTATCCACGAATACCCAACCCAAAATCATTAGGGTTTGTTATACCAACAATGATATGAGATATTTATGCATAAAAACAAATAAAGCAATTAAACACTTGCCTCGTGGATAAAATCCGACGACCTCGAGCCGAATCCCGCGGAGGCTGACCGGAAACTCCCCCTTTTTTCCTCTTTTCTTCCTCCTCTCTCTCTTCTCTCTCTTTCTCTTCTTTTCTTTCTCTTTTTCTCCCTCTCTTCCTCTTTATATATAGAGAAAAGGGTTTTAACCCTTTAAAACCCAAAAACGACTCGTTTACCCAATTACGAGTTACTTTTACCTCTAAAATTACTCGAAACTCAATTTCGACAATCGGACACTCTTTTCCGACTATCTCGGACATTCCGAGACTCGTGTCGCAGTCGAAATTTTCATCCGAGGTACTTGACCGCAAATCACTATTCCAACCCAAAATAAATAAATGCGGGTTTTCCAATTAAAAATCTTACCTCGTGTCGCTTTACTCAACAACGACATATAATTAAAATATTTCGACCTATATAGTCCCAAAAATAATTACAGCACCCATCGAAAATCGTTCAATCCTCGAAAATCCCAAAATTTACTATTTAGGACAATTCCCCAAATTCCAATTTATAATTGATTATGGAATTTAATCGTCTCCAAAAAGGACGGGTTGTTACACTCCCCCCCTTACAACGGAATTTCGTCCTCGAAATTCGGATACAACCTACACCATCTACCTAGGATCACTCCAAATCCTAATACCTCAAGGGAAACGATACTAACCCAATGGTTCCCAACCATACACTATGTGGCTACCGCAATCATAAAGTGACTCTGATTCGTCACATTGTACACATCATCTATAATGCCTATCGGCATGAATTTCAATCTTATATACTACGCCCATTCTATTTCAGGTGGTATATAAACAAACTTACCAAGGTGCCCATACACCTTTCTAACTTGTGCACATCTGCACATCCGTAGCGAACGTCTGACACGTAACACTCTCTCCCAAGAAGGGTCTCCTTTACTCGGTGTAATACTCACCTATGGGTCCTCCGAACCCGCGCATTTCAATACTCCTAACCTCGGCGCTGCTAATACTAGCGAACCTATATCCTAAAAATGCTACGATCTAAGCGTTACCCTACCTACACGAAACTAATATAATCCTAAGTATGTCCTTAGTGCCCAAGGCCTCTCTCAACTCCCGACAATTTCTTGGTTTCATGCGTGGGACGTCTCGCCAAGGCGAAATCCAAACAAGGAACCCTCCCGTTACACTACTCCCTCGCGTAGTCGGTCATCGAGATATAACGACCCAAGGCATAGAAGCGGGACGTCCTAAATCCTACCAGGCTAGCCTACGAACGCATTCCTACTATCTTATCCTTCCGCCCATACAGAAGGAAACCTAACTAATCAAGTGCCCACTTTCTGTAGAAAGTGTCACGAACATAATACCCAAAATTGTATCTCCTCAAAATTTGCCTTTTCATTAAGGCTGGTTATATTCCTCAACCCAATTTTTCCAAATTTGCCTTCTTATTAAGGCAGGGATATCATCCTCAAATCAAATTCTCTAAGTCCCACTCCACCCAACTACTTGTGGTGAGAGGACCAATTTAGTGCTTTTCCATAGCACAATATCTCCATAAGTATATCAACATCATGTGGCTCATAGCCTATAGTGGTTCATCCACACTATAAGACCTTTCCACAAAATCAACCTCCTTGCATCCCATAACAGCTCCCCACTCCCGACGCCGTTAAGAGTCATGTGTGGAGTGTCTCGCAAAGCGAAATCCAAACAAGGAACCCCTCCACACATTAACCCTTGACTTCGTTGGTTGTGTAGTTCCGTTATTTCAACATGCAACCGGGATAACCCTATCCCCTAATCCAACAAAAAGGTGATCTGAACTCCTATCTCTAACTAAGAGTCATACCACCCTGCGCTCGCACTCATTTAGTCCTAGCGCAAACAATAATGAGCTAAATCTTACCGCTCAACAACGATTCTGTGGGCCTTAAATTATATCTATAAGGTTGCCACATATACCATCCAAAATAAGGAAGCCTCTGCTCATCGAGGTTCCATAAATCCATAATAACAAAGGTGTACTCAACCTGTATCAAGGTGAGACACCACAATAACAACCTGTTCCCTCCAGGAACTGCGGACACGATAGACTTGCCATCGTTAGCCTGCTATCGCTCCGTTACACCATATACCGTATACGTATATATATACAAAATATAATCACCCGCCTCTATGGCAAATGAAGGGAAATAAAATTCCGCTATTGCGGAAAACACATAGTCATACATTAAAATGTTATCGAGACCGCCACAACTCAAAATACACACACGAGTCTAGGGCTAACTAATACCGTGACTTTATCTAGTCACGCCAAATACTCACACCATATACCTCTGTTGAACCTTAGGCGAATAATTCTCAAAGCTGCATTCTTCTCATCCTGCTGATTCATGGGGACTCACGGTTAGAACTATCCGTAAGATCCCTTTCTAATCCTTATCTCCACGGGGAAATCCAACTTTAGTACCACACTCTATTACGACGGCACTATGGTACTCGTAACTACTATGCTTTAGTAGTCATTGAGATAATTCTTAACAATTACCATAGAGAGAGTGACCTCTACTAAGGTACTCATCCCAACCTTCTATCTGCTGTACCAGCTAAGCCTCACCTCCTGCTGCCATCCAATCTCCTCACACGATTCTCAAACGAGCGCGCAAAAGATTTCTATAATCTTCTAATATGGAAGGAGAACGAAATCTCACAATAGAAATCAACAATCCTAGTCCTGAGGCTCTATAACAAATGAGAGCAACGCTGAAAGCGTAGTACGTCCGCACAGATTCCTAAGGACACTAGAACCTGATGCTCTGATACCATCTGTAACACCCCGCCTAATAAGATACCGGGCGATCACTCCAATATTAAATTAAAACAGGAGTTTCATATGGATCATTCTTAGCATCACTGTCGAAAATCCATTTAATTACTAATATCCTATTAGGTGAGCGTTAAAAACTTTTACTTAACTACTCTTTTTAGCAAACAAATTAAAACATCCACAATTAAATGCGTAATGAACTGAAATGGAAATGAAATAAATTAAAATAACCGAACACTCGGTCCAAAATATACAACCATAACGAATGCTGCTGTAAGAATAAATAAATGGAATTGAGCCATTGGCTCGAATGTTTATACAGTATCTCCTATCTAGAGTACAAAGAAAGAAACGTCTACCGATAACCTGCAAGCATCCACAGCTGCTGCAGCAGACGTCTGACCCGAAAGAGTTTCCATCCAGGCGTCCCTGTGTCTGGACACCTATATATATATAGTATAGAGAAAGAAAGGAGAGTAGACAAACGGGTCAGAGCCCGAATGTTTTGAAAATATTTTGCAAGTGCATAAATGCTTTATTTTTAGAAAAAAATAGTTTTATCTCATATTTAAATTGGTATCGCACTCTCATGAGATACCCCTCACCTCTCCTCTAACAGTGCACACCTAGCGCATCCCGAAAAACATCCTAGTCAAGCTACCCTGCTAAACTAGTCTAATACCCAACCACTATCTAACCTAGATAGTCAAATAGATGTACTAAGGGCTAACTTCACTTTAATCTCGACGCTATGCCATGTTCGTGCGTGGGGTGTCTCGCGAAGCGAAATCCAAACAAGGAACCCCCCCGATACACTACTATGCAGCAAGGTCGATCTTTGAGATCCGCCAGTCCCTCAGTACAGAAAGATATATAATATATATATACCATAAACATTTAATGATATAAGAGCACTAAGGATTAAACTTCTCCCCAGTCTCAACACAGTGCCATATTCGTGCGTGGGGTGTCTCGCGAAGCGAAATCCAAACAAGGAACCCCCCCGATACACTACTATGCGTCACGGTCGATCGTCGGGATTCATTAGACCCTCGGCACCCAATTTATACATATACATACATCTACAATATACTTCCGGATAATATAAATATCTCCCGGACTGAGGATTACTTCATATATAAAGTATTTATAAATACTTATCCTTTTCATTTCAAAAACTTCCATTCCCCTTCTCATATCCAGGAAATGTATTTATAAAAGCCAATTCATTATCATGAATTGCTTTAACGAACCATATACTTTTTGAAAGCCAATTTTATTAACATAAAAAGCTTTTCCTTTATCAATTATCCCATTTCCCTTTTTATACTCAGGAAATGTATTCAAAGACATTTTCATTATCATAAAAATTCTTTGATCAAAACATATGCTTCCACATCCCTTCTTCCATCCGGGAAGTGTTACCGAAGCCAATTTATATATAACCCATTTCCCTTCCTATATCCAGGAAGTGTAATTAAAGCAAATCCATTATTATGAACTGCTTTAATATAAACGCGTTCTAAGACCGCCCGTCCGGATTTCTCCACTGTGCGCGCCCCTAAATGGCTATCATATTCCAGGGCCTCCAAGACAACCTGGGATCCTATAACGAAAGACGTCGGGAAGCGACCATGTGCCTGCGGGATAGTCAAGACCACACCCGAAATCTCCTAACCAGCGCAGAAAAATATAACAACAAACGCTCACATGGCCTATAGGACTATATCCACCCTGCATCATTAGCCAGAGGGCTTCACCATACGAACGCAACTTCCCTTATGATAGCGATTTAGAGAGGTGTGTAATCCATATTTTATTAATTATGAAAAACATTTATTTTTCCATTTTGAAAATATTCATTTATATATTTTCAAAATCATTTCCATCATCATATATATATACCTAAAACACACAGTATATACATATCCTATATTTTCTTCCTAGAATATATATAACCGGCCTTAGTGGCCTATAGCATCTAGCGATGACTAAATATCCCAAAGATTCCCTCCAGGAATCGTAATCATGCTTTCATGGTTGCATGATTCTAAATCCAAAGTATTTCTTACTTTAATAATCACTATATACTTCAATCCTATTCTAAGGATTTTATTGGATATCTCCAATGATACTATTCTCCTCTAAGTGAAGCATATATATATATATATATATATATATATATATATATATATATATATATATATATATATATATATATATATATCCCCCAAATTATCCTAATTGGTAATTCAACTCCCCGTACTCTTAAAGGGAGAAAACTAGAAATTCTGACCCAAGCGAATCGATTCGCCCCTTTAGCGAATCGATTCGGGTGGGCGAATCGATTCGGTTCCAAATCCGAATCAATTCGGAAAGTATTCTGCAAACAGGTCTGTAAATGGCGAATCGATTCGGTCTGTACCCGAATCGATTCGGCCCATTGCAGAGACCCAATTCTCCTTAGGCGAATCGATTCGGCCTGTACCCGAATCGATTCGGCCTGTTCGAGGGTCACAGTTTGGGCGATTTCTCAAACTCCAAAATACCCAAAAATCAATCCAAATTCATTTTCATGGTTTCTACTCTACACCAAAAATCATCCCCAACATCTACACAATAATTTCTAGCCTTTATTTCTCCAATTCCCGATTTGATTTCCGAGTTGGTACTTTCAACCCGGAGTTGTCATCTTGTAAAAATCATATCAAATCGTAGAAAAATCAGAAAAATACGCGGTTGGCGCCCACGCGACAGTATCGAAAAGATCTACAACTTTTGTGTTTTGACCGAAAGCTAAATCAATTCTTTTCCTAGTCAAAAATGACCCTAAAGGCTGCGGGTTACTATTCATCACCTTCTTCGAGAAGGTTTCAGCCATTAAAGCTTCTCCCAAGCTTTTGACGCGTCACCCAACGTCCTACAACCTCAACCAACTACAAATACACCTATATTAAGAGTTCTAAACATCCTAGAACCCGGAATCACCAATAAATTTCAATTAAAACCTAAGTTTCTCCAATTTACCATTTTTAGGGGTTTATTCGTTTTAGCTCCCAAAAACCCGTTTTATCCACGAATACCCAACCCAAAATCATTAGGGTTTGTTATACCAACAATGATATGAGATATTTATGCATAAAAACAAATAAAGCAAGTAAACACTTGCCTCGTGGATAAAATCCGACGACCTCGAGCCGAATCCCGCGGAGGCTGGCCGGAATCTCCCCCTTTTTTCCTCTTTTCTTCCTCCTCTCTCTCTTCTCTCTCTTTCTCTTCTTTTATTTCTCTTTTTCTCCCTCTCTTCCTCTTTATATATAGAGAAAAGGGTTTTAACCCTTTAAAACCCAAAAACGACTCGTTTACCCAATTACGAGTTACTTTTACCTCTAAAATTACCCGAAACTCAATTTCGATAATCGGACACTATTTTCCGACTATCTCGGACATTCCGAGACTCGTGGCGCAGTCAAAATTTCCATCCGAGGTACTTGACCGCAAATCACTATTCCAACCCAAAATAAATAAATGCGGGTTTTCCAATTAAAAATCTTACCTCGTGTCGCTTTACTCAACAACGACATATAATTAAAATATTTCGACCTATATAGTCCCAAAAATAATTACAGCACCCATCGAAAATCGTTCAATCCTCGAAAATCCCAAAATTTACTATTTAGGACAATTCCCCAAATTCCAATTTATAATTGATTATGGAATTTAATCGTCTCCAAAAAGGACGGGTTGTTACATCATTAAGCAGTTGTGACCCTTGACTAGCACCGAGATCTTTTGAATTAGGTAAACAACTCTGAATCTTGTCTCTAGCATTAAGTTTGATATGAACTAATGAACTACCACACAAATTCATCACACAAATTTAATTGTATATATAAAAACATAATTAACCCTATCTATGAGAAAATAAAAGGACCAATGTCCAGATACGTACTTGTGATATATAGACTTGGAACTACATAACATGCATAAATTAAAAAAGGAAAGAAATAGAATGATATCTTCTGGAACTACTTGCATTTTCCTTTTGTTCTTTCTTCATTGAGCGGTTCTTCCTCTCGATCACTTTAAGGGGTATTTTTAAGTTAAAATTTAGCATTAAGCATTATGAGGCAAGTACCCCTCTCAATGCGTAATGCTGCATTTTTTTTAAATAAAATTACATTCCAATTTTAATCTTATCTTATCTGCTAAATGACACGATATAAAATAAATTAGTAAATTTTTAATAATGACAAAATTGTCAAATTGATTATATTCGGCATTGAACATTCAGAGTGAAATAACGTCATTCAAATAAAAAAACATACGTATTTTTCGACATTCAGAATTTTGCATTAAGCATTCAATCTTCCGAGGTTAAAAAACCAAATGGTCCCTCAGTCGTCCAGGTTATTTCTTTCCCACGCTTTTGGTGTCAATTCGTATCCCAGCGGTAGCCCACGGGAGAAACTAGACTTTGCACTAACGCACTTGCATGTACTATAACCGCCACTCTTTGAAACCTTCTTATATGAATCTTCTGTATGATTGTAGGCCAATAGTTCAACTCCACGGCAATACATTCTAAACAAAATTTCCCCCTTCCTAGTAACAATTAACGGTGTCAACTCTCCAAAATATGGGTTTAGGTTCAAATTTGAAATGACGAACATAAAAGTCCAGGATTCAACCACACCATACTCTCTCATGGTTAGTATCTCAATATTACTTTGATATCCTTGTCCACACGTGACATACAAAGGCATCCCTCTAAAACTCCTAGACCAACTACTGCGTCGGGCTTTGGGGTTAGAAGTCTGTGCCTTTGTTAGACACAATCCAATGAAGGAGTTCATTTATTACCGGACCCTTCTTCATATTCTCTTCTTTTTTTAATATTTATTTTAGATTGATAAATAATTAGAGTTATGTCTTAATTTAAAGTTAAATAATTTTTATATTAAATTAATATTTAATTAGATTATTTTAAAGTTAAATAAATGAGGCGGTGCATGTTGTTTGTTCCCCAAGTATGGGATTTGGAGGAAAGATGACAGCAGGTCGATTAAAATGTAGGGATTTATCAATACCCAAAACAATCCGGACCATTAATCTCTTTCCCAAAAACAATGCATTTTGTTTCTCGGAGTTTTTTTAGCAAAAAAGTCCAATCTGATAAAAGATCCAAAAGAAAACGGAAACATATTCTTTTTTTTTTAATATTTATTTTAGATTGATAAATAATTAAAGTTATGTCTTATTTTAAAGTTAAATAAATTTTACATTAAATTAATATTTAATTAGATTATTTTGGTGTTGATAACTATTTTATTTTTGAAATTCAGGAGAACCCCCCACTTGTTGAATTTTTTGGGGTTTGGCCTTCATTTTTAGGGGGTTGACCCCATTTCAACCTTTATACTTGGTTCAAATACCAAAAAGTCCCTCAATACACATTTAGTTCAAGCCTTTTATTTTGTGCCAAAAAGTCCTTTATTCTCTTACTTGTTAAGGTCCGCGCCAGTGCCATGGTAAAGGACTTTTTGGCATGGTAAAGAACTTTTTGGTGAAAAATAAAAAGGCTTGGACTATACATGTATTAAAAGAAGTTCAAGAGACTATTTGGTATATGACCATTTATATTTTGTGTAATATCGAAATTACCCTCATATAATTATGGGTTATAAACTAAATAGTCGCTCAAACATTTTTTAATACACGTTTAGTTCAAGCATTTTTATTTTGCTCAAAAAATTCCTTCACCATGCTGCTAGCGTGAACCTTTAAAAATAAGAGAATATTAATTAAATGGGTGTTTGATGGACTTTTTGGTACAAAAGAAAAGGCTTGGACTAAATATGTATTAGAAAAAGTTTGAGGGACTTTTGGGTATTTGATCCTATTATTATTTAGGATTTGACCCCCAAAAATGATTTGAGAAAAGTAAAAAAAAAAAGATCTTTTAAAAAGATTTTTCATACACACACACACACACATATATATTTTAAAATATCCTCACGCTGATTTTTTTATAATAAAAACGGACTTATTATGTAATTTTATAAAAAACTATTTAATTATGTAATTTTAATATTTATAATAAAAACTCTTGTATACATATATAAATGTACAATATTTATAAAAAAAATATTTTTAAAACTTTTTAAAAATTAGGATCATGTAGTGTCGCTTTTTTGGTCAGTAAGAAAAATTAGATTTCATGTCATGTTTTAGTTGGTCCATGTTCATGGTGAGTAAGAAAAATTAGATTTCATGTAGTGTTGCGTTTTTTGGGCCGTGTTCGCGTTAGGCAAAAAAATAAAATTTAGTGTTGCGTGACATTGCATTTTAATTATGTCGTGTTTGGTAAAAAAACTCGCATCGTGCCTTAACTAACATAATTTAATTGACATTACATATGACATAAATTTTATTTTAATAAAAAAAAATTACTACCTAAAAAAAGGCACAACACTGATTTCAAAAACAAAAAATTATTACCTAAAAAATTTACTACCTCAAAAATTTGTGTTGTGTTGTGTCATGTCGTGTTTTAATTAGGCCATGTTCGTATTTAGTTAAAAAAAATCATTTTTGGTCGCATTTAATTGGGTCGGGTTCGGGTTAGGTAATAAAAATAAAATTTCCTATAGGGTCTTATTTTAATTGAGTCATGTTCGTATTCCTTTTTTTAGTGGCTAAAATTTGTATTTTATTTACGAGTTGAAATGTGCATTTTTTATGTTGTTGAAATTGTAATTTAATACTATTATGATATGAGTTTGTTGTAATTTGAAATAAAAGAGTGAGAGAAATGTTTGGAGATAATTTCAATATGGGAAAAAAGGGATAAAGGTCTTTTACTGTTAAGTCCTTGGACTAATAATTTTAGACTATAAATCGGGACACAACAAATTTTAAACGATTAGGTCTACCATATAAATACCCTCAAATCTCAAAACAAACACACCTTACAAGCGCAAACGATCAAAACCTCAACTTTCTCTCTTCGAATCAAATCCTAATCGTCGAAGTTGTAATAAACGATTATCATTCTCAATCAGATTATTTCAAACAACACTAATAGGTATTAATCCATCCATTCTCATATATTATTAGTTTTTCTAGTTTTTTTGGTTTGTAAACCCTAAATCGATGTAGTTTCTTACTCTATTTCACTTGATTTCTCTTCAAATGAAGAACACAATGTACAAAAATGATTTCATAATGTATTTGATGTAATTTATTGTGTATTGAATGTAATATTATCTCCTTAAGTTTTGTTCTTAAGTTTATACCATACACTCTGTATATGTTGTGTTCTTAGCATTATATTTCCGATATCACTTGTTTATCATTGTATATTGACTGTTTTGTTTTGTATTCCATGTAATATATATTTTTGTGTCCTTAGATTTTATATAACCTTTTTCCTATTTTATCATGTATTTTATGTTCTCATATGTATAAATTTGTAGACATTGTGTATAGAGTGATGAAATCGTATTATGTTGTTTGTTGTTGATACGAAAAATACAATATGCGTCTAGCTTCTACATTTGTTGCCCTGGTTTTAATTAAAAAAACACACATTTTGCATGTTCACTGTATTTACGTGGTCTCTAAATTTTATAGCTCCTATATCATTGTGGTCCGCGCCATCGGAATTTCTTAAGGAATGTGAATATACATGTGTTCTCTATATTTAATAGGTTATATATTATTGTGGTTTGCGCAAGCGACATTTGTTAAGGAATGTGAATATATACGACTCTCTATAATTAATATCTCCTATATTATTGTGGTCCACTCAAACACCATATTTTTAGGACTATGAATGAATATGCGCTCTCTATATTTTCATAGATCCTATATTATTGTGGTTCGCGCTAATGACTTTTTTTGGGATTGTGAATGAATATATACGTGTTCTTCATATTTTCATAGATTCTATATTAATCGTGGTTGATTAGGCATAAATTCTTCCAATTTATCCTCGTAATTTAGAGACTTTTATTCCCCTAGGTAGTGTAATTTGTATTGATTTATCTCATATACTTGCTACTGACATCTTCCATCGAGTGCATCGAGTTTCGTGAATTTCTCGTACATTTTGCAAATATTTTATGCAAGTGAAGAAAAGAGAAAATTCAAAATCAAAAGAGAAAGAAAATAAGAAGAGCCAAGGGAAAAATAGTGATTTTACACCAGGAATCCGGACACGGAACATAAAGGAAAGTTGAAGACCTCAATTCCATAAGCACGTAGGAAGAAACGTCATCCAAATCCGAATCCTGGGTAAAAAGTTATGAAACTTTGAAGTTGAGAAGAAATCAAGTAAAAAGGAAGAAAAATATAAAGTCACCGAACCGAACCGAACCGATGAAATCATCACCGAACCGGTTCGCCACACTGTCAGCACCAAACTGAATCGATGAATAAGAAGTAGAACCAGTTCCCCAAACTGGTATACACTGAGTTGGTTCACCCCAATAAAGAAGGAGAACCGAACCGGTTCGCGTAGACCGATTTTTAATTCTTTATTCCTCAAAAATAGAGTTGAGCATAGTGCAAACACTTAAAATAACGTGGTGTATTATTCTTTTGTCATACCAAACATTATGAGGTTTATTTTTAAGTGTTTGGAGATGTTTTTTAAGCTAAGAACTTTAGGATTCATCTTATTCAACATTTTGTTCATCCTTTTGGTGTAATTAAAGTTTCTCTTCATTCCAAGTATTATTTTCTTCGTTGCTTTAAATTGTTTTCATATTTTCAGTTGGTGATTCATTATTTCTTTGTTAAAATTCTTCTTTGCATGTTTCATTAGACTTTTCACATAATTGTGATTTTCATCGCCTGCAACTTTAAGATTTGTATTAAATCTCACGTAACCATGTCCGACTGGATTTCTAAGGGTTGAAATGCATGAACCCAACCCGGTGTGGTTTGCATGGATATAAAAGTAATTCCCTAAATTAAATAAATGATTGAATTGCGTTGATTAGTTATTACAACCGTTGTAGGACTTTAACCTCGTTTCCCTTACGTAACCGGGGTGTTTAAGAGTGCGACGCAACCTAACTTATAACTGATAATGTGAGAGAGAGATAGAGATAGAGAGAGAGAGAGAGAGAGAGAGAGAGTAGCATTCCTTCATGACATGAATTGCTTTCATGTATCAGTCGTTTCATATAAAGTGTGTGAGACGTTTGACCTTATGTACATTTACTCACCTCCTCAGACACTAGAGAGATACACTTACCCGATTCTCAGAGAGTTCGATTTAGAGAGAGATATCTAGTGAGAATTGAAGTCAAAACGTTGATTCTACAAAGGCGGTCTAAGAATTTCTCTGATGATACTTATGATTATTTCACACTAACACATGTTGAGTTTTAGGAAGGATTACGCTTTGGGTATTAAGTGAATTTCTGCCTTACCTTGATAGTTAAATATGGTGTTCATTGACGTCCTTTTAAGTTAGGTCGTATAGCTCTTCATCATCAAATAAGAGACTGCATTTAAATAAAATTTTGAATTTTGTGGGTACATTGACTGCAAACCCTCACGAGACAACACTCGTCTTGTAGGGAAACCAACAGGTTGAACGACTTGTTGCACATGCCAAGTGCAATCACAAGTGCCTGTGAAAGTGGCACACTTTTGGTAATTTATCTCTTTTTCTCTCTATATTTGTTCGAGGACTAGCAATGTTCTGTTTGAGGGTGGTGTGATAAGTATCTAAAAGTGTCTATTTTATACCCTAAATATGTGCATTTTAGTTGCTCGATCTCAATAAAATTGGCCTTATGTTCATATTTTATTATTTCGCAAGTCAATCGCCAGTCGCGGTATCAAACTGTGCTAAATCGGCGTAATTGTGATAAAGTAGTGGTAAAAAGCGTTTAATGAAGAAAATCAAAGCGGTCGTGAAGCCATAAGTCCCTTTTAATCTTTCCCCGATGAGTTCTAATGCCCTAAACCCAAGTCTCGTAGCCTAAACCTATCCCGAACCAAGCCCAGTACATCCCTAACCTGTCCTATAATTGCTCAGTATGTGTGGTATTATTATTTTTATTATTTTATTCATGTTGTGTCATTTTTATTATTTAATTTTCGATTTTAGGGTCTTTATTTTTAGTATTTTATTATTTTTATCTTATGTAAATATTATAACTTGTGTGTCATCATGTCAGTGTATTTAGATGTGTTTTTAATATTTTCTTTATTAGATTTTTAATATTCTTTGTTTTATATTTTGAGTCTTTTTATACTTTATATGTGCGTGTTTATATTTTTATAATATGTTCGTCGTAAATACATATATACATATTTTCTATTTTATATAATAAAGTACTTATACACTATTTCCATACACATAACTCACTCCCTACCCTACACCCCACATTCCATACACCTTAAACTCACCAAATCAACCCTCACACCCAACAGAGGCGAACCTAGGTGGTTTTGCCACCCACCTTAATTTTTCGGAATTTTTTCCTGAGTATAGGATATATTTTTTTATTGTTTTTGGATCTTTGTGTAATGTTCCATAATAGAAGGTATTAATTTTTGGGGCACATATAGAAATAATTCATTCTCTACTACACGCGTTCGTTCTTCTACCCAACACATGCACGCGTTTTTTTAAACATTTTAACCTATACTAAAATCTCTTCTCTTCAACCTCACTCAACTTCTCTCTCCCTCTCCTTCCCCTCCCCTCCCCTCCTCCTCCTCCTCTCCTCTCCTCTTCGCCCCTTAACACAATCCAGCACATCTCTCCTCCTCTCTTCCTGCTCTTCGCCGCATCCACAAACCAGTAACAATGCCCCCCCAAGTCCAACCCAACTTCCAAGTTCGAACTCCAAGAATGTAGCGCATCTAAGACTCTGATCTGGGCAGGGCAGAGCATCTCTTCTCTTCAACTTCCAAGTTCCAAGAAGTCTAGTAGCAGAGCATCTGAGCAGGTTTAATTTTTTTATAACATTCAATGATTTTTTTTTTCAATTCAATATTCAAGTTTCAAAACTAATAATTTTTTCAATATTCAGTGATAAATTAGTTTAACTGCTCAATTTTAAATGTTAATTAATAAATGCACAATGTTTAAATGACTAATTATTTTGTAGTTTACTTTTAATTGTTGTGCCTATATTTGTTTAAAATTTTGAAAATATAGATTTGTTGGGTATTGATATATTAGTATTTTAAAAATAAAAGTATTGATTACTTTTAATTGTTGTGCCTATATTTTTGTAATATTTTGTTATTAGATTTTTAATATTCTTTGTTTTATATTTTATATTTTTATTTTTTAATTATGTGTCTTTTTATACTTTATATGTGCGTGTTTATATTTTTATAATATGTGCGTCGTAAATACATATATACATATTTTATATTTTATATAGAAAAATACTTACACACGCTATTTCCGTACACATAACTCACTCCCTAACCTGCACCCCACATTCCATACACCTTAAACGCACCAAATCAACCCGCACACTCAACAGGGGCGGACCTAGGTGGTTATGAGGTGGTTCTGAGGGTGGGCGGCCGAGATATAATATTGTTGGGTATTGATTTATTAGTATTTTAAAAATAAAAGTATTGATTATTTGTTATTGGGTTGTTGCCTATTCTGTGATTATATTAGGTTTCTCATTTTTTTTGCTAATTTTAATTGTCGAAACATAATTTGGAATAAAATTTCAAATTTAGGGCAATTATGTTGAATTTTTTTTTTCTTATTTAAAATTTAGGGTAATATTTATTGAGGGATTTTGAAAAAAATCAAATAAAATGAGAGCAAAAAATTAGTGAATATAAATTAACATTTTTAGAGTTAAGAAATTGCAAGTAAAGTAAAAATGTCCCTAAAAAAATCATCTCGGGGATCCCGCCCCAACCCCCCATCCTTTGTAAAAGGAAAATGTTAGAAAGACCCATTTCGTGGTCACGCTACATTAAAAACTTATACCTATAAAAAATTGTACTTATTTACGGGTCCACAAAATGTGTCCACAAAGTGAATCTCCCTAGCATTACTCTTTGCAAACACATTTCGCGCCCATAATGAAAATCTTGGGTCCGCCACTAACACCCAACAACAAAATGAGATTGTCTCTCCTCCATTACCATCATATTCTTCACCCATCTTCTTTTCTCTTTCCAAACAGCAAACCGTCGGTGGCCTGCCCAACTCGAATCCAGCTACGAACCTACTCTCATGCCCACTTTGGCTCTGACCCAACTGCTCCAAACTAACAACCTGCCCGGCGACATCCTAAACCCGTCTTAAACCCGGAACCCTCTTCAATCCACCGAACGTCCATTTTCGGAGATCCTACCAAAAGACAAACTCGAATCTTCAACCCAGCCTCTACCCAAGCTTCCAAACCCAAAACCAAGACCCAATTCCATCTTCTCAACCCAAAACTCCATAAACCATAACTGCCCATAACCCGGCGACCTTATAAATCCAACAAACGACCTCCAACTCCGGTCATTACCCTATATATAAAAATACTTTTAAAAATCAAGTAACCAAGAAAGTGATAAGTTGGAACCCAAATTGAACCATACCATACCATACCACTGTGTCTGTGGTTACAATCTACGGGAGTCTTATAACTAACAACCGCTCTCCTAGATCTACTGATAGTCGGCCTCGACATCAAAACCCACCGCCTCATAAATATTACATCTGGGACTCCCAATATATCACCACTTTCTATCTGGCAAGGGTTACACGTTGGAATCACATAAGGCGTCAACATAAATATTAGGTGCAAATCACTGTACGTATTCCATTCATTCATAAATATTGCTAGCTGTCGAGGTAAGGAATCAATTGGAGACGAAGGGGAGATGGCGCAACAACTATGTGTAATAAACCGTGGTTATCAATGTTCACCTTACGTGGATATAAAATCTCACAAGAATATCAATTTTCATCCTACGTGGATACCCTACATGAGTTGGACTTGTAGAGATTACTTCTTGTCCAATTTTATTCCCAGAATAAATCAAAGGTTATGAATGAAAATGTTCGCTCTTTCCCTAAAAAAAAATATTTTATAAATTATTTTATTTTTTTTTATAAATTACGTACAATATTTTTTAAAATAAAAAACAGTTTTTTTTTTTTTTTTAAGTTTTTTTTTTAATTATAAAAAAATTATTCTAACCGTTTTATAAAAAAAAAAGGTGTTTTTCAACAAAAATAAAACCTGTTAACCATGAACATAAACTTCTTTACACTGTTAAATAATGTTTTTAACTGTTGAAAAACAATTTTTAATAAGAAACTGTTTTTAAAGGGTTTTTTTATACATAAAAGAAATGGTTTATTAACTTTTGAACTAAAAAAATGTTTTAAAATAACCGATTTTAACTTTTTTTAAGAGCTTTATGAAATTAAGAAATTATTTTAAAGTTAAAAAAACATCTTAATTATTTAATATAAAAATATTCAATTAATATGAAAAATACCACGTGGCATCTCAATTCCCTTCCAACATATCTATCATGTGTAAGCTTTGCTCGGAGGCTTTTCTCATTCTTCCTGTCCCTTTGGTTTCTCCACCTGTTTGTTTCCTTTTCAATTTTTTTAACAAATTACGTACAATATCTTTTCAAATAACTTATGCAAAGTACTTTTTAAACTACGTACCGTATTTTTAACCACGTATACATAATTATTTTATTATTGTCATAAATTATGTACAATATTTTTTAAAATAAAAAATATTTTTTTTTATTTTTTAACATTTTTTGTTTATAACATTTTTAAGATCCCACAAAACGCCATGTGGCACCACAATTTTTCATTAAACTTTGTTGTGCAGTAATTATATCTCTCCTCTTTAGTTCATCTATCTTCCAATTCTTCTTCCTTATTCACTCTTCAAATACAACCCTTTTGTTTTCTAAATCGTTTCGTCTGCAATAAAATTATACCCTTTCATTTATTTAGTAACAAACCCTTTATCTCCATCTGTTCAAGTCCAAAGGACCATTTATGTTCTTCCACCTTATAAATCATTCACCTATAAACGTTAAACAACACCCCTACACCCTTTCATTTCTTTTATAACAAACCCTTTTATCTCCCTTTGTGGAAGTCCAAAGGACCGTTTCTGTTCTACCATCTTATAAATCATCCACCCATCAATGTAAAACAACACCCCTATTTTGTAAATTGTGGTGTGTTCAAGAGACAAACGATTTCTATTGTCGGTAAATTCTCTGATTGCAAATGGAAGCAACTAAGGACCCACTGGTGATTGCTGTGGAAGGTGAGTTTACACGGGTCTGATGTGTGGTTGTTTATAACATTTTTAGATGCCTCAACCAGTTGTGATAGTTAAGGTGGCTAAAGGATGGTTTGAATTGGGTTTAGGACCCATGTTATTCATAACATGGGTCAGTTAGAGCTTTGTTTTGGAGAGCTTGGGTCTGATTATCGTCGGGATCGAGTTTCCGCCTTTAAAGGTGGTCGGTAGGAGATAGATTTGGTTAGAGGATGATTGAAATCGATTTTGGGGTCAGCGGTGTGGGTTTTGAATTGGTCTGTAGGTGTTGGATTTTGGGCTCAACCATTCTCCATTTTTTTTTATCAAATGCTCCACGTGAGCATCATTTATGTATATATAAAAATAAGTCATTCTATATAGTTCATTATTAGGATTTTAATTTCAAATTTTCTTTAAAAAAAATATGTAATAATATTGCGAAGGTGATTGTTAGTTGAAATGCTCTAAATTTTTTTAATGATGTAGGGAAAATATATATAATACTTTATTTTAATGGTTTTAAAATTGACGTTTCAATGCTGACTTTGAGTATTTCAAAATATATGCTTGATTTGGTTTTAAGTGTTTTGGATTTTTAGATCTAGGTATATACAAGAATGAGTTTCGATTATTTAGTTTTTTTGGCTTTAATTTAATCTCTTAAGATTTGTGGAGATTCACTCCCATTTATTTTTGAAAATATATTAATTTTCATATCCATCTCAAACCTCCCATAACTGCTATGTGAATACCTCGCTTTTTTTTCCCCGAGAATACACTTATCCCATATATGTTACAATACGACCAATAATAAATAAAATAAAGACATGCGAGTGGATACAAATGAATCTTTAAAAATGAGACTAAATGCTTAAGATCCCTTAATTATTTGTGACATTATTATTTTCACCAAAATACCCTCAAATGTGATAATGTTCATAGTCCAATGTTTTCGGGTAAAAAGAAAAAGATGAGGTTCATTTTAAGTTTGTGCCCATGTTAGTTATTGACTATGGATCTCTTTTTAATTAACAGTTTACTATGCTTTTTTATGGCACCCTATGCACATTTTTATCTTTTTGAACATTCTTAATATCGTTTGCCTTTATTTGCATTAATAATCCAATTTTTGTCTCAGTGCTATATATGTTTCAAAAAGAAAAAAAAGTTCTTGAGTTGCCAAAGTATATATAATATGTACTATGTTTGACTATATATATAATCGAAGGCGCTATTTGAGATTGAATATTTCTGCAAATTTTCAAGTATACATGAAAAAATATAGTCATTTTACCAGAAAATAGTTGATATAGACGTTGAAGTTAAACAACCGTGCTTTTGAGTTCTTTTTTTTTTAAATTTTTTTTACCACGAAATGGTCGTACAATATAATTTGTTATCATAACTCGTTCATGATAATCAGTTAAAGACTAATAAGGATTGAGGGAGTATATTACATAGGTGTTCTTAATTTCATTGAATGAAATTGAATCTTTTGGGCTCATTTTCATTTAGTTAATGTTCTATTTATTTTTTTGTCATTTTTTAATATCATAATATGTGTAATCACTTAAGTTAGGAACTAAATAAATATGTTAATATCAAATATATATATATATATATATATATATATATATATATATATCGTACGTGCATCACGCGGGTTTACAACTAGTGTTATATATAACACAAGAGCTCAATATAATAAAAAGAAAGAGGATTGCCTCCTTGCCACTCGTAATAATAATTTTTCGTATTTCTTGGTTCTGTTACTTTTCCTCACTTAAAACAGGTAAGTACATGTCAATTTCATGTACTGCATCTTCATTGTTCATCAAATATTTGAATTTAAATTTTTTAAAATCAACAGAGTTGGTTCTTATTTTGTTTGTTTTTGGTCCTTTACTACTTATTAGAATGTTTTATGCTTGTTCTTCGTTGTGATTTATATGTATGAATGAACCAGCTTAACTTCTTATTAGGTCTATAAAAATATAGAAATTATAGATTAGTTATTAATTATTAAAGGATCAAATACCAAAAAGTCCCTCAAACATTTTTTAATGCACATTTAGTCCAACCCTTTTATTTTGTACCAAGAAGTCCTTTATTCTCTTATCTTTAAAGGTCCACGCTAGCGGCACGGTAAAACTTTTTTGGCTTGGTGAAGGACTTTTTGGCGCAAAATAAAAAGGCTTCGAATAAATGTGTATTAAAAAAGTTCGAGGAACTATTTGCGTACGTGCGCATGTGTATTTGATATTAGATTTAATGTTATCTAATATTTTAATCCCTTATCAAACTTTAATTTTGACATGTGTGTTACAAATATGATGGGAATATTTTTAAATATGACAAAAATTATAATACGACAATCCCTTGTTATATAACGTTGCCTTAATATGACACTATGGACTTCACATTATTCTACAATAAATTTTAAGACCTCAACTACAAATTTATGGGGGTGATTATTCGTGTTCAAATTTCGGAGTTTATTACTAATGCCCTTAATCAAATTATTGTTTGTAAATATGCCTCATACATAAACTTCTCACGTTGGTTACACGTGCAATGCGTGTGTCCATCAATTAGTGCGTGAATAGCTATTATTTATGTGACCTTTGTAATTTCTCCCTAGATATCTAGCATCCAAGATGTAATTCCCGTCTTAGTTGTCATTTTCTAAATGTTAAATACAATTAAATTTTCCACAATGTTTTGTAACTCCAAAGCTTATGAACAAACCCAATCCAAACTTATATGTTGTTTCATCCCCTCTTTCCTTAATCTAATTCCTTTTTTTTTTCAAGAATGGATTATGACCAACTTATCTTTTCAGGGATGGAGAATCAGTATGACTTTGATTGGTTATATTTAGAAGAAAAGTCCCAAGGGTAATCTCATACTTACTAAAGCTCTTTAGTTTTGTCTCCATTCTGTACAAACTAACCTTATATGTTGTGTACATTCTTTAGTTTTGTCTCCATTCTGTACAAACCAACCTTATATGTTGTGTACATTTTTTCTTTTGTACAGAAAATTGGAGGAGTACTCAACAGTCGCTAATAACTTGGATTATAGTCCTTTCGGTGATCCTTTCAACTTTGATCAATACCTATTTCCACAACAAAATAATCAAATTCCCTTTGATTATGATCAACATCAATTTTCACAACTAAATCATCAAATTCCCGTTGATTATGATCAATACAAATTTTTGCAACAAAACAATCAAAATCAGTACCAATTTTCACAACAGGACAATTTCATTCCCCAATTGGAATTCACTGATTTCGAGAATATCGGTACGGGTGATTTGCGTAGCTTGTGGGATGATAATTTTTCATCAATTAGTCAAGACCTTATTCTTGATACCAAGCAAGAACTATTGATGGATACTGAAATTTTGGGCTATTTCACTGATGAAGGAACTTATATGATTGATCCTAAAAACTACATTATTTCAAACACAAACGAAAATCAAAGTCGACAAAACAAAAGATCGAGAATGTCTCCATTAGAACTGCATGAGATCCAAAAGTATTTTAATGTTCCAATAACTCAAGCAGCCAAAGAATTGAAGGTGGGATCGACCACGTTGAAGAAAAGATGTAGAGAGTTGAATATTATGAGGTGGCCTTATAGGAAGATCAAGAGTATGAAGTCTCTCATTGATAATGTTAAGGTATTATCCTGCCTGCATGTTAAGATTCTTTCGAAATGTCATTAGATACATTATTATTTTTCATTCATTTCCTTTCTCTCTTATAAAGGTTTACCGAATATATGTTTTTGGAAGTCATTTTAATTTATTGTGTTTTTTTTACTTTACCCCCCCAAGAAATGTAGCAATGACATAACCATCCGCTTTTTAGAAAAATAGACATAAACATCGTATGCATAAGGTACAAGAAAGTCAATACACATGTGGGTGGTCAAGTCTAATCTATGAAAAATATAGGGGTAATATCTAATTATAGCATTATTGTACGACATGTTTTATTAGTATAATTATTTTGTTTTAAATTACAATTTTAGGATATGGGATTAACCAACGAGGTAGAGATGCTAGAAGAGAACAAAAGAATGATGGAGAAGCTACCCGATTTTGGAATGAGAGAGAAAATAAAAAAACTCAGGCAAGCTTGCTTCAAGGCCAACTGCAAAAAGAGAAGGCTCCTTGATGATCATTGATATTGTTTCTTCTCTAATGGCTTGGTAATTTGGGTTTATATTTGGTTTTGAACTTTGTATTGTTATTTATAGTTTTATTTTGGCACTTTAATAACCCTTTGGATTCTTGTTTTCTTAGATATTGTAGTGCCTAAAGCATTAAAAGCAAATATAAGTTTAAATAATGTACGGTTTTAATTTTGTTTTTACGTGTTTTAAAGTGAATTTATGTGCCTTGTCATGGAAGTTAATAATTAACCTTGAATCGAGCTTCTTTCTTACAGCAAAATCAATCATTATGTAATGAGAAACATCGATGCATATGAGATTCTTATATATATATATATATTTGACAAGATACGAAAAAAACTTAAAACATAAATTATGTTAAAAAATAAAACAAAAATTTTCAATAGTCTATATAAAGTAACATATACGTTAAATCATTACTTTAGCAAAATAGTGTAAATTCCAAATAAATCATTTCATATGTATTGTATGTAAAATACGGTAAGCTGGATCATCCAGGATTATAGCTTCTCTGGCTTATATATTAGAATCATTACATTAGAAAAACATCGGTAAGTTATAAATAAACCATTCAATATATATTATATCTATAGGTAACTGTAAAATACGTCCAGCAGGATCATCAAAGATTAAAGCTTCTCTGGCTTATATAGAAATTGACATCAATGTTAGCCAATTAAAGACCATGCTCACATTGTGGGGAGAAAATTCTAAAATATAATAATAAGGAACATAACTGTTAAGGCCAAACAAAAACACACAAAAAAATGCAGTCTTACCATTTTTTATACGATTTCTTTTACAAATTGATGTGGTAAGTGATATTAGAACTTTTTATTTTTAAAGTCTTAAGCAGTCGGGCAATTTTTTTTTTATTTTTTTTTATTTTCATAGATTTGATTAAATTACAACATTACTCTTTTTCTTAATGCATGAATATGACTTGCATGACAAGAAATGTCTTTATGTGTTGTTATGTATGTTAATATATACGTTTGTAACTCATTACAACATAATTAGAATTTGATATTTTATATACGTCTGTTCATTATATATATAAATATATATACACTCGTGTTAGCATTAAAGACCTTTGTAAAATGCATCCATCTATTCATCTCCCTTTAATTTATATTCTAACAATCTTTTGTACGAAATCCTATTTATCTCCCCATAAATTTATATCCTTTATTCCCTTGTCTCTCTCTCATATTTGTACAATATTTATGATACAAATAGTTTCTCTTGGCTTTTATAGTGTTGGAAAATATCGTATTTGTATATCTTCTTTTGTATTTGTTTACCCACATTTCATGCAAAGTTTAGCAAAAACTAAATAAATATTTGTAAATAACAATTTGTCAAATTTATCACAAATAAGTGTATGAAATTTCAACCTCTGTAAAATCATATAATAAAAACTTCAATGCATCTTCTTCTGTTATTCAAACAAAAACATAAAATACATATTTTTAATTGAGCAAAATATATAAATTATTTGTATAAATCAATGTGACAAGTGACACAGCCATAAACCTTCTTTTGCCTTTTTTAGACCATATAAAAATAATTTTTTTGGTTATAAAATATGTATATGGGTGGATGTTCACTTTTATCTAGCATATGAATGAAAAAGTATTTCAAGACACCTTAATTCATATTATAAATAAAGAAAATACAAGTATGGATATACTAATTGAATGAAACATTTGCTCTCTCTCTAAAAAAAATCCTTTATTTTTCACAACATGTTATAACACAAGAGCTTAATATAATTAAAAGAAAGAGGATTGCCTCCTCGCCATGGATAACAACAAGTGATGGTAATTTTTGGTTCTTTTATTTTCTTCACTAAAGACAAATAAGTACAAGATTGTTACCTTTTCTACTGTCAATTTCATAGACTACATCTTCGTTGTCCCTCACATAATTGAATTTGAAAATTTAAAAGTGTGCATAGTTCATGCTTATTTTGTTCCTCTTTATTTATAAAGCACCAATTGTTTTCTTTTGGTCCTTTGATACATATTAGCAGGGCCGATCTCGAGATTTTAGCGTTAAGGCGAATTCTTGAACTGGGATCCATACTAAACAAGAGGTTTTTAATTAATTTATAACTTATGGGTTTTTTAATCGAAAAGATGCCGACTTGATTTTCAGTGGTTTACAAGTTTAAATGTTTGTCCCTTCAGTTTTTAATAAATTATTTGTGTGACAATTGAAAAATGACGCTATAAATTTAAATACACAGATAAAGTTTTGGGGTGCCTAAAATGTGTTGAATATCGGGGCCCGAGGCGACCGCCTCCCTGGCGTCCCCTCAAAACCGGCTCTGAATATTAGAAAGCTTTATACTTCTTCATTGTAGTTTATATATAAGAATGAATCAGCTTAGCTTCTGATCAGGTCTATAAAAATATGAGAATTAGTAATTAGTAATCAATAATTAAACTACATCCTATAATATTACCTTTTCTTTTCGCCATGTTTTAAGGTATTTTAGTTTGATCTTATAAGCTTACTGTAACAACCCTCGATTCTGGGAGGCTCATTTTATACTGATTTTACCGCATAAGGTAATTATATAAAATGTGGGGACTGGAGTAAATATTAATTTAATGAATTGAAAGTTAATATTTACTAGATTGATGCATATTTACTGCATGTGAAAGTAAATAACATCAGGTTGCATGTCTGTAGTGTCATGTATCTTAAATGGCATTTTAGTTTAAATGATTTTGGAACTCGAAATAATTTATAAAATTTTCGGATGCCAGTTTAGGGGGTGTGGTTAGTCTCGGAAGGTGCGAGACAGTCAAAATAAGTGCCATATTGTATTTTTGTGTTCCGGGCACTTTTACCTGGTTTTAACTTAAACGCGTATTTGGGAGTCATTTTAATGTGGTATTAACCATTTAAGTTGGGAGTTTTAACCTAAGCCACGGTTTTAGTCTTCTAAATCCCTTATTTTCCCATATTATGTCTTGAACATAGAGAGAAAGGAGAGAAAGAAAGAGGAAGAGAAAGAATGGAGAAAGAAGAGAAAATGAAGATTGAAGGTGGATTGATGCTCCTACTCAAAGAAATCTGATATTCCCTACATCAAGGCAAGTTTTCTACTTGCTAATATGTGATTTAAGATGCATAAATTGTATGATAGTTGTGTATTTACATTTATGGTTTAAATGTGGAAATTATGGGAATTAAGCCCTAATCTTAGTTTTGATGATGAAATTGTGGACTAAAATGGTTTTAAATCGTGTAGGATACACTTTGGGTAGATAAATATTGTTGGTTGTGTGTAAGATGGAAGAGATTTGGGGTTTGGAGAAATTAGGGTTCATAACCCTTCGTAGCCCTTTTTGGCAAATTTGCAGGTCCGAATCGATTCGGCCCTTTGGGCGAATCGATTCGCTAAGGGAAATTCGCAGGTCTGCATAACCCGAATCGATTCGGGTTAAGGCCGAATCGATTCGGTCAATTGCAGAAGGTTGGTTTAGTTGTCCGAAACAATTCGCTTTTTGGGCGAATCGATTCGCTAGGGCGAATCGATTCGTTTTCCTGCTGTTTTTGAGTTAATTTTATAACTCAATTTCAATCCTTTTCTTTAAATATAGGGGCTAGGAACCTTCTTGAATGAAGTAAACTTAGAGTCCTAGAGTGTGAGATGAGTTAGTTGTCTACCCTACATTAGGAATGGTTTATGTGGGGACTTTTTCGGGGTTAGGCCTATTAATGATAGGGCATTCTTTTCTTCTAGTTAATTATTATAAAGCTAGGAGATGTAGTGTTGTGTTCGGGAGACCTTAGGAGCTTAATTAAGCTATACTAGTTTTGATGGTTTATATTACCACCCCAAAAGAATGTTGGAAGATTTTAAAAGTTCGATTGAACTATGTTAACCTTGGTGTTTCATAATAACGCCATAAAGGTGAGTTTGGAGAATAAATTGAAAGTCATTTCATTCCTTCGAAAGATGATAACCTTGGGGTTCTAAAATAACCTCCTAGAATGCTTGGAGATAATGAAGAGTTTATTTACTCCTTTGAGGTTGTAGTGTTGATATAAGCTATCGTATGACTATGGATGGTAAGTTAGATTATTTACAAAATAAATAGAAAGGGTTTCGAATAAAATGAAACATATACGTGGGATAGAAATGAAATGGAAATGGTATTGATAATTGTAAATGATAATTTACTTAATCATGAAACCGGTAAATAATGGTTTACTTGATTTTCGATATGATAAATAAAATGGCTTAAACACACCTCTCTAAATGACATCATAAGGGAAGTCCGCACGCGAGGTGAATCCCCCTGGCTAATGAATGCAGGGTGGATATAGTCCTAGGCCATGGGAGCGCTTATTGTTGTATATTTTTCTGCGATGGGTAGGAGATTCCGGGTGTGGTCTTGACTACCCCGCAGGCTCATGGCCGCTTCCCGACGTCTTGCGATATAGGTGTCCAGGTTGTCTAATGATAGGCCCTGGAAGATGATGGTCATTTAGGGGCGCGCACAGTGGGGAAAACCGGACGGGCGGTCTTAGAATTCGTAATATGTATATAATTATAACAGTTCATAATCAAGTGGGACTTGATGTATTTGATATGCCATAAGAGCATGATGGAGTGCCACAAAGAGCACATGTAAATCCCACAAAGAGCATTTGAAAATGATTATTTTCCTGATAAGGAAAGGATTTTTACAAAAGGTAAAATTGAGATAAAATCTCCTTAAAGAGTAAAAGATTTTGATTATATATACATACTTCTTGCTAAGGAAAAGATATTTGAAATAATTGGCACCTTTGGTGAAGTCTTTTGTTTAATGCTTCTTATTTTTGTTCCTGCTTAGCTTATGTTTTAAATTGTATAGGTAGCTTCTTATTTCTCTTTCTTCACGATTTATTATACTTAACTGTCATACTCTTTATTCATCTGGTAATCATATAGAACCGGGCCCTGACCTGGTTACATTTCTTGTTGCATATTCATCTTGTCTCTGCTCAGGTACTCCGCCACAAGGATGCCTGATTTGAATTCCTATTTCGATGTTTTCGACGAGCCGTGATGCATTGCGGGTATTACGGGATACATTTGGTATAGACGTTTTCATTTTTATTCTAGTTAAGATGAAGTCTTTTATTAGGGCAAGAGGCCCAAGATTTTGTAAATGTCTAATGTAATGTAGTAAGTAACTTATTGTACTTGTGTATTATATGGTGTATCAGTTTAGTGACCGGTTACCTATTCGGTCTTCTTATCGTATTCTTGTTGTATTATTTATATGTCTTGGGATTTCCCTTATCTTTCAGGAATTGGGTTGTTTGTTTTCATTTATTTACTTTCAAATCAAAATTTTTGGCAACCAGTTTTCTGAAATATTGGGTGGTTATCCTAGATACTCTATATTTTGTTATGATGCTGAGAATGATTCCATCCATGATTCCGTTATATTGGAGTATTGGGCATTTCCACCCCTTATTTTGGTGAGCGGGTTGTCACAGATGGTATCAGAGCATCAGGTTCTAGAGTCCTTAGGAATCTGTGTGGACGCCTTAAGTTTTTAGCGTTGCTCTTGATTTGATGTAAAGCCTTAGGATTAAGATCGTTGATTTCTCTTGTGAGATCTCGTTCTTCTACCATGAGGTAGAATCTATAAAATCTTTTGCGTATTCGTGTGAGAATAATAGGTCGATAGAAGAAGGGCATTATGGGAAGGTGTGTGGAGAACTGTAAGTTGTGGTCGGGGAGGGGGACCGCTTTAGAGGTCGCTCCCTTCTTGTAGCACTTTCTTGTCTTGCTATTACGACTGCAAATTTCAGTTGATGTAGTTTCCCAAGTACCGCTAGAAGTAGGAAGTGGTACTAAACTTGAGAATTCACGCGATGTTATATTGAAGTGGAGAAGTGCCCTGTAGTAGAATGGAGGAAAATCCTTCACCCATAGAAGAAGTGTTGTGGTGATGAAAATGTGGTCACTATATTCGTGGGTGCCAGAAGTTTGACCCATAGAGAAGCCCGGTGGATACTTGCAATGGCGAGTTTCTCTGGGATAACTGGACTGAGGATAAGGTGGATTCCCGAATGTTCACAAGACGTTCGGTTATAGACCAATGGCGAATAAGGTGTTGTACGGTTAGGGAGTCGAGACCATGCACCATGAAGTGATAGGCTCCAAAATAGGTGTTGTTAACACTTCTGATGGAGTAAGAATCGTGAAACCCCATTGGTGGACACCCACCTGGGGAGGTTTCATTGAACTGAGGAAGAGGAGGCCAAGAGCGTGTCCTCTTTTACTGAGAAAGTAAGAGGGACTGCATGGGCAATTATTGTTAGCCAGAGTCGGAATAACGGTTATGATGTGGAGTGTAGAACCACTCATTTTAAATTTCGTTGAGTGGAGAGCAAGGGTAAGAGTAAAATGCCTGGTTGGGGAGTTGGGTAGATAATGTTGGTATGTGTAAGGCTCGAATATGGAGTCTGAGAACCATTAGTATTGACCCGGAGTGCTTGGCACAAATTGTGGAGGGAATTCTACCTTATAGGTGGGTAGTGTATATTCCTTAGGATAAGATTTAGTAGTATTGTGTCTACGATAGACTCGGGTGTGTATATTGAGCTTGTAGTAGTATTTATGCTATTATAGAAGGGTAATTATATGACTTCCGTGGTATGGAAGTTCTATCTTTTCTTCACTCGTTATGAAGCGAGTGATGATATTTTTATGTATATTTGTCATATGTGTTACCTGGTCTGAGTGTTTTATTGCTTGTTTGCATTGTATGTGGGTGTTATGACTTATCTTCACGACCAACAAAGTTAAGCAGTAATGCATAGGAGGGGTTCCTTGTTTGGATTCCGCTTTTGCGGGACGCTCCACGCGTGAACCTTAACGACGTTGGGAGTGGAGAGATGCCATATTTCCTTTCTCTTATTTTCGTGTGTAGAATGCTAAGGTGAAGTCTAGAAGTAGAATCTTATTAGTAGAATTGTAAGTTAAATTTACCGATCCCGATCATGTGTTTTAGACCGTCATATCTCGAGGACCGACGATGCGAGGTAGTAGTGTAACGGGAGGGTTCCTTGTCTGGATTTCGCTTCGGCGAGACGTCCCACGCATGAACCCGAGCGAATGTCGGAAGTTAAGTAAGGTCTTGGGCACTAGGGATATATTTAGTATTATATTCTTACGATTTAGGTAGGATATATATAGATAGACCTTAGGATTTTTAGGATGTAAGACCTTGAGGGTAGGCGGTGTTAGTTTAGGAAAGCGGTAGGGAGTTGACCACGAATAAGTTATGGGTTAACTCTATAAGAGATTAGATCCCTTGGGAGCGAGATTATGGGGTCTCGAGAGGTTTGGTAGGTTCGGCCGAAGGAGATGAGGCATTTCTTAGAGATAAGGTTACGTTGGTAACTTCATTTCCAGGGAGTTAATAAGGATGGGTGGATCCTCACTCCTGAGCCATGATTGTAAGCTCGAGAGTGAGTTTAATGAGTAAGTTCTGCCAGGATTGGGGAGTAATAATAATGGAGCATAGACCTATTGTTTATGCGTCTCACAAGCTTAAACTTGTGGAGAGTAATATCCCGTGCTTGAATTAAGATTCAGCGTGGTAGTGATCACCTTAAATAGATAAGGCACTACTTCCTGGGCAGGAAATTTGGTCCTTCTCGTAAGCAACAAGTTGTTGCAATATGTTGTGGGAGGAATTGAGTTGGTGCTCGGGGTTTAGAAGAACTAGTGATTGGATATTTTCTCATTCGCTAAGGAAATGCGATTGGGCTAGTGGACGTGTCGAGTAGAGAACTCGTCAGAGATGATGGTAATGGCATGGAAGGCCAAGTAGAATGATCATGAATAGGAAGACTCGGTAGTAAGAGCGTGTCTGTCTGTGATTGACCATTTCACCTACTCGTGTAAAGATAGTAGTAGTGAAACGAAGAAGGGTATTCATAGATGCCTGCATGGAACTACCGGCATCGAACTGGTCATGATCCCATTTGAGAAAATGGTTAATCTTTTGATCACACTGTTGCATTCCCGGCCATTATGGACGGACTACTTGTAGAAGAGTATACCCTGTTCTCGATGGAGGAATAGTAAAAAAAAAAAAAAAAAAAAAAACGTGGGAGATGCCTATTATAATAGGATGGACCGAAACTAGAAATTCGTGTCGAAGGTTTAGCAAAAGTTTCCGCGAAGTAATGGGAACCGTATGGAAATGGCGTATATCCTACCACCCTAAAGTGGATGGATGAAATGGAGGAAATTTACTTATGCCAAAAGGCATATTACGAACGTGCGCCTTAGTATACATAGTAGATGGGAGCAGTAATGGTATGGATGGAGATTTTCGTGCAACCATTAGGTTTTGGAGTGGTCTTATGAATCATTTCCTAAGGCATGGTATCGTGAGTGGCCTAACGCGGTCAGTTGAGTAATTCGTATGCTCGTTGGATGGAGCCAATGGGTAATATGTTCCTTGGACTTGGAGTGGTCTCGGAACATTTCTTTAGAGATTTGGCTTTTAAGCCTTACGCCTTGATGAGATACGTCGATGCGGGGGATAGCTGAGTAGCATTGGGGGCTAAGCCACTTAGGGTCGGTATGGGTGCCCCGAGGTGTGATGTAACATAATTCTGAAGATTAGGCTAATTGTGCCGAGTCATGTGGGCATCGTGTTCCGCCGTAGGAAGCTAGAATCGATGGTTAGTGAAGAGCGCCTTGTGCTGCTAGACTAGAGAACACGATGATTGACTGAGATCGACAGGGTCGACCTTAGTCTGAGTCCATTTGGGACGTTGCAATAACGAGGAGTTTGTTTAGGATGGTAGAATCCTAGTTTAGAGTAGTATACCCTTATCAGATTTGGGTATGCCCGAATTTTGGGGGCAAAATTCCCTCTTAAGGGGGGGAGTATGTAACAACCCTCGATTCTGGGAGGCTCATTTTATACTGATTTTACCGCATAAGGTAATTATATAAAATGTGGGGACTGGAGTAAATATTAATTTAATGAATTGAAAGTTAATATTTACTAGATTGATGCATATTTACTGCATGTGAAAGTAAATAACATCAGGTTGCATGTCTGTAGTGTCATGTATCTTAAATGGCATTTTAGTTTAAACGATTTTGGAACTCGAAATAATTTATAAAATTTTCGAATGCTAGTTTAGAGGGTGTGGTTAGTCTCGGAAGGTGCGAGACAGTCAAAATAAGTGCCATATTGTATTTTTGTGTTCCGGGCACTTTTACCTGGTTTTAACTTAAACGCGGATTTGGGAGTCATTTTAATGTGGTATTAGCCATTTAAGTTGGGAGTTTTAACCTAAGCCACGATTTTAGTCTTCTAAATCCCTTATTTTCCCATATTATGTCTTGAACATAGAGAGAAAGGAGAGAAAGAAAGAGGAAGAGAAAGAATGGAGAAAGAAGAGAAAATGAAAATTGAAGGTGGATTGATGCTCCTACTCAAAGAAATATGATATTCCCTACATCAAGGCAAGTTTTCTACTTGCTAATATGTGATTTAAGATGCATAAATTGTATGATAGTTGTGTATTTACATTTATGGTTTAAATGTGGAAATTATGGGAATTAAGCCCTAATCTTAGTTTTGATGATGAAATTGTGGACTAAAATGGTTTTAAATCGTGTAGGATACACTTTGGGTAAATAAATATTGTTGGTTGTGTGTAAGATGGAAGAGATTTGGGGTTTGGAGAAATTAGGGTTCATAACCCTTCGTAGCCATTTTTGGCAAATTTGCAGGTCCGAATCGATTCGGCTCTTTGGGCGAATCGATTCGCTAAGGGAAATTTGCAGGTCTGCATAACCCGAATCGATTCGGGTTAAGGCCGAATCGATTCTGTCAATTGCAGAAGGTTGGTTTAGTTGTCCGAACCGATTCGCTTTTTGGGCGAATCGATTCGTTTTCCTGCTGTTTTTGAGTTAATTTTATAACTCAATTTCAATCCTTTTCTTTAAATATAGGGGCTAGGAACCTTCTTGAATGAAGTAAACTTAGAGTCCTAGAGTGTGAGATGAGTTAGTTGTCTACCCTACATTAGGAATGGTTTATGTGGGGACTTTTCCGGGGTTAGGCCTATTAATGATAGGGCATTCTTTTCTTCTAGTTAATTATTATAAAGCTAGGAGATGTTGTGTTATGTTCGGGAGACCTTAGGAGCTTAATTAAGCTATACTAGTTTTGATGGTTTATATTACCACCCCAAAAGAATGTTGGAAGATTTTAAAAGTTCAATTGAACTATGTTAACCTTGGTGGTTCATAATAACGCCATAAAGGTGAGTTTGGAGAATTAATTGAAAGTCATTTCATTCCTTCGAAAGATGATAACCTTGGGGTTCTAAAATAACCTCCTAGAATGCTTGGAGATAATGAAGAGTTTATTTACTCCTTTGAGGTTGTAGTATTGATATAAGCTATCGTATGACTATGGATGGTAAGTTAGATTATTTACAAAATAAATAGAAAGGGTTTCGAATAAAATGAAACATATACGTGGGATAGAAAAGAAATGGAAATGGTATTGATAATTGTAAATGATAATTTACTTAATCATGAAACCGGTAAATAATGGTTTACTTGATTTTCGATATGATAAATAAAATGGCTTAAACACACCTCTCTAAATGACATCATAAGGGAAGTCCGCACGCGAGGTGAAGCCCCCTGGCTAATGAATGCAGGGTGGATATAGTCCTAGGCCATGGGAGCGCTTATTGTTGTATATTTTTCTGCGATGGGTAGGAGATTCCGAGTGTGGTCTTGACTACCCCGCAGGCTCATGGCCGCTTCCCGACGTCTTGCGATATAGGTGCCCAGGTTGTCTAATGATAGGCCCTGGAAGATGATGGTCATTTAGGGGCGCGTACAGTGGGGAAACCCGGACGGGCGGTCTTAGAATTCGTTATATGTATATAATTATAACAGTTCATAATCAAGTGGGACTTGATGTATTTGATATTCCATAAGAGCATGATGGAGTGCCACAAAGAGCACTTGTAAATGCCACAAAGAGCATTTGAAAATGATTATTTTCCTGATAAGGAAAGGATTTTTACAAAAGGTAAAATTGAGATAAAATCTCCTTAAAGAGTAAAAGATTTTGATTATATATATATACTTCTTGCTAAGGAAAAGATATATGAAATAATTGGCACCTTTGGTGAAGTCTTTAGTTTAATGCTTCTTATTTTTGTTCCTGCTTAGCTTATGTTTTAAATTGTATAGGTAGCTTCTTATTTCTCTTTCTTCACGATTTATTATACTTAACTGTCATACTCTTTATTCATCTGGTAATCATATAGAACTGGGCCCTGACCTGGTTACATTTCTTGATGCATATTCATCTTGTCTCTGCTCAGGTACTCCGCCGCAAGGATGCCTGATTCGAATTCCTATTTCGATGTTTTCGACGAGCCGTGATGCATTGCGGGTATTACGGCATACGTTTGGTATAGACGTTTTCATTTTTATTCTAGTTAAGATCAAGTCTTTTATTAGGGCAAGAGGCCCAAGCTTTTGTAAATGTCTAATGTAATGTAGTAAGTAACTTATTGTACTTGTGTATTATATGGTGTATCAGTTTAGTGACCGGTTACCTATTCGGTCTTCTTATCATATTCTTGTTGTATTATTTATATGTCTTGGGATTTCCCTTATCTTTCAGGAATTGGGTTGTTTGTTTTCATTTATTTACTTTCAAATCAAAATTTTTGGCAACCAGTTTTCTAAAATATTGGGTGGTTATCCTAGATACTCTATATTTTGTTATGATGCTGAGAATGATTCCATCCATGATTCCGTTATATTGGAGTATTGGGCTGGCCACCCCTTATTTTGGTGAGCGGGTTGTCACAGATGGTATCAGAGCATCAGGTTCTAGAGTCCTTAGGAATCTGTGTGGACGCCTTAAGTTTTCAGCGTTGCTCTTGATTTGATGTAAAGCCTTAGGATTAAGATCGTTGATTTCTCTTGTGAGATCTCGTTCTTCTACCATGAGGTAGAATCTATAAAATCTTTTGCGTATTCGTGTGAGAATAATAGGTCGATAGAAGAAGGGCATTATGGGAAGGTGTGTGGAGAACTGTAAGTTGTGGTCGGGGAGGGGGACCGCTTTAGAGGTCGCTCCCTTCTTGTAGCACTTTCTTGTCTTGCTATTACGACTGCAAATTTCAGTTGATGTAGTTTCCCAAGTACCGCTAGAAGTAGGAAGTGGTACTAAACTTGAGAATTCACGCGATGTTATATTCAATAAATCGATCTTCGAGAAGCAATACGTGACAGCAAGTTTGATAATCCTTTAGTCCCGCTATCCTTGTCTATAAAAACCTTGTAATTTGGGTCAGCACCCTAGAGTGTGTAAGAATTAACTTACTGAAATTGAAATACAAGATTACAGTAAATTTAAGTAGGTGTCTCCCATCGTCACTCGCATAGGATAATCTCCTCACCTCTCACCTAGGTGCAATATTAATCGTGTCCTATCCCCAGAAACCAAATGCAATATAGATAACAAGATGATTGGGAAACATGTGATGCGTCTAGCATACACTACAAGAAAAATGATTTTTAGTGACATAATTTTTTGCACCTAATTATAAAAAATTCACCACCAAATCTTTTAGTGGCAAAAAAAATTTCGTCATGCTATTGCCACTAAAGGTGTTCTACGGATTGTTTTCGTAGCAATTTATTAAATCGCCACTAAAATTTGACTTTTTAGTGACAACATCACTTCGCCACCAAAACATCGCTTTAGGTGGATTTTTTTTTTTTTGCATCTAATAAAGATTAAATTGCCACTAATAGTTGATAGTTCGACACTAAAAGTTTATTTTTTGTAGCAAAATAAAAATTCACCACCGAAAGTAACATTTCGTGGCAAAACAAATCGCCACAATTGAACTTAAATTTCTATGGAACGACTTTTTAAATATTAAATTGCCACCCATAGTTGATGGTTTACCACCAAAAGATTATTTTTTGTAGCAAACCAAAGAATCGCCATCCAAAGGGTTGTTTCGTGGAAAAAAGCTTCACATTTAATCTTACAATTGTATGGAACAACTTTCTTAGCAATTTAAATTCGCCACTAAATGACATTTTTTATTGCAAAAAAATCTCCATAAATTGATGTAATATTTTTTACAATACATATATACGTTGCTTTGGTAACAACTTGTGTCTACGCGTATATAACTTATACATCTAAAACTTTCATAATTTTTGTTTTCCAAAAATCATAAACTAGTACTCTTAATTTGGGCTTCAAACAGGAAAGTAGCAATTTACCGAAAATCTCAAAACTTTCACATTTTGCGACCAAACATTGCCAATTTCGCATCAACGCCCTAATTTACTTTATAAACATAATCATGCATTAGAAACATATTTTATGATTCATTTAACCACATAACTAGTCATATGCTCTAAACATGTTATCCCCGATCATAAGCTCGATTAGCATCTAATATAAACCACATATATATCACATGAACATGCATCCCCTAAACATGATAATTAACATGTTTAACACACATAAACAATTTATAACTAATAACTTATACTTAATCATGTAATTAAACTTCCTAATCATGTTTTAGGGCCTTACACTATAGGACTCAAGTTATCAAAAGAAGGAGAATGATAGTTTGTTGACTCTACTTTGATCAAAATTATAGTTGGAAGCTTGAGGTACTTGACAATGATAAGACTTGGAATTTTATATGTAGTTGGACTTGTGTGTCGTTACATGGAAACACCAAGAGAATCTCATCGTCCAGCTACTAAGAGCATGCTAAGGTATAATAAAGGTGCTCTTAACCCTGGACTTTTTTATGCTTATGGAGAAGATGAAAATCTAGTAAAGTATTCAGATAGTGATCGGGGAGGTTATCGAGATGAGGTGAAAAGCACTACAGGGTACGTGTTCTACCTTGGTTCAACAACTTTATCTTGGCCATCGAACAGACATACAATTACATCATTATCATCATGTGAAGTTGAGAATGTGATAACTTGTTCAATTATTTGTAAAGGAATTTGGTTGAGAAATATGTTGAAGTCATTGAATCACTTATAAAAAGAATATACAGTGATTGATGTGGATAATAATTCTACAATCAAGCTCGCAAAGAATCTAGTACAACATGGAAAGAGCAAGCATATTGATATTAGGTTACATTTTCTAAGGCATCATATGAAGTAAAAGACAATTGAACTTGTGTATTATCACACCAGGGAGCAGATAACAGATATCCCTACGAACCCTCTCCCGATTGATTATTTCAGAAAGCTATGTGTAATGCTTGGGATGAAGGACTCTTGATTTGAGGGGTGAATGTTGGAATAAACACAAATCAAGTGTCTCTTGCACTATGATAATTAGTGGTAAACCTGACTATGCACTACATAAGCACTATGTGAAGTGATAATCCACAAAGACCACTTTCATGATTTTTAATATTTCTTTCTTTTAAGTGGTTTAGGTGTTAATTCATTTCCTCCATTGCTTATTCTAATGGGTTAGATTAATGTTTCCATAATTAATTATGTTATTTTAGTTGTTCCACTTAATTTGTGTTTTTGTGTGTTTTGTAACTCTATAAATAGAGTTATAAGCTTGTTGTTTGATATAAGCAATAACAAGAAAAGAAAAAACATCTTATCTCTAAAAATACTTGTTCTCTTTATTAGTTCTTATCTTTGAGAGAATGTACGCGTGGGTGTGATATAGTTTGAAAACTTATCGCCCAAACAAGAAGTTTCGCATAAATAATTGAATACCAACAATAATTGCCTCCACTTTGTCTGGATCAACCTTCACACCATCACTTGAGACAACATAATCTAAGAATACTAAACTATTTTTCAAGAAGCCACACTTCTTCAATTTAATTTCTACTCACTAAATACATCGAAAACCTCTTGAAGATGCTCAAAATGTTGATTTTGCTCTTTGTTAGACATAAGAATGTCATCAAAGTAAACCACAATAAACTTACCAATATAAGGCTTGAATATGTGATTCATAATACGCATAAATGTGCAAGGAGCATTAGAAAGACCAAATGGCATCACTATCCATTCAAATGAGTCATCCCTTCTCTTGAAAGAAGTTTTCCATTCATCTCCTGGTCTTATGCAAATTTGATGATACCCACTTCGAAGATTAATTTTTGAAAAGATTACATCCCCACAAAGTTGGTCTCATCGAGTTGAGGAATAGGAAAATGATACTTTATGGTAATTTTATTCACCGCCCCACTGTCAACACACATCTTTTAAGATCCATGTTTCTTAGGAACAAGTAATGCCGAGATAACACACGAACTCATGTTCACTATAATCAAACCTTTCTCCAATAAATCATCAATTTTCTTTTAAAGATTTTCAAATTTTTTAGGATATATTCGGTAGGCTACTGGAAGCATAGAACAAGGGACAAGAGCAATACAGTGTTTACTCTCATCAATAGAAGGCGGGATGAAAGTTACTTTAGCGCCACATCATAAAATTTATCGAGCAAAGTGTGACAACCCACTCACCAAAAAATGGGGTGGCCAACCCGATACTCCAATATAATGGAATCAGGTATGGAATCATTCTCAGCCTAACAACAATATAATAAGTATACGGGGAAACCACCCAATAATTCAGAAAACAAGTTGCCAAAATTTTTGTTTTATTTTAAGTTAAGGAATAATTTAAACAACCCAATTTAAAAAGAAAGTGGAATCCCAAGAACTTATATTACATGCACAACAAGAATACAATAAGAGGACCGAATATGTTGTCGGTCAACAGGTACATACAACATATTACAAAAGTTTAATAATTTACATAATACATTCATTAGACAGTTACAAAAGTTTGGGCCACACGCCCGAGTGAAATACCCGATCGTAACTAGAATACAAAAAAATGAAGGCGTTTAACAACATATCCCGTAATATTCTCAAAGTATTACGGCTCTCCAAAAGCACCAGAGTAGGTAAATCAGAATGGGCGCCCTTGCGGCGGAGCACCTGAGCGGATACAAAATTCATGCACAACAAGAAAAGTGAACGGGTCAGGGCCCGATTTTATATGATCACCAGATGAATAAAAAGCATGACAGTTATGAATAGTTGATCATGAATGATAAAGATGAGAATCTAACAACATAATCTCAAATCATAATAAGACAATTTAAATGATTATAACTTTTATTTAGTTAGGTAAGGGGATAAAATTAGACATCATTAATTAAAAGTCTCCATCATTATTCACCACTTCATTTCATTTTTCCATTCCTTATCAGGAATGTTATTCCTATCATATGCTCTTTGTGGCATTTCTCATACATCAACTCCCACTTGATTTAGAATTGTTATATTCATATACATCTAATGATTCTAAGACTTCCCCTCCGAGTTTCCCCACTGGGCGCCCCCCTAAACGACTATCATCTTCCAGGGCCTATCAACAAGACAACCTGGGCACCTAACGCAACGTCGGGAAGTGGCCATATGCCTGCGAGTGAGTCATAACCACACCCAGAATTACCTCACTAGCGCAGAATAAAACTTATAACAATCCATCATATGGCCGAGGACTATAGTCTCCATGCGTTCATTTGTCAGGGGACATCACCTCATGCTCGAACTTCCCTTATGATAGCATTTAGAGAGAGGTGTTTAAGTAAATTAGCATTTACCATTTAAATGTCATTTTCATTTCCAATTTTCATATGTATGTTTCATTTTTTTCGAAACCATAATCATTGAATATTCTCATTAGTATTCATCGTATACTAAGTCCCGAATTATTCTCCAAGAGGTCACAATATTTCTACAAGTCACAAGGTTTTATATACCTGAATTGAGCCCCTAAAGTCTCCAAGTATGGGCTTACAATTCCTAGACTCCTAATAATTAACTAAAGGAAAGAAATGTCCTAACCCCAATTTGTACACCCCCGAAATAAGCCCCGTTAAACCATTTCTAATGTAGGATAGTGACCCAACTCATTTAAAACTCTAGGACTCTATGTTTACTTCATACAAGAAGGTTATTAGGTCCTAAGCCTGAAGGAAAGGGTTGGAATTCAGCAAAGAAAAATCACTCAAAAATGCAGGATTTTCGAATCGATTCGGCCTGGCCGAATCGATTCGGTCAGAAAGGCGAATCGATTCGGACCAGCCGAATCGATTCGGTCAGGAAACCTGACTTTCTGCATAATTGTCGAATCGATTCGGATAGGCCAAATCGATTCGGCCCATTTAGACCTGTAAGCTGCCCCTTGACCGAATCGATTCGCCCTGGTCAAATCGATTCGTACCTGCGAATTGGCCAAGTTTGGCTATGGAGTCTTGGACTCCTAAATTCCCCCAACTCAAATCTACCCAAACCAAGATCATTTAACACATTCAACTACTCATAAATGCATCTAAATAAACATCTAAATCAACTTTTAACGGTTAAAAACCTACAAATCCATTTAAAACCCTAAAATTGTTAAACCGTAACCAATCCACAACAATCAATACAATTTATTCATCTTAAACCGTATATTAGCAAGTAGAAAACTTGCCTTGGTGTTTTAATCTCAGATTTTCTTGTAGTAGCAACAATCTCCAAGCTTGAATCTCTCTCTTTTCTTCTTTCTCTCCAAAGTTCTCTTCCTCTCTCTTTCTCTCCAGGTTTAGCAAATACACATAAGGGAAATAAATGAAATGCAAGACTTAAATCGTGCCTTGAGTCTAAATTCCCAAATTAAATGGTTAATACCACATTAAAATGACTCCCAATACGCATTCAATCTATATCCAGTCAAAAGTCCCCGAATCATAAAAATACAATATGGCACTTATTTCGACTATCTAGCACATTTCGGGACTAACTACGCCCTCCGAATTATCATTTGGAAATTTTGTAATTCATTTCAAGTTCCGATTTCATTTTAAACCATAAATGTCATTTAAATTATATGACACTATAAAACACAACATGGTGATATTTACTTACACATACAGTAAATATTCAACAATTTAGTACATATTAAGTTTTAACTCGTTTAATTAATATTTACTCCATATTCCGGTATTTTATATAATTATTTCACACAGAAAATAAATATAAAATAGGTTCTTAAAAGCGAGGGTTGTTACATACTCTCCCCCCCCCCCCCCCCCCCGTGAGGGAATTTTGTCCCCAAAATTCAAGCGTACCTTGTATAAAGAGATGCAGATATTTTTCCCTCATGTCCTCCTCGCGTTCCCACGTCGATTCCTTGGCGTTGTGATGACTCCATTGGACTCTCACCAAGGGCACCACTCGAGACCTCAATCTACGCTCCCCATGCTCTAAGATTGCAACCGGTTGTTCTTCATACGAAATATCGAGTTGCAAGTCGATATCCTCGAAAGGAATATCCCAAAGGGATCCTTCACATCTCTTATACTTATTCAAAGAGGAAACATGGAAAACATCATGGATTTGTTGTAAAGGTTCCGGTAAGGCAAGTTGATACGCCACTGGACCTACTTTAGCAATAACGGGAAAAGTTCCAACAAAACACGGCGCAAGCTTTCCTTTCTTCCCAACGCGCTTTATGCCTTTCATTGGTGACACACACCAAGACTTTATCCCCAATCTCCAACTCCATATGACTTCTATTCGCATCGGCATAACTCTTCTGGCGATCTTGAGCTATTAGAATGCGATTTCGGATGGGTTCAATCTTGGAAGAAGTATCCTGGATCATTTTAGGTCCAAGGAATTTATTATCCCTCACCTCCAACCAACACGTGGCTGATCTACAAGGCCGTCCATACAAAGCTTCGTAGGGCCCCATCCCAATAGTAAATTGGTGTGAATTATTATAAGCAAATTCGACCAAAGGGAGATATTGTTCCCAACCACCTTTGAAATCAAGCATACACATACGGAGCATATACTCCAACATTTGGTTGACTCTTTCAGTTTTCCCATCTGTTTGAGGATGATAAGAAGTGCTTAACTTCAATTCGGTTCCCATAGCCTCTTGAAAACTTCGCCAAAAGTGGGAAACAAAAATCTTATCTCAGTTGGAAACTATATTTAAGGGCACCCCATGGAGTCTAACAACCTTCGCGATGAATAACCGGACATAACGAGCAGTATCATGATCTGTGCGCATGGGTAGAAAGTGTGCCGACTTAGTCAAGCGGTCGACAATTACCCAAATAGAATTAAAACCACTCTGTGACCTTGGTAAGACTGTAATAAAGTCCATCGATATACTCTCCCACTTCCACACCAGAATTTCCAACGGTTGCAACAAACCCGTCGGTCACTGATGATCTATCTTGACCAATTGACAAGTAGTGCATTGGGATACGAACTCAGAAATATCCCTCTTCATGCCTGGCCATCAATACTGACGGCGAATGTCTTGATACATCTTATCCCCACTAGGATGTACAATAAATTTAGACCCATGAGATTCTGCCATCATGGCGCTTCTCAAATCCCCTTCTTCCGGGACAATGACTCTCCCGTGGAAATGTAATCCACCCTCTGAACTTATCGAGTAGAATTCTGCTCCCTCTGACAGCAATCGGCGTATATGGTCCTGACAACCTTGGTCCCTTCCTTGGGCTTCTACAACCCTTGCCACAATAGTAGGCGTAACAGTCATTATACATGAACGTCCTAGCAACCGCATCCTTCTGACTGAGATCTTTCCATTTAGCTTTCCATACTTTCGCTACCTCCCCCTCGGGATTTCTACTCAAAGCATCTGCTACCACATTCGCCTTTCCCGAATGATAGTGGATGTCAAATTGATAATCTTTCCCAAACTCTAGCCATCGGCGTTGCCACATATTTAAATCATTCTGTGAAAATAAATATTGCAGCGATTTATGGTCCGTGAAAAGACTGAATTTCTCCCCTAGGAGATAATGCCTCCAAATCTTCAAGGCAAAAACAGCCGCGACAAGTTCCAAGTCATGCACTGGATAATTCTTTTCATGGGGCTTTAGCTTGCGGGAAGCATAAGCAATAGCCCGTCATTCTTGTTGAACTACACCTCCCAATCCTTATAGAGATGCGTCGGTGAAGACTAGATATTCCAACCCCGGCTTTGGCAATGCAAGGACTGGAGCAGAAGTCAACCTATCCTTAAGCTCATCAAAAGTAGCCTGACAAGAATTATCCCAAACAAACCTCACCCCCTTCCGAGTTAAATTTATCAAAAGGCTAGCAATTTTTGAGAAACCCTTGATAAACCGACGGTAATAACTCGCCAAACCCAGAAAACTACGAATCTATGTAGGTGTCGTGGGCTGACCCCACTCCCTCACCGCAACCACCTTGCTTGGGTCTACCGAAATACCCTGGGCTGTCACAATGTGACCCAAAAACTTCACTTCCTGCAACCAAAATCCGCACTTCTCAAACTTAGCATACAATTGGTGATCCATCAACCTTTGTAGAACCAGCCTCAAATGAGTAGCATGGTCAGATTCCGTCTGAGAATACACTAGAATATCATCAATAAACACGATGAAAAATCGATCCAGGAAGTCCCGAAATACCCTATTCATGAGGTCCATAAACACGGCAGGAGCATTGGTTAGTCCAAATGGCATAACCAAAAATTCATAGGACCCATACCTCGTCAGAAAAGTGGTCTTGGACAAATCTTATTCTCGTATCCTCAACTGGTGATACCCCGTCCTCAAGTCTATCTTAGAGAAGTACACGGCTCCTCTAAGTTGATCAAACAAATCATCAATCCAAGACAACGGGTATTTGTTCTAGATAGTGACTTTATTCAACTCTCTGTAGTCAGCACATAACCGGAGAAAACCGTCCCTTTTCTTCATAAACAACACCGGAGCACCCCATGGCGATGTGCTACGCCAAATGAATCCCTACTCTAACAACTGCTGAATTTGATCTCTTAACTCCCTCATTTCAACGGCAGCCATGCGGTACGGAGCTCTTGCAATCGGTCTCGTTCCCCGTGCTAAATCAATTACAAATTCAATCTCCAGACTCGGAGGCAAACTCGGTATTTCCCAAAACACATCTTGGAAATCTCTAACAACCGGAATAGATTCTAAGGGAACAACTACATCTCGATAAGTCTCCTCTACGATACAATACAAGTAAGTGCTAGTACCTCCTTCTAAACGAGGCATAACTACCAAAAACATTTCTTGCCCCGGAACGGCAAAAACTATACTCTTCCCGTAGCAATTAACTATCGCATGATACTTCCCTAGCCAATCCATACCGAAAATCATATCATACCCGACCATGTCTAGGACGAGCAAATCGTCCTCAAAGCAATAATTACCAAGACTAATTCCTATTTGTTTACAAACAAATAAAATGAGCGAACCATCACCCATAGAGGACTCAACACTATTGAAGGTACTCTCTGTAGATTTAATCAATTCTGTAGACTGAGCAAAACTTCTAGAAATGAAAGAGTGAGTCTCACCCGTATAAAAAAAAATGTGACCCTGGTTATTTCTAAACTAGGTAACACCTTGGCCCAGATGGCCCCTACCCCCGTGACCACCCCTACCTGTTTGTTGTTGTTGCGAGGCACCCTGACCGTGCCTATTGTTATTGCCACCCAAATTAAACCCACCAAAATGTTGCCTTTTTGACAAGTCCCCTTACTGTGGATCCCTTTCTTTCTGCTTATTACCCGAAGATTGGGTCGAAGGAAATGCTCCTCCTCCTGTCCCACTACCTCCAGGTTTTCCCGCTTGCCCCACCACTGTAGCTTTCTTGCCACTCTGCATATACAACCGATGTTCTTGGCAATGGAGCAATGTCGCATTCATTACCTCAGCAAAAGTTTGTAAGGCTAGATTACCCAGCAAATGTTGTTGGATCCTCCAGTCCAAACCTCCCATGAACTTAGAAACCTTCCTCTCTTCCAGAGTCACCTCGTTCGGTAGAAAACTTGCTAACCAGGTGAAATCCTCTTCATATTCTGCCACGGATCTCTCACCTTGCACCACATCCTGAAGCTTCCTTCTCAACTCCCTTTGAAGTGCGGGAGGGAAATACTTCTGGTCAAACAAAACCCAGAAATCAGTGATAGTCATGGTATCTCTCTGCTCTGGCGTAGTTATCGACTCCCACCAATGTAATGCATCCCCAACGAGTTTAAAAGTAGCAAGGACTTGTTTCCTCTCCTCACTACACTCCACCATTCGAAGATGGCGTTGCATATCCTTCTTCCACTGATTAGCTCTAATAACATCAGAACCTCCATGGAATTCCGGGGGATGGCCCTTTAAAAAGGACTTTCTAATTCTCTCCCACGGATAAGGTCCTGTAGGAGCTTGTACATCCTGTGCTCGTTGTTGTTGAGCTTGTGGCATTTGCTGAGCCATGTCGGTCATAGCAGCATTAACTGTTTGGGCCACGATATTTACTACATCAGCAACATCTATTGTTCCTTGTGGCGGCGGTGGAGGACCAACCTCCTCTGCTACAACTCTATTCCTTCTAGATGGGCGACCTCTCTTAGGTGGCATCTGAGATGAAGAAACAAATAGAGTTAGAATACTATTTAAAACAATCTATCTTGCAGAAGATCGCAACCATAAGTAACAAAGCAGTATTCTAACTCTATTTGTAGAGTTAAAAAACACACACAATCACACATTATTTTTTTGATATAAGCAATAACAAGAGAAGAAAAACATTTTATCTCTAAAAATACTTGTTCTCTTTATTACTTCTTATCTTTGAGAGAATGTACGCGTGGGAGTGATATGGTTTGAAAACTTATCACCCAAACAAGAAGTTTGGCATAAATAATTGAATACCAACAATAATTGCCTCCACTTTGTTTGGATCAACCTTCACACCATCACTTGAGACAACATAACCTAAGAATACTAAACTATTTTTCAAGAAGTCACACTTCTTCAATTTAATTTCTACTAACTCAATACATCGAAAACCTTTTGAAGATGCTCAAAATGTTGATTTTGCTCTTTGTTAGACATAAGAATGTCATCAATGTAAACCACAATAAACTTACCAATATAAGGCTTGAATATGTGATTCATAATACGCATAAATGTGCAAGGAGCATTAGAAAGACCAAATGGCATCACTATCCATTCAAATAAGTCATCCCTTCTCTTGAAAGAAGTTTTCCATTCATCTCCTGGTCTTATGCAAATTTGATGATACCCACTTGGAAGATTAATTTTTGAAAAGATTACATCCCCACAAAGTTGGTCTCATCGAGTTGAGGAATAGGAAAATGATACTTTATGGTAATTTTATTCACCGCCCCACTGTCAACACACATCTTCTAAGATCCATGTTTCTTAGGAATAAGTAATGCCGAGATAACACACGAACTCATGTTCACTATAATCAAACCTTTCTCCAAAAAATCATTAATTTTCTTTTAAATATCTTCAATTTTTTTAGGATATATTCGGTAGGCTACTGGAAGCATAGAACATGGGATACGAGCAATACAGTGTTGACTCTCATCAATAGAAGGCGGGATGAAATTTCCTTTAGCGCCACATCATAAAATTTATCGAACAAAGTGTGACACACCGCTAACCAAAAAATGGGGTGGCCAGCCCGATACTCCAATATAACGGAATCAGGTATGGAATCATTCTTAGCCTCACAACAATATAATAAGTATACGGGGAAACCACCCAATAATTCAGAAAACGGGTTGCCAAAATTTTTGTTTTATTTTAAGTTAAGGAATAATTTAAACAACCCAATTTAAAAAGAAAGTGGAATCCCAAGAACTTATATTACATGCACAACAAGAATACAATAAGAGGACCGAATATGTTGTCAGTCAACAGGTACATACAACATATTACAACAGTTTAATAATTTACATAATACATTCATTAGACAGTTACAAAAGTTTGTGCCACACGCCCGAGTGAAATACCCGATCGTAACTAGAATACAAAAAAGTGAAGGCGTCTAACAACATATCCCGTAATATTCGCAAAGTATTACGGCTCTCCAAAAGCACCAGAGTAAGAAAATAAAAACGGGCGTCTTTGCGGCGGAGCACCTGAGCGGATACAAAATTCATGAACAACAAGAAAAGTGAATGGGTCAGGGCCCGATTTTATATGATCACCAGATGAATAAAAAGCATGACAGTTATGAATAGTTGATCATGAATGATAAAGATGAGAATCTAACAACATAATCTCAAATCATAATAAGACAATTTAAATGATTATAACTTTTAGTTAGTTAGGTAAGGGGATAAAATTAGACATCATTAATTAAAAGTCTCCATCATTATTCACCACTTCATTTCATTTTTCCATTCCTTATCAGGAATGTTATTCCTATCATATGCTCTTTGTGGCATTTCTCATACATCAACTCCCACTTGATTTAGAATTGTTATATTCATATACATCTAACGATTCTAAGACTTCCCCTCCGAGTTTCCCCACTGGGCGCGCCCCTAAATGACTATCATCTTCCAGGGCCTATCAACAAGATAACCTGGGCACCCAACGCAACGTCGGGAAGTGGCCATATGCCTGCGAGTGAGTCATAACCACACCCAGAATTACCTCACTAGCGCAGAATAAAACTTATAACAATCCATTATATGGCCGAGGACTATAGTCTCCCTGCGTTCATTTGTCAGGGGACATCACCTCATGCTCGAACTTCCCTTATGATAGAATTTAGAGAGAGGTGTTTAAGTAAATTAGCATTTACCATTTAAATGTCATTTTCATTTCCATTTTTCATATGTATGTTTCATTTTTTTCGAAACCATAATCATTGAATATTCTCATTAGTATTCATCGTATACTAAGTCCCGAATTATTCTCCAAGAGGTCACAATATTTCAACAAGTCGCAAAGTTTTACATACCTCAATTGAGGCCCTAAAGTCTCCAAGTATGGGCTTACAATTCCTAGACTCCTAATAATTAACTAAAGGAAAGAAATGTCCTAACCCCAATTTGTACACCCACAAAATAAGCCCCGTTTAACCCATTTCTAATGTAAGGTAGTGACCCAATTCATCTAAAAATCTAGGAATCTATGTATACTTCATACAAGAAGGTTCCTAGGTCCTAAGCCTAAAGGAAAGGGTTGTAATTGAGCTAAGAGAAATCACTCAAAAATGTTGGGTTTCCAAATCGATTCTGCCTGGATGAATCGATTCGGTCAGAAAAGCGAATCGATTCGGACCAGCCGAATCAATTCGGTCAGGAAACATGACTTTCTGCATAATTTCCGAATCGATTCAGATAGGCCGAATCGATTCGGCTCATTCAGACCTGTAAGCTGCCCCTTAAGCGAATCGATTTGCCCTGGCCGAATCGATTCGCCCTTGTGAATTGCCCAAGTTTGCTTATGGAGTCTTGGACTCCTAAATTCCCCCAACTCAAATCTACCCAAACCAAGATCATTTAACAAAATCAACTACTCATAAATACATCTAGCAACCATAAATAACCCCAATAAACATCTAAATCAACTTTCAAGGATTCAAAACCTACAAATCCATTTAAAACCCTAAAATTGTTAAACCATAACCAATCCACAACAATCAATACCATTTATTCATCTTAAACCGTATATTAGCAAGTAGAAAACTTGCCTTGGTGTTCAAATCTAAGATTTTCTTGTAGTAGCAACAATCTCCAAGCTTGAATCTCTCTCTTTTCTTCTTTCTCTCCAAAGTTATCTTCCTCTCTCTTTCTCTCTAGGTTTAGCAAATACACATAAGGGAAATAAATGAAATGCAATACTTAAATCGTGCCTTAAGTCTAAATTCCCAACTTAAATGGTTAATACCACATTAAAATGACTCCCAATACGCATTCAAGCTATAACCAGTCAAAAGTGACCGAAACATAAAAATACAATATGGCACTTATTTCGACGATCTCACACTTTTCGGGACTAACTACGCCTTCCAAATTATCATTTGGGAATTTTGTAACTCATTTCAAGTTTCGATTTCATTTTAAACCATAAATGTTATTTAAATTATATGACACTATAAAACACAACATGGTGGTATTTACTTACACATGCAGTAAATATGCAACAATTTAGTAAATATTAACTTTTAACTCGTTTAATTAATATTTACTCCATATTCTAGCATTTTATATAATTACTTCACACAGTAAATAAATATAAAACAGGTTCTCAAAAGCGGGGGTTGTTACAAAAAGGTTGTAAGTTAGGTGGGATTCGAACCTCTCTTCATTTTCGTCTATGAGAAGTGCAACGGGTGTGAAAATTAATATTTCAAAGTCATTGATCATCCTCCACATGGGATACATAAAAGCTTCTTCAAACAATAAGTGATTCTCCTTGGTCATCATATAAAACTTCACCCTCACTTTCATCTTCATCACTATAATTTTTTTCCACATATTCATTGACGTCCACCTCCACTAATGAACCAATCTTTTGATTTGGATATTCAGATGCAATATGCCCAAAGTCGTGACATTTAAATAATGGTGAGAATTTCAATTTGAAGATCCTTGCTGAATTGATTTGCCGTTTATATCATTCTTCGAAGGTAGCTTGAAAGATGTCTTCGAAGGCTTGGAAATAGAAGTACTCCCTGATTATAACCTCCATCATGACTCTAACTTCGAACACTACTTTTCTCCTTGAGTTGCTTATCCACCTTTAAAGACAAATGAACACATTATTATAAGTCCAATATGGTTGCAATTGAACAACATTTAAAATATGAGTCCTTAAACCACTAAGATAATGAGCAATTATTCGATGCCCTGACTCGAATAATACACATCGCATCATGATATGATCAAGTAGTCTTGAATACTCCTCCACGGACAACTAATTTTTATGAAATTGTGAAACTTAAGAAAAGCATCCTGTACATAATGACTAGGAAAAAATATTTTTAACTCCTTTTTCATCTTCTTCCAAGTTATAATTATTCTTTTACCTTCACATTCACGTTGCTTCTTTAAGTGTTCCCACCAAGTTGAGGTATGCTTCTTCAACTTTATGGCAACTAATTTCACTTTTTTGATTTCTAGAATTTCATAGTAGTAAAAGATTCTCTCCACGGTGTTGATCAAATCAATGAATTAATCACTTTAGATTTGACCATTAAATTCTTGGATCCTAACTTTTATATAAGCATAGTGATTGGGTTGGTTCCTTCCACATATACGTTTCAAAGGAGACTCTTATTCCGATGCATGGTCATGAGCATTATAAATGGGGTTAATTTCCTCTTCATCATGTGGAAATTCATTATAACTACTACGATCCATCACATTCCTGAGATTCAAAGCGTACTAAATGCTGTAAGAGTTTTTCACATGTACCTTAAATTCATCTAGTTCAATGTCACGTAAGTCTCTTTCACATACTGGTCACCAATATTCGGGCCATGACGATAGTTGCTGGCCATCAAAACCAAGTCTCTGATACCAATATGAAATTGGATAATAAAAGAGAAATATATAACACAAGTGTTAGCTGAGGTAACCCACTCAAAATCTAAGGATAATGAAAGAGAAATATATAACACAAGTAACCCACTCAAACTCTAAGGAATCCACTGAAGAGAGGGAGCAACACTCGTCCCCAATTGGAATCCACCAAAAGGTTAAGAGCAAAATAAGAAAACTTTGCTTCTTATACAAAAGTTTGTTTATAATCTCAAATCAAATTATCCTTGTTTCATACATCCTCAGCCCTTATATAGGTGCTTGGAACAACTCTACAGCAATGGGTGTTAAGATATATTAAATAGAACGTCGAATAAACTAGAAATTGGAAAACTAAAAGACTATACCCTTGGACTCAAAAATAATTTGCCAATAAGTTAGGCGTCACTTAAAATGCATGCCACTCTATGTGTACATTGAATTAGAAGGTCATACATATACCAATTGAAAGGTATATACAATAGATTTCCAATGAGCTATGAATCATGTCATTTGGACTTTTAAGGAGGGAGTTATGACCATTTTCATAAATGGTGTTTCTGCTGTCGGTATAATCCGAAAATAAACTGTAGAGCTTCTTCAAGGATGTATGGATTATCACTACACCAAAATGGCCAAATTGTCACCTTTCAGCCGGCCAGACTTGTCAAGGTCATTGACCGTGATAAAAAACACGCTTTTTTTGTCACGGTCATTGACCTTGACACGACCGTGACAACTAATTGTCACGGTCAATGACCGTGACAAGGCCGTGACAAATTTACTTGTCACGGACTTGTCACGGTCAATGACCGTGACAATTATTTAAATACTTGTCATGGTCAATGACCTTGACACGATCGTGACAATATTTGCAGCAAAAACCCTAACCCCTTCTTTTTTCCCTCCCTCTCTCTCTCTCTCGACGCTGCTCTCTCTCTCTCACTCTCTACTTTCAGGTCGATTTTATCTCTCTCTCTCTCTCTCTCTCTTCCATTTATATATATGTTTGTGTGTATATTTATGTGTGTATGTGTATATATATATGTGTGTATGTGTGTGCGTGTGTGGGGGGTGGGGCAGGGTGGGGGCAGGGCGGGGTGTGTGCGTGTGTATATGTATGTGTATGTATGTGTATATGTGTGTGTATGTGTGTGTATATATGTGTGGTGGTGTGTGGTGGGGGAGGGGCTGGTGGAGGGGGGCAGGGGGTGGGGTGGGGTGTGTGTGTAGGTGTGTGCATATGTGTGTGGCGGGGGGAGGGGGCAGGGGGTGGGGGTGGGCGTGGGGCACCCATTTAATAACTTTTAAAATATTTGAAAAAAACATAATATTACAAAATTGAAACGAAATGGTATTGACGGAACTTACACATACGTTATAATATAGAATCTCAAGATAAAAAAATGTACAGTAAAACTCCAAATTGATACGAAATTTAAAAAAAAAAAGGACGTTTTTGGAATTATGTACTGTGCTCTTACGTTGAAAATTATTAGATAGAAAAAGAAAAATATAAATTGAGATAACCTTAGAATCTAATTAGGCTAAAAATATAATGGCATCAACTAACATATATATACAACACTAAAAGTAGACATCTATTTTATAAATTTTTACTTTATAATTCAATATGGGTTATACTCCCACATAGTTCATCAACAAATATTGTAAGAACATTGTGAAAATAATAAACATCGGGAGGGGGTGGGGGTGGGTGGGGTTTTGAATATTATTTACATTTATATTCAAACCATCGAAATGTAGAAAATTAACCTCACCAAGAATAAAATTAGATAAAGAGAGATTAAAAATAGATAAAAAAATCCTACGGTTTCATAATTGTGACAAATGAATTGTTTTCAAGTCGATGTTGTTTGAAAATCGGCGTATAAAAAAATTGATAAATAACTCAGTTTCAACTGGAGTGGGGGTGGGGAGGAAAAGCCTTAATATTCAAACCATCGGAATGTAGAAAATTAACCTCACCAAGAATAAAATTAGATAAAGAGAGATTAAAAATAGCAAAAAAATCCTATGGTTTCATAATTGTGATAATTGAATTCTTTTCAAGTCGATGTTGTTTGAAAACCGGTGTATAAAAAACTTACTCGGCATTCAACGTTGGGGATCTGAAGCTCTAATGAGAGGTCTCAATACCTACCATTGTACCACATCCACCTTACTAAACACATAAATATCGTCATAATATGCATGGTAGAAAGAAAATACCTTATAAAGAACGTCAATCATAGTAATCCTCATGCATAAAATAAATTAATAAATTAAAAACCAAATAATCAAGAACCTTGAAGACAACATGAGGCCTCACTCGATAAAGGATAAGTATAAAATTCAACATTTTAAGAAGATGGCCTACTAATACCTTTATTCAAACACCAAATAAGAGCATTGCCTGCGAGTGTATGTCACCGATAATGACATGTTTTCAAGCCCGCACTAAGTGAACAAAAGAAATGATAGTTAATCAAAAGTTATGATTGATAAATGTGAAGAAAATGACGTACCATTATTATTTTCAATAAAAAAATATAGAATTTTTAATAGGGGACATGCTATTTGATCACCATTTTACCTTAAACGTGGCTAAGAAGATCTAAAGGGACAACATATAAGTATTAAATAAACACCTTAGTTTATGCTTACCCTAAAAAAGAATGACTAACCACTTAGAAGACTAGGTTATCATGTCTCTTCATTTGGTAGTGCATAACTATTTGAATGTTGAGGAAGAATAAGCATAAAAGGGAAAGAAGCATATGGAATATAAAATGCATGAAAATAGCAATGCATAGAGGCGGATGGGGGGGGGGGGGGGGGGGGGGGGGGGCTTGGCCCATGCAAATATTTTCAAACTTTCTATAGCAACAAGTTTTTTTATAGGTGTTATATATTTTTTAATATGGTTTGGCCCCTTCAAAATCACGTCTGTTTTGGCCACCACTCAACCAAAGGACAAAAAAGACATTTTAAGGTTTAGGTTAATATATAACAAGAAAACTCAATTGAATGGTTGTCGCTTTTAACTTTTACCAACCAAATAAATTCAAAAGAGAAACCCGCTGCTACAAAAACCCAAATTCAAAGAAACCAAACAACACCAAAATTTAACCACTGTGGGAAAGTAGCAAATTTGAGTTGGTTTTACGAGGTACTTTTTTTTCTCCTTTATTTTTGTTAGTTACAATTCAATATAACAAAAAGTATATTGTAACAGTTTATAAAATACAAAGTTGGGGAAATCCGATGGCTATCTTTTGTAGTTATTTGTCAAGTCCCGTCCCATGATTTTCTTTTATGTTATTTTACAATGACTACTTGCTTTGAACAAGAGTATTAGAAAATTTTAAAATTGAAATTTTAATAGTCTTGGTAATCTTAGTTAGAGAGTGGAAATTAAAATTGAAATTGTAACATTAAACAGCTTTTTAATATAATTTCATATATGTGATATTGTTTGTTATTCTAACAATTACACATCTATATATGGGGATTTTATTAAATTAAATATTTTGAATATAGGATTTAAGTTTTAATTTAAAATCATCATTTATGTAATTGTAGTTTAAAATCATTTCTTTATGTTTTAAAATTTTGACAGTTAGTCAAGGTCAAGAGAACAGCTATTGATGCATTTTTCAAGAAAGGTGGTGTTAAAAGTTTAGATGTTAGTGCACCGATTTCTAATGAACAATCTTCCTCTAATGTCGAAGCTGAACAACGACCCTCCAAGGTTTCCAATATCAGCTCGATTGAACAAGATCCAAATTTTTTCGAACGTGATCCTGGATTATGCCAACAAATATGGGAGTATCCATATAATCATCGTGATGAACTTTGATGAGCTTATATTAAAGCCGGTACATATCAACATCTTCTTTACCAATACCCAGTTAATGAAGATAAACATCCTTGTCGATTTAAAGATTCTTGGTTCAAAATGTTTTCAAATTGGTTGGAATATTCTCCAACTACTGATGGGATTTATTATCTTCCTTGATTTATTTTTACCAAAGCATCGGGTCGCTGTAAAAACCTAGATTTTTGGACGACTATTTTATATTATTTTGCCTGATAGGCTAATTTTATAAAATAGGGGATGGGGACGTAAATATTGTTTCCCGTAATATTAAAGGATAATATTTACTATATTTTGTCTATTTACCGTATGAGAAGGTAAATAGCATCTTGTTGTGTATTATTGCGTCGTTATATGTAAAACGACGGTTATGACTCATAAATAAATTTGAGCATAATTAATGAAATAAAATGAATTTAGAGCATAAATTTTTTTCACGTTATCCCAAGTGCCAAGATAGGGGTTGCGGATGTTTTTAGAATAGTCGAGATAGTTGAAATAAGTGCCATGTTGTATTTTTGGGTGTCGGGCACTTTTAACGCATTTTGACTCAATTAAGTGGTTACGAGTCATTTTATTGGCGTATTAGCAATTAAAGGAGGGTATTTATGTTTTAAGACCCGTTTAAGTCCCCCACCCCTTTTTCTTTCTTCATTTGTGTTAGAAGCCGAAGGAGAGAGAGAGAGAGAGAATAGAGAGTTGGAAGAAAATGGGAGAAAAGAGAGAAAATGGAGATTTGGGTCGGATTTTCGTTGCTACCGGAGGTGGATCAGAGACTACGAACCTCGAGGCAAGTTTCTTACTTGCTAGATGTGATTTAATGTGACAATATACATGTGTAGTTAAGTTTTGGAGATTTAAACCCTAAATGTGTATTTATTGATTTTGGTGATTAAACCCTTAAATCTTAGTTTTAATTTGATTTGAGGATAAACTATTAGTTATAAATGGTGTAGAAATGATTTGGGAGAATTAATTTTTGTTGATGTTGGCTAAAATGGAAGATTTGGGATTTTGGGGTTTTAGGGTTCAAACAACCCGTAGCCCAACTTGAGATTTTTGCAGGACCGAATCGATTCGCCCCTAGGGGCGAATCGATTCGGATAAGGGGTAGGCTACAGGTCTGGCCGACCGAATCGATTCGGGTTGAAACCGAATCGATTTGGACAATTACAGAAAGTTAGTTTTGCTCACTGAATCGATTCGGCTGTTCAGCGAATCGACTCGCAAGGGCGAATCGATTCGGCCCAAAGGGCGAATCGATTCGGTTCCCCTGTTTTTGTGAGATTTTTCCTAGTTTTATTTTTAGCCCTTTTTCTTTTAGGTCCGAGGTTTAGGGACCTTTCTTTAGGGATTAATGGGAAGTCCTAGAGGGTAGTTTTGGGTAGTCTAATGCCCTAGGATTTAATGGGATGTTTGGGCTTACCCCGAGGGCTATTTGCGTAGGTTAATATCCGAATGAAATAGGAGACTAACCGAAAGGTAAAATTTGAGATAAAATGAAAAGGTTGAAGCTTTTGGGAGATACTCCTTGAAGGAGGCTTACTTTGAGGGTTAATGAAAGGGTATGAACTCTTGGAGACTAGTTTGAGATTTATGGTACTTCGGGTCTTAGGGCATTAATAAAATATGACACTAAGAATAAGAAAAACATATGATAATATGTGGTATTAATGAGTAAGTACTAATGATTTTGAGAATGTAAAAGTGGAAGTTTTCAAAAGGAAAAAGTAATGATTTTCATAAGTGTTAACTTATGGTTACACACCTCCCTAAATCGCTATCATAAGGGAAGTTGCGTGCGTGTGGTGAAGCCCCCTGACTAATGAACACAGGGTGGATATAGTCCCTAGGCCATATGGGAATTTATTATACTGCACTGGTTAGGAGATTCTGGGTGTGGTCTTGACTTTCCCGCAGGCAATATGGCTGCTTCCCGACACTGGTAGGTTCCCAGGTTGTCTTGTATAGATAGGCCCTGGAAGATGATAGCCATTTAGGGACGCGTCCTGTGGGGAAACCCGGAGGGACAATCTTAGATTATTAAAGCAATTCATGATAATGAATTGGCTTTAATTACATTTTCTGGATGGAAGAAGGAAAATGGGATATATGGTACAAAAGTATTTTTATGCTAATAAAAATGACTTTTGATTTACACTTCCTGGCTGGATGAAAGGAAGTGGGATTTTATGAACAAGGCTAAAGAATTTTTATGTTAATAAAAACTTGCTTTAAAATGTATTTTTCCTGGATGGAAGAAAGGAAATAAAATTGGTAAAGAAATTGTATAAATGAGAAATTGGGAAAAATTTGATAAAATGTTGTACCATTTATGTGTATTCCTAAGAAAGAAATAGGAATGGTACATAAAGAGTTATGAGATTGAAATGGTAAACATTTGATAAAATGTTGTACCATTTATATATATTCCTAAAGAAAGAATTAGGAATTCTTCTCTTAGATGGTGAATGGAATAAATTAAGTTTTCTTGAGTAGCTGTAGATCATATGCACACCCATTTATATATATATTCATTTCGTGCTGAGGGTCTAATGGATCTCAATGATCAACCTTGCCTAAATAGTAGTGTATCGGGGGGTTCCTTGTTTGGATTTCGCTTTGCGAGACACCCCACGCACGAATAGGGAATAGTGTTGAGAATGGGGAGAAGTTAGCCCTTAGTGCTTTGGGTTAACTAGATCATCATTGATATTGCGCTAGGTTGCTTTTAGATTGAGAGGTGAGAAATGTATTGTTAATTGCGAGAGAATTACGCACTTAACTGTCATGCATTTTAGTCACATGGGAATCATATCAAACCGGGACCTGACCCATTTATATTTCTTTGTTTCTGCATATACTACTTGCCGTACAGGTGCTCTACCGCATGGACACCCGTATTTACATTTCCATTCCGATTGTCAAGGAGCTACAGCATATTGCGGATGTTGTAGGTTATTTGTATTAGACTCTTCTTTTCATTGTACTCTAGTTATGTTCAGTTTATTTATTCGGGCGTGTTGCCCCGGTGTTGCACTCACTTATTATATTATAAATATTGAAAAGAAATACTCGGTGAAATTATGTGTATTGGTTTGTTCACCGACAACTTATTCGGTGATTGTTTATGATATTTGTCGTTCTTCATTATCGATTTTTGATATCCACCGTTTTTACAAATGTGATTGTCCAAGTGTCTTTCTTTTACTTACTAAATTTTTTTAATTGACAGTACATTTTCTAAAATGATTGGTGGTTATCTCGTACTATTATTTTAATCGACAGTGATGCTGAGAATGGACCATCTATGATTCCTGTGATTATTAGAGTATTGGACTGGCCACCTATTATTTTAGTAGGCGGGATGTCACAGATGGTATCAGAGCATTAGGTTCTAGAGTCCTTAGGATTCCGTACGGATGTATTGCGTCCTCTGCGTTACTTCTGATTTGATGTAGAGCCATAAGATTAAGTTCGTTGATTTATCTGGTGAGATTTTGTCCTTCTTCTACGTTATGAGAACCCCGAAACTCTTTTGCGTGTTCGTGTGAGGCTAGTAAATCGTCAGATGAGGGTTGTTCGGGAAAACCGTCATGAAGGCGTTATGAGATGGAATCATTAAGAGCTAAAGGCTGTGGTCGGGGATAAGTGCCGCTTTATAGGCCGCTCTTTTTGTAGCATTATTTTATATTGCTACTGTGACTAGTGAGTACAGTAGACATAGTTTTCAAGTACCGCTGCAAGTAGAGAGTGGTACTAAGCTTGGAATTCCAAGCGACGTTGATTTGAAGTTGAGGGGTCCTTGACGAGGATCACATGTTGAAGTTCGGTCGGATGGAGGAAGTGTAATCTCATTCAATAAGAATATAAGGCCCCAGAGTTTGGCCTAGAGTGGGGTATAGAAGTGCCCAGGTGCGAAGATTGGAGGAAAATCTTCCACCCATTTGGAGTAAGGGTTAAGTGGCGGAAAATGGTAGTCACCTTATTTTGGTGGAATGGGAAGTTTTGCCCATATAGGAACCCGGTAGATGTTTTTAACAACGAGTTTCTCTGGGATGACAGGAATGATGAGACGGTAGGATTCTCATGTATTCACGCAAGGTTCGGTTAGAGGCCGACAGTGAATAAAGGGTATTATGATTAAGGAAACCGTGCACCGAAATAAGGATGTTGCAAGGAAGACAGAGCCCTTCAATGAAAATGATAGGCTCACAAGTAAGTTTTGTTAACACTTTAGGAGAGGTGGTGTTCGTGAGACCCCATTGGTGGATCTCCACCCGGGGAAGACTCACTGAACTAGACAGGGAAGGTTGTAGAATGTTCTCTTTACTAAAGGATTTAAGGGGGGAACTACACAAATGATCGCTAGTATAGTTAGACATGGAAGTATTTTAGTTCGAATGGGACTAGATTATGTTCCTAGGAACCATTGGTAGTGGCCAAGTAGATTGGCATGAATGTTGGCAGGAATTTCCACCGTAGTTGAGGGTGGGGTGTTCCTTACGATAAGATGGAACAATATTGTGTTTACCCTAGATTCGGGTGTGTATTTTGAGCTTGTGGTAGTATATCTATATGGCTTCCATGATAGGGAAGTTCTATATTTTCTTTCACTCGTTTTGGGGAGAGTGATTATATGTGTGGTGTGTGATACTGGTATTATATGTAATATACGAGTAGAGATATTTTAGATCGGTTGGTGCGATAGCAAGAGAATAAATCGCGAGGCTATCCTATTTCTAGTTCTAGAGAAGGACTAGTTGTTCTATAATATCTCTCCTGGATACATGTTGAGACTTTATAGAGGTGGTTTACGGTATGTAGATAGTTTTCATTTTTTATTTTATTTTTCTTTGTTTGTTTTGTTATATTATTTGCTTGCTTGCTTGTGTGTGATATTGTCATATCTCCACAACCAACAGTTAAGGGGATTGTGTCGGAGGGGTTCCTTGTTTGGATTTCGCTTCGGCGAGACACTCCGCGCATGATCCTTAACGCCGTTGGAAGTGGAGAGATGTGCATTTTATCTTTTTCTTTCTTTTCTTTTCTGTTGGTTAAGATGATGGGTTGGAAAGGTTTAGCCAAGAATCACGTAAATGAGTGATTGAGGGCTAAGTTAAAGTGTGTGATATGAGCACTGTGATGGTTTTTCCTTTGATCTATGTGGGGAAGACTAAGATATGAAAGTCGAATTGAGACTTAGGGTTATGACTTAATGAGAGGGCCATCTATAAAAGATGTATGTATGTATATTGGGATAGAAGTGTTAGTGGCATTTTACAGAAAGTAAATGCCATGTTAACAAAATTTTAAGTTATTTGAGATGGTAGGACTAAGGAGTAGAAAAGCAATTGGGGAGTGACGAGTTAGGATTCTAGCGATCCCAATCATGTGTCTTAGACCGTTACTTCTCGACGACCGACGATGAAAGGTAGTAGTGTAACGGGAGGGTTCCTTGTTTGGATTTCGCCTCGGCGAGACGCCCCACGCACGAAACTGAGCGAATGTCGGGAGTTGGTAAAGGTCTTGGACACTAGGGATATAATTAGGATAATACTTATACGCCTAGATCTAGATAGATAGATTGACTTTAGGATTCTTAGGACGCAATGCCCTTAAGGCATGTAGTATTGTTTTAGGAAGGTGGTAAGAATTGACCACAATAGGTTTGTGGGCTAACTCTAAGTGGGATTCGGTCCCTAGAACGAAGGAGTATAGAATCTTATGTAATTCGAAATGATAGGCCTTAGATGGTGGGGCCTTTTCTAGATAAAGCATTACGTTGGTAACCTATCTTTCGAGGAATTGAAGTATGGGTTGACTTTTACTCCTGCACTCGTGTTGTTATGATCGAAAGTGGATTTGACGCACGAATCTTTGCCAGAAATGGGAAGTATTAATGCTAGAGCATGAACCCCTTTATTTATGCGTCTCATAGACTTAAATTCCGTGAGAAGTATTATCCCCCGCTTTAGAGCTCGTAGCGGTAGTTTTTGCCTAAGTAGAGGCACTACTTCCTGAGCAGGAATTAGGTCTTTTCACGAACAAGAAGTTGGTGTTCGTAAAGGACTATCAATTGGATATTCCCTTTTGCTAAAGAAATGCTGATGGGGAAAATCATGCACCGAGTAGAAAATTCATCGGAGATATTAGTTATGGCATGGAATACCAGGTAGAATGAGCTTCACCGAGGGGACGCATAGTAAGGGCATTCATGTCCGTGATTAACTAACTCACCTACTAGTGTGAAGAGACTAGTGGTGGGACGAGGAAGGAGTGGATTAGTAGCTTTTCGGAATCAAATTTTCATACGATGGTTCAGATCGATTCTTACGAGGAGGGTACCGTGAGTGTGGCCTAGTGTAGTTATTCCCTAGCAAGGGTATAACATGATTCAGGAAGAAAGACAAGGTATGCCGAGATATGTAGGTATCTCCTTCCATAGTAGAAAGGTAGGATCGATAGTTCACGAGGAACGGTTTGGTGCTATGATAGAGCACGGAGAATGTAGACTGAGGTCAAATAGTGGTGACCTTAGTCCAAGTCCAAATGGGGACGCCGCGCTACCAAGGGGTTTGTTAAGAATGATAGAATGATAGTTTAGTATGGTATACCCTTTATATGATTAAGGTTATACTATATGCCTGAATTTTGTGGGCAAAATTCCCTTCTAAGGAGGGGAGTATGTAACAACCCAGATTTTTGGACGACTATTTTATATTATTTTGCCTGATAGGCTAATTTTATAAAATAGGGGATGCGGACGTAAATACTGTTTCCCGTAATATTAAGGGATAATATTTACTATATTTTGTCTATTTACCATATGAGAAGGTAAATAGCATCATGTTGTGTATTATTGCGTCGTTATATGTAAAACGACAATTATGACTCATAAATAAATTTGAGTATAATTAATGAAATAAAATGAATTTAGAGCATAAATTTTTTTCACGTTATCCCAAGTGCCAAAATAGGGGGTGCGGATGTTTTTAGAATAGTCGAGATAGTTGAAATAAGTGCCATGTTGTATTTTTGGGTGTCGGGCTCTTTTAATACATTTTAACTCAATTAAGTGGTTACGAGTCATTTTAATGGCGTATTAGCAATTAAAGGAGGGCATTTATGTTTTAAGACCCGTTTAAGTCCCCCACCCCTTTTTTTTTCTTCATTTGTGTTAGAAGCCAAAGGAGAGAGAGAGAGAGAGAGAGAGAGAGAGAGAGAGAGAGAGAATAGAGAGTTGGAAGAAAATGGGAGAAAAGAGAGAAAATGGAGATTTGGGTCGGATTTTCGTTGCTACCGGAGGTGGATCAGAGACTACGAACCTCGAGGCAAGTTTATTACTTGCTAGATGTGATTTAATGTGATAATATGCATGTGTAGTTAAGTTTTGGAGATTTAAACCCTAAATGGGTATTTATTGATTTTGGTGATTAAACCCTTAAATCTTAGTTTTAATTTCATTTGAGGATAAACTATTAGTTATAAATGGTGTAGAAATGATTTGGTAGAATTAATTGTTGTTGATGTTGGCTAAGATGGAAGATTTGAGATTTTGGGGTTTTAGGGTTCAAACAACCTGTTGCCCAACTTGAGATTTTTGCAGACCGAATCGATTTGGCCCTAGGGGCAAATCGATTCGGATAAGGGGTAGGCTACAGGTCTGGACGACCGAATCCATTCGGGTTAAAATCGAATCGATTCGGACAATTACAGAAAGTCAGTTTTGCTCACTGAATCGATTCGGCTGTTCAGCGAATCGATTCGGTTCCCCTGTTTTTATGAGATTTTTCCTGGTTTGATTTTTAGCACTTTTTATTTTAGGTTCGAGGTTTAGGGACCTTTCTTTAGGGATTAATGGGGAGTCCTAGAGGGTAGTTTTGGGTATTCTAATGCCCTAGGATTTAAGGGATGTTTGGGCTTACCCCGAGGGCTATTTGCGTAGGTTAATATCCGAATGAAATAGGGGACTAACCGAAAGGTAAAATTTGAGATAAAATGAAAAACTTGAGGCTTTTGGGAGATACTCCTTGAAGGAGGCTTACTTTGAGGGTTTATGAAAGGTTATGAACTCTTGGAGACTAGTTTGAGATTTGTGGTACTTCAGGTCTTAGGGCATTAATTAAATATGACACTAAGAATAAGAAAAACATATGATAATATGTGGTATTAATGAGTAAGTACAAATGATTTTGAGAATGTAAAAGTTGAAGTTTTCAAAAGGAAAAAGTAATGATTTTCATAAGTGTTAACTTATGGTTACACACCTCCCTAAAACGCTATCATAAGGGAAGTTGCGTGCGTGTGGTGAATCCCCCTGACTAATGAACGCAGGGTAGATATAGTCCCTAGGCCATATGGGAATTTATTATGCTGCGTTGGTTAGGAGATTCTGGGTGTGGTCTTGACTTTCCCGCAGGCAATATGGCCGCTTCCCGACATTGGTAGGTTCCCAGGTTGTCTTGTATAGATAGGCCCTGAAAGATGATAGCCATTTAGGGACGCGTCCAGTGGGGAAACCTGGAGGGACGGTCTTAGATTATTAAAGCAATTCATGATAATGAATTGGATTTAATTACATTTTCTGGATGGAAGAAGGAAAATGGGATATATGGTACAAAAGTATTTTTATGCTAATAAAAATGACTTTTGATTTACACTGCCTAACTGGAAGAAAGGAAGTGGGATTTTATGAACAAGGCTAATGCATTTTTATGTTAATAAAAACTTGCTTTAAAAATGTATTCTTCCTGGATGGAAGAAAGGAAATAAAATTGGTAAAGAAATTGTATAAATGAGAAATTGGTAAACATTTGATAAAATGTTGTACCATTTATGTGTATTCCTAAGAAAGAAAGAGGAATGGTACATAAAGAGTTATGAGATTGAAATGGTGAACATTTGATAAAATGTTGTACCATTTATATATATTCCTAAAGAAAGAATTAGGAATTCTTCTCTTAGATGGTGAATGGAATAACTTAAGTTTTCTTGAGTAGCTGTAGATCATATGCACACCCATTTATATATATATTGATTTCGTGCTGAGGGTCTAATGGATCTCAACGATCAACCTTGCCTAAATAGTAGTGTATCGGGGGGGTTCCTTGTTTGGATTTCGCTTTGCGAGACACCCCATGCACGAATAGGGCATAGTGTTGAGAATGGGGAGAAGTTAGCCCTTAGTACTTTGGGTTAACTAGATCATCATTGATATTGCGCTAGGTTTCTTTTAGATTGAGAGGTGAGAAATGTATTGTTAATTGCGAGAGAATTACGCACTTAACTGTCATGCATTTCAGTCACATGGGAATCATATCAAACAGGTCCCTGACCCATTTATATTTCTTTATTTCTTCATATACTACTTGTCGTACAGGTGCTCTACCGCATGGACACCCGTATTTACATTTCCATTCCGGTTGTCAAGGAGCTACAGCATATTGCGGATGTTGTAGGTTATTTGTATCAGACTCTTCTTTTCATTGTACTCTAGTTATGTTCAGTTTATTTATTCGGGCGTGTTTCCCCAGTGTTGCACTCACTTATTATATTATAAATATTGAAAAGAAATACTGGGTGAAATTATTTGTATTGGTCTGTTCACCGACAGCTTATTCGGTGATTGTTTATGATATTTGTCATTCTTCATTATCGATTTTTGATATCCACCGTTTTTACAAATGTGATTGTCTAAGTGTTTTTCTTTTACTTACTAAATTTGTTTAATTGACAGTACATTTTCTAAAATGATTGGTGGTTATCTCGTACTACTATTTTAATCGACAGTGATGCTGAGAATGGACCATCTATGATTCCTGTGATTATTAGAGTATTGGGCTGGCCACCTATTATTTTAGTAGGCGGGGTGTCTCAGTCTCCCCTGGGTCTAAAGCATTCACGGTGGAAGGATTTCGTTCATGGAATAAAGTTAATTGTGGTGTCAATTGTGCTCTTTTAAATCATGTTGGTAAAGATCCAAATTTGTTGTACAAGAATGTTATGGAGTATTTCCATGATCTCATTAACCAATCGTAACATATTGAGAAGATTGTTGAAAAACAATCTTTTGAAATTGTGAAAAATAATAGATTGAAATTAAAGACTTCAATAGATGGAGTTAAATGTCTCACATTTCAAGCTTGTGCTTTTAGAGGCCTTGATGAACGGCCAGAGTCGATAAATCGGGGAAATTTTATTGAATTGATAAAACTTTTGGCATCCTATAGTGAGGAGGTTGCTGCAGTGATCTTAGACTGAGCTCCTTAAAATGCTATGTATATTTCTCATGCGACTCAAAAGTAAATTTTACAAATCTATGGAAGGAAAATTCGGGAGGTCATTCGGGAAGAAATTAATGATGCTAAATTTTGTATTATTGTGGACAAGTCCTGGGATGAAGCAAAAAGAGAGCAAATGCCCATTGTTCTCAGATTACGGGAACAATTTTTTGATTTGATTCGTGTAGGTGATACCATATCATTGACTTTGAAGAAAGAAATATCACATATCCTTTCTAATAATAATCTTAGTATACAGAATATACAAGGTCAAGGATATGATGGAGCTAGTAATATGCGTGGAGAATGGAATGGGTTGCAAGCCCTATTTTAAATGAGTGCCCTTTTGTATACTGTATTCATTATCTTTCTCATCGTCTGCAATTAGCACTTGTGGCTACTTCGCAAGAGGTTTTACAGCCTTGGCGGCTTAAATATTGACCCTATAATTCTAAATCCTGAAATGAAGTTTCGCAGCCATAATCCATGATTTGTAGCTTCAAAGCAAGCTACGTATTCAGCCTCTATAGTAGATGATGCAATGATGCTTTGCATAGCACTTTTCCATGAAACGACTCCTCCGTCCATTAGGAAAACATAACCCAAAGTGCTCTTCCTACTATCAAGGCATCCCCCAAAATCTGAGTCTGAATAACCAATCACCTCAAGGTGATCAGTCTTCTGATATGTGAGCATGTAATCCTTGGTCCTTTACAGGTACCTCAGCACGTTCTTTGCATCTTTCCAATCGTAAGTCCCCGTATTGCTTTGATATCTTCCTAGCATCCCAATGACAAAATTGATATCCGGTCTAGTGCAGGCTTGTGCATACAACAAGCTCCCTACGAGCGAAGCATAAGGCATTCCTTTCATGTGCTCTCTTTCTAAATAACTTCTAGGGCATTGACTTAAGCTGAACTTATCCCATTTCTGAAGTGGAACATTAATGGGATTGTATCTTTGTGTAATACCCCATATTTTTATGCTATATTAATTTGGGGATTTATTAAATTTAATGTGAGTTATTAATTTAATGTAAATCCAAAAATTAATCACTTTATAATTATTAACGTGATGTGAGTTAGTAATTATGGGAAACTTGTTGTTGAATATTACTAATGAGTAAAGTAATATAATATTGGTTCTATTAAATGTCAAGAGTGAATAAAATGACAGTTTTGGAAATTTGAGTCGGGACGCGTCCGTGTCGCGTCGGGACTAAATATTGATTAATAAAAGTGAATATATTCTAAGTTGCTCGTATGGTCATTTTGACTGCGCCAAAGTGTCCGGAAGGGTCGAGATAGTCAGAAAAGTATACCCGGGGGTTTAGTTTGGGTCTCGGGGCATTTTTAGGCCTATTTAACACCCCGGGAGGGCATTTTGGACATTTTGCACTTTTGGGTAATTAAACCCATGAAAATTATTAGGCTATATCAGCCATTTGGAATAGTCCTTTAGGGTTAGCAGAGTCAAAACATTAGAACGGACATAGAAGAGGGAAGGAGAAATCTTTCCAAGCAATCCAAGGCCCAAAATCCATCTAGTTGCACCGCCACCACCACCAACGCGTAGATCGCGCGAGGGGGAACGCAACCACACCAAATTCATCATCAAATCAGAACTTTGAAATTTCTAGGCAAGTATTTATCTTGCTTATTTTCGTTAATGCATCGTTCATGTTAGTCTAGGGTGATTAGGATGAGTTTGGTAGAAGAAAATCCATGTTGGAGATAGGAAAATCGCATGTAGTAATGATTTGAATGATAATCTGGAAACCCCTTCACATGAAGAGGCTTAACCACGAATTTATGATGAATTAGGAATAGAAATTTCTGGAAAAAGACTGATTAGAACCATGTTAAAGAAATTCTAGGGTTCTTGAGATTTATATGAGTTTTGGCCTATTAATCTATGGTTATTGATGAAAAATTTCATGCTTTACGTTGAAGATGTATAATATGGGTTTATACTATTTGTAGTACAAGTTTTAGGGAGTTTGGGTGTGAAAAATCTAGATTTGATTGAGGTTAAATTATGAAACCCGTAACTGTTAATCTGCATAAATCGCCATACCTGTTTGATCGATCGATCGAACCAGGAGTGTCGATCGATCGACGCATCGATCGATCGAGCCCCTGCCCTCGATCGATCGACCCCTTCTGGCAGACTCATTTTTCCCCTTTGTAAATAGTTAAATTAAAATTAAATGAGTAGAAATATTTGGACCTCCTTATTAAAATATTTTGGGAGATAAAGAAGACCAGTAGGACTTATGAATAATTATGAGACCTTTAATGTAAGACGAGATGTACATTTTTGGGATATTTACATATAAGGGACGATGAAATTATGCATTAAAGGGAGAGACGCGTAAGATAGTTACGTTTGAAAAATAGAGGAGTGCCTACTGAATTCTATAATTGGAAGGATAGGGTCCATGAGTGTTACGTAGTAAGTTGGATTAATCCCTCAATTAAAGTAAGAGACGAACCGTTATACGTGATAACTAAATAATGAGAAATAAGGACAAATGACATAATTATGGGTTATGAGATGTACCTAATTTGATATGGTAATAGTAGTATAGTTATATGACTGTGTTTATGCATATACTATCTATGTGTGAAAATCGCGCCCGCGCTACTTGCTATCCCCGAGGTTACCGCGCTGGGACAGTCTTATCTCGATGGGACCTTTATGGGGGATATTGACTCGTACCCTAGAAGATAGAAATCCTTGGTACAGGCTATCGAATCGATAGTTCAGACGGTCCTAAGAGACGTGGGGGCATGTGTTATCCTCTTAGAGACTTGGAATCTATGCTTAGCCTCATTATTATTTGTGTATGTGTTAATACAGTTCGAGAGTGATTCCGAACTTGTATTTCCCTTAGTACGAGTGATACGGGGATTGGATAGCAGAGTATGCCCGCACCATAATTTTTATGTGGGGTGATGTTAGAATATATATATTATACGAGTATTTAATATATATATTAAATTCTGAAATTTGGAATTTCATACTGTGTTTAGGGTAAGTAAGGAATGTATAATGATTTCAATTCAGATATACTTGTTTTGAAAAGCGTAACATGACACTGAGAAACTTTATTAGCAAATAAGGTTTAAATGAGAACTTTGTGACCAAATGAAATTATCCTCTTAAACAATTAAATGGTTCAGTTTAAATCTTACGAGTAACCTAAGATAAGTTAAACCATTGGGAAGGTTAGTATGATAGGTGTGCACATTAGAAGAGAGGTGAGAAATTCTCAAGAGAGTTCCGCACTAATATGTTGTTGCATTGGCGTGTAAACATATTAAATACTTGCTAAACAAATTTTAAATCATTTACACTATCGGGCTCTGACCCGTTTCTATTTTCCCTTCTCTCTTATATATATATATATATATATGTATATATTACAAGTGCCCAGCCACAGGGGCGTCTTGCATAGGATCCTTTGGAAGGAACGCATTGCAGCTTAGGTGGGAGTTGCAGGCCTCTTTCTTAGACGACTTCATTTATTTGATTCCACTCCTAGCATATTTATTCAGATGGGCATGTGTCGCCCGTTTCCATTATCCGGTTGTTTTATTGGACATTGTGATTCATTTATTTCTAGTATTGTCACTTTGGGATTTATTACTGTCTGGATGTTTTACTTTAAGTTTTAATGTTGGGATTTAGTTGTTGAATGTTTAAATTATTTCGATTATATGTTCCAGGAAAATTATGGTGTGATTCTTTAATATTGAATTATGTAAAGTTTTAAATCATTGGTTATAAATAGAATTTGAAAAGTATTGTCCAATTTAAAAAAAATGGTTTTGACACTTAGCTTAATTATTTAGGGTGTTTAAATGGGAAATGAATTTTTCGACAGTGATGCTAAGAATGAACCAACTGTTCATCTTGATTTTAATTTAATAAAGGAGTGATCGCCCGGTGTTTAATTAGGCAGGGTGTCACACTTTGCATGCTAAATCTTTCTAAAACTTTTTTATTGTAAGCTTTCTGAGATAGTCCCAACATTCCTCGTGAACTATCCTAAGATATTTCTATCCTGATCACAAAGGATGCTCACCTAAATATTTCATTTCAAAATTTTTAGAAAGGTACGTCTTGGTTTCACTTAATAAACCAAGATCACTACTGGCGATAAGTAAGTCATCAACATATAGTACTAAAAACACAAACTTACTCCCACTGATCTTCAGGTATATACACCGATCAATAGTGTTTTCCTTAAACCCAAAGGATGTAATGGTATCGTGGAACTTAATGTACCATTGATGAGAAGCTTGATTTAGACCATATATTGACTTATTCAACATACAGACCATGTTTTCCTTTCCTTCCTTTATGAAGCCTTGTGGTTGTGCCATATAGAATTCTTCTTCTAAACTCCCATTTAGAAAAGCTATTTTTATGTCAATTTGATGCAACTCCAAATCATAATGAGCCACTAATTCTACTATGATTCTTAATGAGTCCTTTGAAACTGGAGAGAAGATCTCATTGTAATCAATGCCTTCTTGTTGATTAAAACCTTTGTCAACAAGTCTATCTTTATGTCGTTCGATATTGCCTTTTGAGTCAAGTTTGGTCTTAAAGATCCACTTGCACCCAACTCAGTTTTGTCTTTCTGGAAATTCAACCAACTAACAAACTTTGTTCTCATTCATAGATTTTATTTCTTCATTCATGGCATTATCCCATTTATCTGAACCATCACTACTTACAGCTTTTTATAAGAAAGTGGATCATTAATATTCCCTATGTTAAATTAGGTCTCTTGAAGGTATACCACATAACCATCCAGAATTTCCGATCTCCTTTCTCTTTGAGATCTTCTTAATGGAATTTCCTGTGGTGCATCAAAAGTTTCATCGGTTATAGTCTCATTATGTGGTTGCTCAGTTGGTTGATCAGTCACTTGTTGTTCATTAATATTGATTGGGTCAATGACTGATTCAACAACTACATTAGGAACAACAGGTATGTTATGAACTCTAGGTATAGGAATTTATACCCTGACTTCTCGAATGATTACCTCCCTTTCTTATACTCCCACTTACTTCACCTTCTTCAATGAATTTAGCATTTCCAGTTTCTCTGATTCTAGTTGTATGGTTTGGACAATAGAATCTATATCCCTTCGACTTTTCTGGATACCCGATGAAATGACAAGATAATGTCCTAGGATCCAATTTCTTTTCATGAAGGTTATAGATTCTAGCTTCCGCTGGGCATCCCCATACACGTAAATACCTTAAATCAGGTTTCCGTCCTTTCCAAAGTTCAAAAGGGGTTTTTGAAACTGACTTACTAGAAACCCTATTTAAGATGTGTACAACGGTATTTAATGCATGTTTCCATAAAAATGTAGGCAATTGGGTCCTACTTATCATACTTCTAACCATTTCTATAAGGTTACGATTATGCCTTTTAGCTACACCAATCTGCCAAGGTGATCCTGGCATTGTGTATTGGGCGCAAATACCTAATTTTTAAAGGAGTTTAGCAAATGGGCCAGGGCGTTGCCCTGACTCATCATATCTACCATAATATTCACCACCTCTATCAGACCTAATAATATTCACCTTTTTGCCCAGTTGCCTATCAACCTCATTAATGTATATTTTAACGATGTTCACAGACTGAGATTTATCATGAAACATGTATAAAATGCAATAATGTGAAAAATCATCTATAAAGGTATTGAAGTATTTCTATCCACCAATGGATGGAATATCAAAAGGTCCACATATGTCTGTATGTATTATTTCAAGTAGCTGGGTGTTTCTTGTGGCTCCTTTCTTTATATGTTTGGTTTATTTTCCCTTAATACAGTCAAAACATACATCATAATTGGCCCCATCCAGGTTATGGAGTATTCCATTTTTAATGATCCTTTCAATTCTCGGCCTGGATATGTGACCTAATCTTTTATGCCACAAATAAGCAGATTTTTCATCATTAAGTGTGCGTTTCGTACCAACATTAGGATGCAGGGTCACAAGGGTTTCAGAAAAATTCTTTTCAAGATTCAATTGATATAAACCATCTAATAAAAATCCAGAACCAATATTATTAGAATTTTTAATCAAACCAAAACCATTGTACTTAAATTCAATCGCAAAACCGTCTAAAGAAAGTTTGGAAACATAAATTAAATTCCTAGAAACTGTGGGAACATAAAAAGTTTCTTGAAAATCTAAAGTAAATCCAGTGCCTAAAATCAGGCGAAAGACTCCAATAGCTTCTATTTAATCCTTCGCTTTATTGCCCATGTAGAGAAAATTCTCATTTGGATTTGTTTTGTGGATCGAAGTGAAGCCCTGCATCGAATTAGAAACATGAGACATAGAACCAGAATCAATCCACCAAGTGTTAGAAGGAGCGTTAATAAGGTTTGATTCGAAACAAACATAAATAAAGGGCTTACCCTTTTTCTCGGACCAGGCCTTTTGTTTATGACAATCCCTCTGGAAATGTCCCTTCTTTTTACAGAAGTGACACTTGTCGTTCTTTTCCTTTTTCACAGTAGTAGTTGATGGTTCAGCTTGATGAGATAGCCCAGGACCTTTCTTAACGCCCTTGCCGAACTTCTTCTTAAAACCAACTCCTTTGACAGTCAAATTTGCCACCTGTCCCTTAGTCACATGGCCATTATGTTTCTTAAGCCTTCCTTCCTCTTGTACCAACATGCTTTGCAAATTATTTACATTCCACTTATCTTTTATAGTGTTGTAATTGATTTAGAAAAGCCCATACTCAGGAGGTAGGGAGTTTAGGACGAATTGGACGTGAAAAGATTCATCCAATGTCATGCCCAAAACTCTAAGTCTAGTAACCAAATTAGTCATTTCTATAATGTGCTCATTCATGGTTCGAGTACCATCGAACCTCATAGTGGTCTGGTCAGCCATCAGTTTCCCAGTATGGGATTTATCAGCAGTGCGAAAGCGTTCCTTAATGTTGTTCAAATACTCTTTTGCTTTCATAGTTTTAGGTAGGGAGGTCTTAATGTTAGCAGCAATGCACATTCGCATAAACATAAGGGCCCTCCTATTGGATCGAAACCATGCTTCATGGACAACAATTTCATCCTCGCTACTAGCATCAGTAATAGCAACGGGTTCATTACACAAAATTGCCATGTCCAGGTCAAGAACCCCTAGGCTGAACTCAATTTGCTCATTACATTTACAAAAATTAGTTCCATCAAATTTGGAATGGGACTAAACTTGCGAATACAGGTTAAGGGGAACTGCAACTAATAACAATGTTCACAAATTAAATTTTCACACACAACAAAAATTGCAAAGGTCAAATATTTAATTGTTGACTAAAAATTTTGGCATATTTCATTTACAATCTGAATATCATGGAATCTGTGTTAATCATCACATAATGTTCAGATTGTAAAGATATACTACCCTATAATTCATTTATCATGGTCCCATAATTTTGGCATCTGTGTTTGTTGCCTAAACATTTAATACCATGATTAATGCACTTAATGTCAACTATTCTGTTTTAATAAAACCAGTTCTAATGTTGTTGAATTCAAAAATTAGCATGTGTTGCGCCTCAATCCAATTTTATAACTAACATCACAATAAACCTTTAATGAATGTAAGTGTATTATTCGTACATGCAGTCTCAACTTGTGTTTGGCCTTTGACTTAACTCAAATGAATAATTGCTTACATGTCGCAACTTAAATATAGTTAACCATTCATTAAATATTAACTATGATACATAATCTACCAGTTATTACAAATATATAAATAGTAGCTTAAATGCCTCAAAAATAGAATTGCCCAAGTATAGTAAAAAAATACATAATTCATGAATTTTGCCAAAAAATTGAAAAATGAGTTTTCACCATAAAATTGAAATAAAAACTTTTTGCGAAACGTTAATATCAATTTTCTGTAAAGATTTATAAGGCCCGAGATTATTTCCTAAAATGGCGAAATGGGGTTTTGAGGGCCTTAACGGACTCGGATTGCCGAAAAATACATTACATCACAGTCAAAGGCCCAATATAAAGGGTTGCTTCTAGGGTTTCATTTTACTATCAAAATTAGTACCTAGGGCTAAGGAACCCATTTTATACTGAATGAAAGGAGAAAAAAATGTAAAATGGCAAAAAATGAGATGAAGTAGAAATTGTCAATATATGAGATCATGCATTAGTATTGTGTTTTCATGCAATGTAGGCATGTCTAGTTTTAATCTTTTATGCAAATTATATCTGCTTGATACCTCCTTTCACCACTTATAACTTTTATGTAACTGTATGTCAATTTATAATTGATAAATATTAGGTCAACATATAACATGTTCATTTGATTAATAGGGAAATTTTATCATTTTAAACAAAGAGATGAACCACTAGCAGTTTTTCAACTTCTTTATCTAAATATCTTGCTCGAATCATAATCATTTGACAATAGTAGACCTTGAATCAAATCTCAAGATTTATCATACAATCATGTCCTCAACTATCACAAACTTCAGCATCTGAAACTTAGTTTTTCCATGGTATATATGGAATTATTTAATTTTTATATCCTACATTAAGTATATGAGCAGATTACGCTAACCAAAGAAGACAAGCACACACATTTTATTCAAGTCAGAATATGATCCAAAATAATAGTCGATACTAAGGTAGGAATTTGTTAAACATTTTTTTTATTATTGATCAGAGTTCAGACATAATATTGCCTCCAATAAAACAAATATGCTAATAGCAAACGTGACAATGTTAGGAGATAAATCTCCTTTCTAATTAAAGAGATAGATAAACAGCAACAATTTCATATAATATCGATTATAGAGTATAATCCAAGGATTTCCAGTTGTGAGTACATATTGCAGAGATGAGAATGGTACCTAGATGAGATTATGCCAATTGATACTAAACCTTGTAGTTCTAAAATTCAAAAACACAAGGTTCGTGTTTTAAGACAAATATTATATGGTTACCTTTAGAATATAAAGGGAAGGTTTCTCTATAAAGAGAATTTATGGGATTTTCTCCTCTGCTATGGATGTTGAATATAAACTAAACTATGAGATAAATGCCGAGCCAAGAGACTGAGACTTGCACGACTAAAATGCATGTATTAAAAATACTTGTTAATGACATTCAACATGCTATAGCAATGCCAAGGCAACATTTGTTTTCGTAAGCAGATAGTGCTCGTATATTAATTTAGCATGCACCCTCGATCTCTATTTTATCTTTTATCATACATGTAAAATTGTTTGCCTCATAACTACTCCCCAAGGTAGATATCCACTTGAAATTAATCTCCTCTTTAGTGACACTTTTTACAAGGGCGAAAATGTCACATCCCGTATAACAAAACTTGTCTCAACCAATCATAATTTATATCTTCAAAAAATAAATCCACTACAATGCATCTAATGGGAGTGTGCAACTACAAGTGATGCTGCAAAATCAATATTCCTCTTGATCTTAGAAACTTCATCTTCGAATGTGCTTCAAGCTCAATTTCCTGAACATTTTTTTTCTCGTATTAGTTGTTAATTAAGCTGCCTTCAAATAATTGTGTGATTTTCATTATCTCGTTGAATTGAACCCAGTTTCCCATGCATAAATGGCCTCAATGAGATCATGTTAGAAAGAATTCGCAAAACTTTTCACATTAAGTTGAGCCTTGCACTCGAGTTGAACTTTGGCAACCCTCCGAGTTGTATCGTGCAATTATGTAAAGAGAAACTAAAGTTCCTAATGAGGATTCTGAGCCTCCTGAAGCTTATCTTAACACACTAAACAAGAGACAAGCTACATCTTTATATCCTTTAAACCCCCATTAAATATGAGTTTGGTCAACGTTAATGCATTTGCGCTTCTGATACACAAGCCACCTTCCCCATTCCATAGCTTCATTGCTCGTAACATATCCTACTCGTATGAGGACCCTTTTCCTTTCTTTAAGCTCATCTTTAAACATCAGTACCATGGAAGTTCTCATTTCTCACTTAATTGACTTAAATTTGTTAATAAGTTCCTTCTTATGGTGTATAATGTTGAACTTGTGCTCATTAGATGCTTCCAGCTTCTCATCCACCATAAGGATGCAAATCCCACATTCATCAATACCACGATGACCAGCAGAGAAACTCATTTGTACATCCTCTTCACTGGGTATTCATTTGTATTTATCTTCATCAAATTTACAAAAATTTAAGAAGATAATAGTTTTCATAGACATATTCAAGCCTATGGTGAATGTCTCTGTAGCAAGCAAACACTTGATGAGCCCTTCTTGAAATAATATCCCAATCACTTCCTTAATATGGTAAGTAAACTAGAACAATGGCCACCTATTCCACGTTTCATAAGGTATAGCATAATCAAAATGTGAGGCATATTTTTATCATCATCTGATAACATGTACATAGCCCTTCAAAGAATGTTTCGTGTTCACTTACTCATCATCATTGAGATTCAGTTTATCCGTTTGTTATTGCAAGAAATTTAAATTCCCATTTGCTGAATCTGAAAGTAATGGAAGGAACATATTGACACTACATTTTCATTTTCACCATCTTGAAAGTGTCACTTTCTTCTCTAACTCTCCTAACTAACAGACCCTTCTGCCCTTTCACATTCTCTCCTCTTTTCCCTGCACCTTCACTAGTGGGAACAAGATCATATAAACCTTTTTGGAAGCTATTCGCACAAAATTTCCCCCTTTTTCCACCACTAAGTACAGACCATCACCACTAGAAGGGAAAATATAATCTTGAAGTGGTGGTGTCTGATAACCAGTATAAATGATATAACATGGTTATCAGTGGATATTTGCAACCAATTTGGCAAACTCCTTAGCGTTAGGCACTATTGGAGAGGTATAAAAATTGAGAGTTTTTAGGGGCCATTATAATTCTCTCTTCTCATACCACTCCTCTTTCACTATGACATATGTAATGAACCTCGTAAAAAATAACCCAAGCCATCTTCAGTGCAATTTCCATTTTTGGAGGCCGAGGACGGGCTAGTATTCTCTTCTCACTATGATGCAGAGAAAAAAAGAACATTTCCTCTATATGATGTTTTTTTTTCACGATAATGCCAAAGCAACATGAACATATCTACCTCAACAAACTAGACATATGGAGTGGAAAAAATAGTAATGAATCAACAGGTCAACTTTAAAGAAAAAGCTACAATTAAATTTTCTTAATTTCAAGCCTTTGTATTTCACTCCTAAGTTTTCGGCGTTGCCTCCTCCAATTCCAGTAGTAGCCAACAGGAGAAACTAGGCTCTTAACTAATGACACTATATATAAATATCAACAGCAATCCCCCAAAGAGATTGGAACATTCCTACTCAACTTTGTAGGATTATAGGCCAATAATCCTCACTAGTCCATCCTAAATAAAACTTCTCCCTTCTTATAAAAATCGGTGGTGTTAAATCTCCATAATGCACATGTATGTCCATATTTAATACTAAAATCATAGTAGTCCAAGATTCCACCACACCATACTTCATTTCAGTATCTTAACATTGACTTTAAACTCGCTCAAATTGTCCCCGAGAGACATAAAATGACACCCGCCTAAAACCGCCAAACCCATTTATTGCATCATTTTCCCTGTACTTGGGCTTTGGAGTTGGAGACTCATTAAACTTATTCTTCACAAGATTAAAACAGTTAATTTGACATCACATTCTGGATTTTGTTGTGAAAGCCTCAGTACGACCTTTTAATTACTAATGAAGGGGTCATAACAAAGACCTCGATGAAGCCATAAACATCATCGCGCAAGAAATCTGATGTTAGCGATCTAACAAATTATCTAGTTGAAGGATGACATAAGAATAAAGATTAGTCAGAACAAGTAAGAACAAAACCATTATACATATTCTACACAAAGGCTTGATGACCATCTTGGTCATAATTGGGTCTCCTTTCTTTCCAGGTTTTGGGAACAGTATCAGTATAAGTAATCTGGAACTTAGTTCGGCCATGCTATGTCTGGAATTGATTTTTTTCTACAAACTATTAAGCACATAATCAGAATCCACTAATGAAAAATAGGAAAAATAGTCAATAATGGCAATCTAAAGAATGAATTCGTTAAACATGTATTGGTTATTATTAACTACAGTTTACTTTTATTAGTGCCCTCCAACCATCAATATAACAACATCACTCATAGAAAATGTGATAATATCAAGGGATGAGGTTTCTTTTTTAATTAGAGATAAGTAACCCGCACAAGAAGTGTTGGGAAAATGGTTCCAATTTTCAGATTGAATAATGATACGAGTGCAAAAATCTCCACGAAAACATCCAAAGAATCTGACGTGAATTCCACTTATTCTCTCACCTACCTATTAAACATTGACTTGTGGTATGGGGTCCCATCAGGGCACTAATAGCACTACTTTTTGTGGAGTTACTTTGTACCCATTAAAGGGTACAAAAAATATCACATCATAAAATATTACATAACCAGTGTCATCATATATAACCAAACAACAATATAGTACATATTTTTCAGATGTCCTATTTTTCATGCAATTTTCATCTTTTACATAAATCTTGTATGACTTTGGTTCCTACTTCCAACACTCTTTGTACATGGTATACCTCTCTATAATTGTCCATCAATAAGGTGAACATTAATCATTTTGGCCTGATTCACAATTTTTTTAACCCTAAATATAGAGATGAACCATTATCAAGTTATCACTTCGGCATCTAAATATCTTGTTCAGAATAAAACCATTAGCCAACAATAAGCCTTAAAGCAAAACCTCGAGGTCCACCATATAAAAATCTCCCTGATGTTTATGGAATTAAATAATTTCTACAACCTAATAAGTGAATTGAATGGCCTAACCAAATAAGATATACCTTATTGTTCAATATCTTGTGTGTATTTATCTCACATCGAAAGATGTAGAGTCCAACATATAGTACTCAAATGGGTGTGACCATTTGACTCAGCACCGAGACCTTGTGGGTTCAAACCCCACACTGGGCTAGGTCCAAGTGAGTAATTTGAGGATAATATCGGTGGCTAGCTGTGAGTTTGGTACCTAACGGTGATATCAAATCCGATGGTTTGATCGGGACCATCAACGGGCTTTGTGTCCGGTTGAAATATGCGTCGATATAATCAATTCAAGGTAGTGTGAGTCACAGTGCATCATGATGAACCTCAAAATTGGATTATTATGGACGTATGGTAATGTTGGATGGTCCACATCAAAAGATGTAGAGTCCAACATGTAGTCATTAAGCAGTTGTGACCCTTGACTAGCACCGAGATCTTTTGAATTAGGTAAACAACTCTGAATCTTGTCTCTAGCATTAAGTTTGATATGAACTAATGAACTACCACACAAATTCATCACACAAATTTAATTATATATATAAAAACATAATTAACCCTATCTATGAGAAAATAAAAGGACCAATGTCTAGATACGTACTTGTGATATATAGACTTGGAACTACATAACATGCATAAATTAAAAATGGAAAGAAATAGAATGAGATCTTCTGGAACTACTTGCATTTTCCTTTTGTTCTTTCTTCATTGAGCGGTTCTTCCTCTCGATCACTTTAAGGGGTATTTTTAAGTTAAAATTTAGCATTAAGCATTATGAGGCAAGTACCCCTCTCAATGCGTAATGCTGCATTTTTTTAAAATAAAATTACATTCCAACCACACCATACTCGCTCATGGTTAGTATCTCAATATTAATTTGATATCCTTGTCCACACGTGACATACAAAGGCATCCCTCTAAAACTCCTAGACCAACTACTGCGTCGGGCTTTGGGGTTAGAAGTCTGTGCCTTTGTTAGACACAATCCAATGAAGGAGTTCATTTATTACCGGACCCTTCTTCATATTCTCTTCTTTTTTTAATATTTATTTTAGATTGATAAATAATTAGAGTTATGTCTTAATTTAAAGTTAAATAATTTTTATATTAAATTAATATTTAATTAGATTATTTTAAAGTTAAATAAATGAGGCAGTGCATGTTGTTTGTTCCCCAAGTATGGGATTTGGAGGAAAGACGACAGCAGGTCGATTAAAATGTAGGGATTTATCAATACCCAAAACAATCCGGACCGTTAATCTCTTTCCCAAAACCAATGCATTTTGTTTCTCGGAGTTTTTTTAGCAAAAAAGTCCAATCTGATAAAAGAGCCAAAAGAAAACGGAAACATATTCTCTTTTTTTTTAATATTTATTTTAGATTGATAAATAATTAAAGTTATGTCTTATTTTAAAGTTAAATAAATTTTACATTAAATTAATATTTAATTAGATTATTTTGGTGTTGATAACTATTTTATTTTTGAAATTCAGGAGAACCCCCCACTTGTTGAATTTTTTGGGGTTTGGCCTTCATTTTTAGGGGGTTGACCCCATTTCAACCTTTATACTTGGATCAAATACCAAAAAGTCCCTCAATACACATTTAGTCCAAGCCTTTTATTTTGTGCCAAAAAGTCCTTTATTCTCTTACTTGTTAAGGTCCGCGCCAGTGCCATGGTAAAGGACTTTTAGGCATGGTAAAGAACTTTTTGGTGCAAAATAAAAAGTCTTGGACTATACATGTATTAAAAGAAGTTCAAGAGACTATTTGGTATATGCCCATTTATATTTTGTGTAATATCGAAAATACCCTCATATAATTATGGGTTATAAATTAAATAGTCGCTCAAACATTTTTTAATACACGTTTAGTTCAAGCATTTTTATTTTGCTCAAAAAATTCCTTCACCATGCTGCTTGCGTGAACCTTTAAAAATAAGAGAATATTAATTAAATGGGTGTTTGAGGGACTTTTTGGTACAAAAGAAAAGGCTTGGACTAAATATGTATTAGAAAAAGTTTGAGGGACTTTTGGGTATTTGATCCTATTATTATTTAGGATTTGACCCCCAAAAATGATTTGAGAAAAGTAAAAAAAAAAAGATCTTTTAAAAAGATTTTTCATACACACACACACACACATATATATATATTTTAAAATATCCTCACGCTGATTTTTTTGTAATAAAAATGGACTTATTAGGTAATTTTATAAAAAACTATTTAATTATGTAATTTTAATATTTATAATAAAAACTCTTGTATACATATATAAATGTACAATATTTATAAAAAAAAATATTTTTAAAACTTTTTAAAAATTAGGATCATGTAGTGTCGCTTTTTTGGTCAGTAAGAAAAATTAGATTTCATGTCATGTTTTAGTTGGTCCATGTTCATGGTCAGTAAGAAAAATTAGATTTCATGTAGTGTTGCGTTTTTTTGGGCCGTGTTCGCGTTAGGCAAAAAAATAAAATTTAGTGTTGCGTGACATTGCATTTTAATTATGTCGTGTTTGGTAAAAAAACTCACATCGTGCCTTAACTAACATAATTTAATTGACATTACATATGACATAAAATTTATTTTAACAAAAAGAAATTACTACCTAAAAAAAGGCACAAAACTGATTTCAAAAACAAAAAATTATTACATAAAAAATTTACTACCTCAAAAATTTGTGTTGTGTTGTGTCATGTCGTGTTTTAATTATGTCATGTTCGTATTTAGTTAAAAAAAAACATTTTTGGTCGCATTTAATTGGGTCGGGTTCGGGTTAGGTAATAAAAATAAAATTTTCTATAGGGTCTTATTTTAATTGAGTCATGTTCGTATTCCTTTTTTTAGTGGCTAAAATTTGTATTTTATTTACGAGTTGAAATGTGCATTTTTTATGTTGTTGAAATTGTAATTTAATACTATTATGATATGAGTTTGTTATAATTGGAAATAAAAGAGTGAGAGAAATGTTTGGAGATAATTTCAATATGGGAAAAAAGGGATAAAGGTCTTTTACTGTTAAGTCCTTGGACTAATAATTTTAGACTATAAATCGGGACACAACAAATTTTAAACGATTAGGTCTACCATATAAATACCCTCAAATCTCAAAACAAACACACCTTACAAGCGCAAACGATCAAAACCTCAACTTTCTCTCTTCGAATCAAATCCTAATCGTCGAAGTTGTAATAAACGATTATCATTCTCAATCAGATTATTTCAAACAACACTAATAGGTATTAATCCATCCATTCTCATATATTATTAGTTTTTCTAGTTTTTTTGGTTTGTAAACCCTAAATCGATGTAGTTTCTTACTCTATTTCACTTGATTTCTCTTCAAATGAAGAACACAATGTACAAAAATGATTTCATAATGTATTTGATGTAATTTATTGTGTATTGAATGTAATATTATCTCCTTAAGTTTTGTTCTTAAGCTTATACCATACACTCTGTATATGTTGTGTTCTTAGCATTATATTTCTGATATCACTTGTTTATCATTGTATATTGACTGTTTTGTTTTGTATTCCATGTAATATATATTTTTGTGTCCTTAGATTTTATATAACCTTTTTCCTATTTTATCATGTATTTTATGTTCTCATATGTATAAATTTGTAGACATTGTGTATAGAGTGATGAAATCATATTATGTTGTTTGTTGTTGATACGAAAAATACAATATGCGTCTAGCTTCTACATTTGTTGCCCTGGTTTTAATTAAAAAAACACACATTTTGCATGTTCACTGTATTTACGTGGTCTCTAAATTTTATAGCTCCTATATCATTGTGGTCCGCGCCATCGGAATTTCTTAAGGAATGTGAATATACATGTGTTCTCTATATTTAATAGGTTATATATTATTGTGGTTTGCGCAAGCGACATTTGTTAAGGAATGTGAATATATACGACTCTCTATAATTAATATCTCCTATATTATTGTGGTCCACTCAAACGCCATATTTTTAGGACTATGAATGAATATGCGCTCTCTATATTTTCATAGATCCTATATTATTGTGGTTCGCGCTAACGACATTTTTTGGGATTGTGAATGAATATATACATGTTCTTCATATTTTCATAGATTCTATATTAATCGTTGTTGATTAGGCATAAATTCTTCCAATTTATCCTCGTAATTTAGAGACTTTTATTCCCCTAGGTAGTGTAATTTGTATTGATTTATCTCATATACTTGCTACTGACATCTTCCATCGAGTGCATCGAGTTTCGTGAATTTCTCGTACATTTTGCAAATATTTTATGCAAGTGAAGAAAAGAGAAAATTCAAAATCAAAAGAGAAAGAAAATAAGAAGAGTCAAGGGAAAAATAGTGATTTTACACCGGAAATCCGGACACGGAACCTCAAGGAAAGTTGAAGACCTCAATTCCATAAGCACGTAGGAAGAAACGTCATCCAAATCCGAATCCTGGGTAAAAAGTTATGAAACTTTGAAGTTGAGAAGAAATCAAGTAAAAAGGAAGAAAAATATAAAGTCACCGAACCGAACCGATGAAATCATCACCGAACCGGTTCGCCACACTGTCAGCACCAAACCGAATCGATGAATAAGAAGTAGAACCGGTTCCCCAAACTGGTATACACTGAGTTGGTTCACCCCAATAAAGAAGGAGAACCGAACCGGTTCGCCTAGACCGATTTTTAATTCTTTATTCCTCAAAAATAGAGTTGAGCATAGTGCAAACACTTAAAATAATGTGGTGTATTATTCTTTTGTCACACAAAACATTATGAGGTTTATTTTTAAGTGTTTTGAGAGGTTTTTTTAAGCTAAGAACTTTAGGATTCATCTTATTCAACATTTTGTTCATCCTTTTGGTATAATTAAAGGCTCTTCTTCATTCCAAGTATTATTTTCTTCGTTGCTTTAAATTGTTTTCATATTTTCAGTTGGTGATTCATTATTTCTTTGTTAAAATTCTTCTTTGCATGTTTCATTAGACTTTTCACATAATTGTGATTTTCATCGCCTGCAACTTTAAGATTTGTATTAAATCTCACGTAACCATGTCCGACTGGATTTCTAAGGGTTGAAATGCATGAACCCAACCCGGTGTGGTTTGCATGGATATAAAAGTAATTCCCTAAATTAAATAAATGATTGAATTGCATTAATTAGTTATTACAACCGTTATAGGACTTTAACCTCGTTTCCCTTAGGTAACCGGGGTGTTTAAGAGTGTGACGCAACCTAACTTATAACTGATAATGAGAGAGAGAGAGAGAGAGAGAGAGAGAGAGAGAGAGTAGCATTCCTTCATGACATGAATTTCTTTCATGTATCAGTCGTTTCATATAAAGTGTGTGAGACATTTGACCTTGTGTACATTTACTCACCTCCTCAGACACTAGAGAGATACACTTACCCGATTCTCAGAGAGTTCGATTTAGAGAGAGATATCTAGTGAGAATTGAAGTCAAAACGTTGATTCTATAAAGGCGGTCTAAGAATTTCTCTGATGATACTTATGATTATTTCACACTAACACATGCTGAGTTTTAGGAAGGATTACGCTTTGGGTATTAAGTGAATTTATGCCTTACCTAGATAGTTAAATATGGTGTTCATTGACTTCCTTTCAAGTTAGGTCGTATAGCTCTTCGTCATCAAATAAGAGACTGCATTTAAATAAAATTTTGAATTTTGTGGGTACATTGACTGCAAACCCTCACGAGACAACACTCGTCTTGTAGGGAAACCAACAGGTTGAACGACTTGTTGCACATGCCAAGTGCCTGTGAAAGTGGCACACTTTTGGTCATTTATCTCTTTTTCTCTCTATATTTGTCCGAGGACTAGCAATGTTCTGTTTGAGGGTGGTGTGATAAGTACCTAAAAGTGTCTATTTTATACCCTAAATATGTGCATTTTAGTCGCTCGATCTCAATAAAATTGGCCTTATGTTCATATTTTATTATTTCGCAAGTCATTCTCCAGTCGCGGTATCAAAATGTGCTAAATCGGCGTAATTGTGATAAAGTAGTGGTAAAAAGCGTTTAATGAAGAAAATCAAAGCGGTCGTGAAGCCAAAAGTCCCTTTTAATCTTTCCCCGATGAGTTCTAATGCCCTAAACCCAAGTCTCGTAGCCTAAACCTATCCCGAACCAAGCCCAGTACATCCCTAACTTGTCCTATAATTGCTCAGTATGTGTGGTATTATTATTTTTATTATTTTATTCATGTTGTGTCATTTTTATTATTTAATTTTCGATTTTAGGGTCTTTATTTTTAGCATTTTATTATTTTTATCTTATGTAAATATTATAACTTGTGTGTCATCATGTCAGTGTATTTAGATGTGTTTTTAATATTTTCTTTATTAGATTTTTATTATTCTTTGTTTTATATTTTGAGTCTTTTTATACTTTATATGTGCGTGTTTATATTTTTATAATATGTTCGTCGTAAATACATATATACATATTTTCTATTTTATATAATAAAGTATATATACACTATTTCCATACACATAACTCACTCCCTACCCTACACCCCACATTCCATACACCTTAAACTCACCAAATCAACCCTCACACCCAACAGGGGCGAACCTAGGTGGTTTTGCCACCCACCTTAATTTTTCAGAATTTTTTCCTGAGTATAGGATATTTTTTTTTATTTTTTTGGATCTTTGTGTAATGTTCCATAATAGAAGGTATTAATTTTTGGGGCACATATATAAATAATTCATTCTCTACTACACGCGTTCGTTCTTCTACCCAACACATGCACGCGTTTTTTTAAACATTTTAACCTATACTAAAATCTCTTCTCTTCAACCTCACTCAACTGCTCTCTCCCTCTCCTTCCCCTCCCCTCCCCTCCTCCTCCTCCTCTCCTCTCCTCTTCGCCCCTTAACACAATCCAGCACATCTCTCCTCCTCTCTACCTGCTCTTCGCCGCATCCACAAACCAGTAACAATGCCCCCCCAAGTCCAACCCAACTTCCAAGTTCGAACTCCAAGAATGTAGCGCATCTAAGACTCTAATCTGGGCAGGGCAGAGCATCTCTTCTCTTCAACTTCCAAGTTCCAAGAAGTCTAGTAGCAGAGCATCTGAGCAGGTTTAATTTTCTTATAACATTCAATGATTTTTTTTTCAATTCAATATTCAAGTTTCAAAACTAATAATTTTTTCAATATTCAGTGATAAATTAGTTTAACTGCTCAATTTTAAATGTTAATTAATAAATGCACAATGTTTAAATGACTAATTATTTTGTAGTTTACTTTTAATTGTTGTGCCTATATTTGTTTAAAATTTTGAAAATATAGATTTGTTGGGTATTGATATATTAGTATTTTAAAAATAAAAGTATTGATTACTTTTAATTGTTGTGCCTATATTTTTGTAATATTTTGTTATTAGATTTTTAATATTCTTTGTTTTATATTTTATATTTTTATTTTTTAATTATGTGTCTTTTTATACTTTATATGTGCGTGTTTATATTTTTATAATATGTGCGTCGTAAATACATATATACATATTTTATATTTTATATAGAAAAATACTTACACACACTATTTCCGTACACATAACTCACTCCCTAACCTACACCCCACATTCCATACACCTTAAACGCACCAAATCAACCCTCACACTCAACAGGGGCGGACCTAGGTGGTTATGAGGTGGTTATGAGGGTGGGCGGCCGAGATATAATATTGTTGGGTATTGATTTATTAGTATTTTAAAAATAAAAGTATTGATTATTTGTTATTGGGTTGTTGCCTATTCTGTGATTATATTAGGTTTCTCATTTTGTTTGCTAATTTTAATTGTCGAAACATAATTTGAAATAAAATTTCAAATTTAGGGCAATTATGTCGAATTTTTTTTTCTTATTTAAAATTTAGGGTAATATTTATTGAGGGATTTTGAAAAAAATCAAATAAAATGAGAGCAAAAAATGAGTGAATATAAATTAACATTTTTAGAGTTAAGAAATTGCAAGTAAAGTAAAAATGTCCCTAAAAAAATTATCTCGGGGATCCCGCCCCAACCCCCCCATCCTTTGTAAAAGGAAAATGTTAGAAAGACCCATTTCGTGGTCACGCTACATTAAAAACTTATACCTATAAAAAATTGTAATTATTTACGGGTCCACAAATTCTGTCCACAAAGTGAATCTCCCTAGCATTACTCTTTGCAAACACATTTCGTGCCCGTAATGAAAATCTTGGGTCCGCCACTAACACCCAACAACAAAATGAGATTGTCTCTCCTCCATTACCATCATCTTCTTCACCCATCTTCTTTTCTCTCTCCAAACAGCAAACCGTCGGTCGCCTGCCCAACTCGAATCCAGCTACGAACCTACTCTCATGCCCACTTTGGCTCTGACCCAACTGCTCAAAACTAACAACCTTCCCGGCGACATCCTAAACCCGTCTTAAACCCGGAACCCTCTTCAATCCACCGAACCTCCATTTTCGGAGATCCTACCAAAAGACACTCGAATCTTCAACCCAGCCTCTACCCAAGCTTCCAAACCCAAAACCAAGACCCAATTCCATCTTCTCAACCCAAAACTCCATAAACCATAACTGCCCATAACCCGGCGACCTTATAAATCCAACAAACGACCTCCAACTCCGGTCATTACCCTATATATAAAAATACTCTTAAAAATCAAGTAACCAAGAAAGTGATAAGTTGGAACCCAAATTGAACCATACCATACCATACCACTATGTCTGTGGTTACAATCTACGGGAGTCTTATAACTAACAACCGCTCTCCTAGATCTACTGATAGTCGGCCTTGACATCAAAACCCACCGCCTCATAAATATTACATCTGGGACCCCCAATATATCACCACTTTCTATCTGGCAAGGGTTACACGTTGGAATCACATAAGGCGTCAACATAAATATTAGGGGCAAATCACTGTACGTATTCCATTCATTCATAAATATTGCTAGCTGTCGAGGTAAGGAATCAATTGGAGACGAAGGGGAGATGGCGAAACAACTATGTGTAATAAACCGTGGTTATCAATGTTCACCTTACGTGGATATAAAATCTCGCAAGAATATCAATTTTCATCCTACGTGGATACCCTACATGAGTTGGACTTATAGAGATTACTTCTTGTCCAATTTTATTCCCAGAATAAATCAAAGGTTATGAATGAAAACGTTCGCTCTTTCCCTAAAAAAAATATTTTATAAATTATTTTATTTTTTTTATAAATTACGTACAATATTTTTTAAAATAAAAAACAGTTTTTTATTTTTTTTTAAGTTTTTTTTTAATTATAAAAAAATTATTCTACCCGTTTTATAAAAAAAAAGGTGTTTTTCAACAAAAATAAAACTTGTTAACCATGAACATAAACTTCTTTACACTGTTAAATAATGTTTTTAACTGTTGAAAAACAATTTTTAATAAGAAACTGTTTTTAAAGGGTTTTTTATACATAAAAGAAATGGTTTATTAACTTTTGAACTAAAAAAATGTTTTAAAATAACCGATTTTAACTTTTTTTAAGAGCTTTATGAAATTAAGAAATTATTTTAAAGTTAAAAAAACATCTTAATTATTTAATATAAAAATATTCAATTAATATGAAAAATACCACGTGGCATCTCAATTCCCTTCCAACATATCTATCATGTGTAAGCTTTGCTCGGAGGCTTTTCTCATTCTTCCTGTCCCTTTGGTTTCTCCACCTGTTTGTTTCCTTTTCAATTTTTTTAACAAATTACGTACAATATCTTTTCAAATAACTTATGCAAAGTACTTTTTAAACTACGTACCGTATTTTTAACCACATATACATAATTATTTTATTATTTTCATAAATTATGTACAATATTTTTTAAAATAAAAAATAGTTTTTTTATTTTTTAACATTTTTTATTTATAGCGTTTTTAAGATCCCACAAAACGCCATGTGGCACCACAATTTTTCATTAAACATTGCTGTGCAGTAATTATATCTCTCCTCTTTAGTTCATCTCTCTTCCAATTCTTCTTCCTTATTCACTCTTCAAATACAACCCTTTTGTTTTCTAAATTGTTTCGTCTGCAATAAAATTATACCCTTTCATTTATTTAGTAACAAACCCTTTATCTCCATCTGTTGAAGTCCAAAGGACCATTTATGTTCTTCCACCTTATAAATCATTCACCTATAAACGTTAAACAACACCCCTACACCCTTTCATTTCTTTTATAACAAACCCTTTTATCTCCCTTTGTGGAAGTCCAAAGGACCGTTTCTGTTCTACCATCTTATAAATCATCCACCCATCAATGTAAAATAACACCCCTATTTTGTAAATTGTGGTGTGTTCAAGAGACAAACGATTTCTATTGTCGGTAAATTCTCTGATTGCAAATGGAAGCAACTAAGGACCCACTGGTGATTGCTGTGGAAGGTGAGTTTACACGGGTCTGATGTGTGGTTATTTATAACATTTTTAGATGCCTCGACCAGTTGTGATAGTTAAGGTGGCTAAAGGATGGTTTGAATTGGGTTTAGGACCCATGTTATTCATAACATGGGTCAGTTAGAGCTTTGTTTTGGAGAGCTTGGGTCTGATTATCGTCGGGATCGAGTTTCCTCCTTTAAAGGTGGTCGGTAGGAGATAGATTTGGTTAGAGGATGATTGAAATCGATTTTGGGGTCAGCGGTGTGGGTTTTGAATTGGTCTGTAGGTGTTGGATTTTGGGCTCAACCATTCTCCATTTTTTTTATCAAATGCTCCACGTGAGCATCATTTATGTATATATAAAAATAAGTCATTCTATATAGTTCATTATTAGGATTTTAATTTCAAATTTTCTTTAAAAAAAATATGTAATAATATTGCGAAGGTGATTGTTAGTGGAAATGCTCTAAATTTTTTTAATGATGTAGGGAAAATATATATAATACTTTATTTTAATGGTTTTAAAATTGACGTTTCAATGCTGACTTTGAGTATTTCAAAATATATGCTTGATTTGGTTTTAAGTGTTTTGGATTTTTAGATCTAGGTATATACAAGAATGAGTTTCGATTATTTAGTTTTTTTGGCTTTAATTTAATCTCTTAAGATTTGTGGAGATTCACTCCCATTTATTTTTGAAAATATATTAAGTTTCATATCCATCTCAAACTGCCCATAACTGCTATGTGAATACCTCGCTTTTTTTTCCCCGAGAATACACTTATCCCATATATGTTACAATATGACCAATAATAAAAAAAACAAAGACATGCGAGTGGATACAAATGAATCTTTAAAAATGAGACTAAATGCTTAAGATCCCTTAATTATTTGTGACATTATTATTTTCACCAAAATACCCTCAAATGTGATAATGTTCATAGTCCAATGTTTTCGGGTAAAAAGAAAAATATGAGGTTCATTTTAAGTTTGTGCCCATGTTAGTTATTGACTATGGATCTCTTTTTAATTAACAGTTTACTATGCTTTTTTATGGCACCCTATGCACATTTTTATCTTTTTGAACATTCTTAATATCGTTTGCCTTTATTTGCATTAATAATCCAATTTTTGTCTCAGTGCTATATATGTTTCAAAAAGAAAAAAAATTCTTGAGTTGCAAAAGTATATATAATATGTACTATGTTTGACTATATATATAATCGAAGGCGCTATTTGAGATTGAATATTTCTGCAAATTTTCAAGTATACATGAAATAATATAGTCATTTTACAAGAAAATAGTTGATATAGCCGTTGAAGTTAAACAACTGTGCTTTTGAGTTCTTTTTTTTTTAATTTTTTTTACCATGAAATGGTCGTACAGTATAATTTGTTATCATAACTCGTTCATGATAATCAGTTAAAGACTAATAAGGATTGAGGGAGTATATTACATAGGTGTTCTTAATTTCATTGAATGAAATTGAATCTTTTGGGCTCATTTTCATTTAGTTAATGTTCTATTTATTTTTTCGTCATTTTTTAATATCATAATATGTGTAATCACTTAAGTTAGGAACTAAATAAATATGTTAATATTAAATATATTTATATATATATATATATATATATATATATATATATATCGTACGTGCATCGCGCGGGTTTACAACTAGTGTTATATATAACACAAGAGCTCAATATAATAAAAAGAAAGAGGATTGCCTCCTTGCCACTCGTAATAATAATTTTTCGTATTTCTTGGTTCTGTTACTTTTCCTCACTTAAAACAGGTAAGTACATGTCAATTTCATGTACTGCATCTTCATTGTTCATCAAATATTTGAATTTAAATTTTTTAAAATCAACAGAGTTGGTTCTTATTTTGTTTGTTTTTGGTCCTTTACTACTTATTAGAATGTTTTATGCTTGTTCTTCGTTGTGATTTATATGTACGAATGAACCAGGTTAACTTCTTATTAGGTCTATAAAAATATAGAAATTATAGATTAGTTATTAATTATTAAAGGATCAAATACCAAAAAGTCCCTCAAACATTTTTTAATGCACATTTAGTCCAACCCTTTTATTTTGTACCAAGAAGTCCTTTATTCTCTTATCTTTAAAGGTCCACGCTAGCGGCACGGTAAAATTTTTTTGGCTTGGTGAAGGACTTTTTGGAGCAAAATAAAAAGGCTTTGAATAAACGTGTATTAAAAACGTTCGAGGAACTATTTGCGTACGTGCGCATGTGTATTTGATATTAGATTTAATGTTATCTAATATTTTAATCCCTTATCAAACTTTAATTTTGACATGTGTGTTACAAATATGATGGGAATATTTTTAAATATGAAAAAAATTATAATACGACAATCCCTTGTTATATAACGTTGCCTTAATATGACACTATGGACTTCACATTATTCTACAATAAATTTTCAGACCTCAACTACAAATTTATGGGGGTGATTATTCGTGTTCAAATTTCGGAGTTTATTACTAATGCCCTTAATCAAATTATTGTTTGTAAATATGCCTCATACATAAACTTCTCACGTTGGTTACACGTGCAATGCGTGTGTCCATCAATTAGTGCGTGAATAGCTATTATTTATGTGACCTTTGTAATTTCTCCCTAGATATCTAGCATCCAAGATGTAATTCCCGTCTTAGTTGTCATTTTCTAAATGTTAAATACAATTAAATTTGCCACAATGTTTTGTAACTCCAAAGCTTATGAACAAACCCAATCCAAACTTATATGTTGTTTCATCCCCTCTTTCCTTCATCTAATTCCTTTTTTTTTCAAGAATGGATTATGACCAACTTACCTTTTCAGGGATGGAGAATCAGTATGACTTTGATTGGTTATATTTAGAAGAAAAGTCCCAAGGGTAATCTCATACTTACTAAAGCTCTTTAGTTTTGTCTCCATTCTGTACAAACTAACCTTATATGTTGTGTACATTCTTTAGTTTTGTCTCCATTCTCTACAAACCAACCTTATATGTTGTGTACATTTTTTCTTTTGTACAGAAAATTGGAGGAGTACTCAACAGTCGCTAATAACTTGGATTATAGTCCTTTCGGTGATCCTTTCAACTTTAATCAATACCTATTTCCACAACAAAATAATCAAATTCCCTTTGATTATGATCAACATCAATTTTCACAACTAAATCATCAAATTCCCGTTGATTATGATCAATACAAATTTTTGCAACAAAACAATCAAAATCAGTGCCAATTTTCACAACAAGACAATTTCATTCCCCAATTGGAATTCACTGATTTCGAGAATATCGGTACGGGTGATTTGCGTAGCTTGTGGGATGACAATTTTTCATCTATTAGTCAAGACCTTATTCTTGATACCAAGCAAGAACTGTTGATGGATACTGAAATTTTGGGCTATTTCACTGATGAAGGAACTTATACGATTGATCCTAAAAACTACATTATTTCAAACACAAACGAAAATCAAAGTCGACAAAACAAAAGATCGAGAATGTCTCCATTAGAACTGCATGAGATCCAAAAGTATTTTAATGTTCCAATAACTCAAGCAACCAAAGAATTGAAGGTGGGATCGACCACGTTGAAGAAAAGATGTAGAGAGTTGAATATTATGAGGTGTCCTTATAGGAAGATCAAGAGTATGAAGTCTCTCATTGATAATGTTAAGGTATTATCCTGCCTGCATGTTAAGATTCTTTCGAAATGCCATTAGATACATTATTATTTTTCATTCATTTCCTTTCTCTCTTATAAAGGTTTACCGAATATATGTTTTTGGAAGTCATTTTAATTTATTGTGTTTTTTTTACTTTACCCCCCCAAGAAATGTAGCAATGACATAACCATCCGCTTTTTAGAAAAATAGACATAAACATCGTATGCATAAGGTACAAGAAAGTCAATACACATGTGGGTGGTCAAGTCTAATCTATGAAAAATAGAGGGGTAATATCTAATTATAGCATTATTGTACGACATGTTTTATTAGTATAATTATTTTGTTTTAAATTACAATTTTAGGATATGGGATTAACCAACGAGGTAGAGATTCTAGAAGAGAACAAAAGAATGATGGAGAAGCTACCCGATTTTGGAATGAGAGCGAAAATAAAAAAACTCAGGCAAGCTTGCTTCAAGGCCAACTGCAAAAAGAGAAGGCTCCTTGCTGACCATTGATACTGTTTCTTCTCTAATGGCTTGGTAATTTGGGTTTATATTTGGTTTTCAACTTTGTATTGTTATTTCTAGTTTTATTTTGGCACTTTAATAACCCTTTGGATTCTTGTTTTCTTAGATATTGTAGTGCCTAAAGCATTAAAGCCAAATATAAGTTTAAATAATGTACGGTTTTAATTTTTTTTTACGCGCCTTAAAGTGAATTTATGTGCCTTGTCATGGAAGTTAATAATTAACCTTGAATCGAGCTTCTTTCTTACTGCAAAATCAATCATTATGTAATGAGAAACATCGATGCATATGAGATTCTTATATATATATATATATATATTTGACAAGATAAGAAAAAAATTTAAAACATAAATTATGTTAAAAAAATAAAACAAAAATTTTCAATAGTCTATATAAAGTAACATATACGTTAAATCATTACTTTAGCAAAATAGTGTAAATTCCAAATAAATCATTCAATATGTATTGTATGTGAAATACGGTAAGCTGGATCATCCAGGATTATAGCTTCTCTGGCTTATATATTAGAATCATTACATTAGAAAAACATCGGTAAGTTATAAATAAACCATTCAATATATATTATATCTGTAGGTAACTGTAAAATACGTCCAGCAGGATCATCAAAGATTAAAGCTTCTCTGGCTTATATAGAAATTGACATCAATGTTAGCCAATTAAAGACCATGCTCACATTGTGGGGAGAAAATTCTAAAATATAATAATAAGGAACATAACTGTTAAGGCCAAACAAAAACACACAAAAAAATGCACTCTTACCATTTTTTATACGATTTCTTTTACAAATTGATGTTGTAAGTGATATTAGAACTTTTTATTTTTAAAGTCTTAAGCAGTCAGGCAAATTTTTTATTTTTATTTTTATTTTTTATTTTCATAGATTTGATTAAATTACAACATTACTCTTTTTCTTAATGCATGAATATGACTTGCATGACAAGAAATGTCTTTATGTGTTGTTATGTATGTTAATATATACGTTTGTAACTCATTACAACATAATTAGAATTTGATATTTTATATACGTCTATTCATTATATATATAAATATATATACACTCGTGTTAGCATTAAAGACCTTTGTAAAATGCATCCATCTATTCATCTCCCTTTAATTTATATTCTAACAATCTTTTGTACGAAATCCTATTTATCTCCCCATAAGTTTATATCCTTTATTCCCTTGTCTCTCTCTCATATTTGTACAATATTTATGATACAAATAGTTTCTCTTGGCTTTTATAGTGTTGGCAAATATCGTATTTGTATATCTTCTTTTGTATTTGTTCACCAACAATTCATGCAAAGTTTAGCAAAAACTAAATAAATATTTGTAAATAACAATTTGTCAAATTTATCACAAATAAGTGTATGAAATTTCAACCTCTGTAAAATCATATAATAAAAACTTCAATGCATTTTCTTCTGTTATTCAAACAAAAACAAAAAATACATATTTTTAATTGAGCAAAATATATAAATTATTTGTATAAATCAATGTGACAAGTGACACAGCCATAAACCTTCTTTTGCCTTTTTTAGACAATATAAAAATAATTTTTTTGGTTATAAAATATGTATATGGGTGGATGTTCACTTTTATCTAGCATATGAATGAAAAAGTATTTCAAGACACCTGAATTCATATTATAAATAAAGAAAATACAAGTATGGATATACTAATTGAATGAAACATTTGCTCTCTCTCTAAAAAAAATCCTTTATTTTTCACAACATGTTATAACACAAGAGCTTAATATAATTAAAAGAAAGAGGATTGCCTCCTCGCCATGGATAACAACAAGTGATGGTAATTTTTGGTTCTTTTATTTTCTTCACTGAAGAAAAATAAGTACAAGATTGTTACCTTTTTTACTGTCAATTTCATAGACTACATCTTCGTTGTCCCTCACATAATTGAATTTGAAAATTTAAAAGTCTGCATAGTTCATGCTTATTTTGTTCCTCTTTATTTATAAAGCAAAAATTATTTTCTTTTGGTCCTTTGATACATATTAGCAGGGCCGATCCCGAGATTTTAGCGTCAAGGCGAATTCTTGAACTGGGATCCATATTAAACAAGAGGTTTTTAATTAATTTATAACTTATGGGTTTTTTAATCGAAAAGATGCCGACTTGATTTTCAGTGGTTTACAATTTTAAATGTTTGTCCCTTCAGTTTCTAATAAATTATTTGTGTGACAATTGAAAAATGACGCTATAAATTTAAATACACAGATAAAGTTTTGGGGTGCCTAAAATGTGTTGAATATCGGGGCCCGAGGCGACCGCCTCCCTGGCGTCCCCTCAAAATCGGCTCTAAATATTAGAAAGCTTTATACTTCTTCATTGTAGTTTATATATAAGAATGAATCATCTTAGCTTCTGATCTGGTCTATAAAAATATGAGAATTAGTAATTAGTAATCAATAATTAAACTACATCCTATAATATTACCTTTTCTTTTCGCCATGTTTTAAGGTATTTTAGTTTGATCTTATAAGCTTACAAATTATTTTACTTTTTTTTCCTCCCTAGGTTTTAAGCTATATGGGAACTAATTGCCTTAAAATATAAAATGGCTATATTTTAGTTTGATCTTATAAGCTTACAAATTATTACATTTAAATTTTGAGTCCTCTTCTCATATTACCATTTTTAGCTATGACCTGAAGTTACCAAATCATACGATATTAAGACCTACACCATAATTATTCAACTTTGGAACTTGTACTTTTCTATGTTCTAATTTTAGTATTTGAAGTCCCTAAATTATTTGGACCTAAAGTTTCAAAGAAAATATTTCACAATCAAACATGGAGTTTTAATTGAAAGTGTACAAACTGAGAGTCATATAATTTATATTGATTTGTGATATGAAGATCCATAATGGTTACTGTGATCAAATGTTCACAAATTATTACTTGTAAATGGGATACAGTTTCTTAGACATACTATTAAAAATGCACGAATCTCTCATGTTATTTAACAATATTTGGATTAGAGTATCCAAAAGTAATAACCCCCATTTTCTCATGTAAAGATTGGCCAGACATAATACGCCGAAGATGGAGCTTGCTTGTCAATTTATATCATTCTTAGCATCGATCGAAAATAAACATTTATATTTTAAACCACATTTTAATTTAAAACTGAATTGAATTAATAAACATGAGATAATAGTAAATCCAATATCCACGTTCAACAAAATAAAATCTAACATAATTATAACATCTCGACTAATAAAACTAAATGGCTTCGGGCTTATGCCCATAAAATAATCCAAAATAAATAAAGATAGGAAGAAGTAGCAGCCTAAACTAGAATCAATAAATCGATCTTCGAGAAGCAATACGTGATAGCAAGTTTGATATTCCTTTAGTCCCGCTATCCTTGTCTACAAAAACCTTGTAATTCGGGTCAGCACCCTAGAGTGTGTAAGAATTAACTTACTGAAATTGAAATACAAGATTACAGTAAATTTAAGTAGGTGTCTCCCATCGTCACTTGCATAGGATAATCACCTCAACTCTCACCTAGGTGCAATATTAATCGTATCCTATCCCCAGAAACCAAATGCAATATAGATAACAAGATGATTGGGAAACATGTGATGCGTCTAGCATACACTACAAGAAAAATGATTTTTAGTGACATAATTTTTTGCACTTAATTATAAAAAATTCACCACCAAATCTTTTAGTGGAAAAAAAAATTTCGTCATGCTATTGCCACTAAAGGTGTTCTACGGATTGTTTTCGTAGCAATTTATTAAATCGCCACTAAAATTTGACTTTTTAGTGACAACATCACTTCGCCACCAAAACATCGCTTTAGGTGGAATATTTTTTTTTGCATCTAATAAAGATTAAATTGCCACTAATAGTTGATAGTTCGACACTAAAAGTTTATTTTTTGTAGCAAAATAAAAATTCACCACCGAAAGTAACATTTCGTGGCAAAACAAATCGCCACAATTGAACTTAAATTTCTATGGAACGACTTTTTAAATATTAAATTGCCACCCATAGTTGATGGTTTACCACCAAAAGATTATTTTTTGTAGTAAACCAAAGAATCGCCATCCAAAGGGTTGTTTCGTGGAAAAAAATCTTCACATTTGATCTTACAATTGTATGGAACAACTTTCTTAGCAATTTAAATTCCCCACTAAATGACATTTTTTATTGCAAAAAAATCTCCATAAATTGATGTAATATTTTTTACAATACATATATACGTTGCTTTGGTAACAACTTATGTCTACGCGTATATAACTTATACATCTAAAACTTTCATAATTTTTGTTTTCCAAAAATCATAAACTAGTACTCTTAATTTGGGCTTCAAACAGGAAAGTAGCAATTTACCGAAAATCTCAAAACTTTCACATTTTGTGACCAAACATTGCCAATTTCGCATCAACACCCTAATTTACTTTATAAACATAATAATGAATTAGAAACATATTTTATGATTCATTTAACCACATAACTATTCATATGCTCTAAACATGTTATCCCCGATCATAAGCTCGATTAGCATTTAATATAAACCACATATATATCACATGAACATGCATCCCCTAAACATGATAATTAACATGTTTAACACACATAAACAATTTATAACTAATAACTTATACTTAATCATGTAATTAACCTTCCTAATCATGTTTTAGGGCCTTACACTATAGGACTCAAGTTATCAAAAGAAGGAGAATGATAGTTTGTTAACTCTACTTTGATCAAAATTATAGTTGGAAGCTTGAGGTTCTTGACAATGATAAGACTTGGAATTTTATATGTAGTTGGACTTGTGTGTCGTTACATGGAAACACCAAGAGAATCTCATCGTCCAGCTACTAAGAGCATACTAAGGTATAATAAAGGTGCTCTTAACCCTGTACTTTTTTATGCTTATGGAGAAGATGAAAATCTAGTAAAGTATTCAGATAGTGATCGGGGAGGTTATCGAGATGAGGTGAAAAGCACTACAGGTTACGTGTTCTACCTTGGTTCAACAACTTTATCTTGGCCATCGAACAGACATACAATTACATCATTATCATCATGTGAAGTTGAGTATGTGATAACTTGTTCAATTATTTGTAAAGGAATTTGGTTGAGAAATATGTTGAAGTCATTGAATCACTTATAAAAAGAATATACAGTGATTCATGTGGATAATAATTCTACAATCAAGCTCGCAAAGAATCTAGTACAACATGGAAAGAGCAAGCATACTGATATTAGGTTACATTTTCTAAGGCATCATATGAAGTAAAAGACAATTGAACTTGTGTATTATCACACCAGGGAGCAGATAACAGATATCCCTACGAACCCTCTCCCGATTGATTATTTCAGAAAGCTATGTGTAATGCTTGGGATGAAGGACTCTTGATTTGAGGGGTGAATGTTGGAATAAACACAAATCAAGTGTCTCTTGCACTATGATAATTAGTGGTAAACCTGACTATGCACTACATAAGCACTATGTGAAGTGATAATCTACAAAGACCACTTTCATGATTTTTAATATTTCTTTCTTTTAAGTGGTTTAGGTGTTAATTCATTTCCTCCATTGCTTATTCTAATGGGTTAGATTAATGTTTCCATAATTAATTATGTTATTTTAGTTGTTCCACTTAATGTGTGTTTGTGTGTGTTTTGTAACTCTATAAATAGAGTTATAAGCTTGTTGTTTGATATAAGCAATAACAAGAAAAGAAAAACATCTTATCTCTAAAAATACTTGTTCTCTTTATTAGTTCTTATCTTTGAGAGAATGTACGCGTGGGTGTGATATAGTTTGAAAACTTATCACCCAAACAAGAAGTTTGGCATAAATAATTGAATACCAACAATAATTTCCTCCACTTTGTCTGGATCAACCTTCACACCATCACTTGAGACAACATAATCTAAGAATACTAAACTATTTTTCAAGAAGCCACACTTCTTCAATTTAATTTCTACTCACTCAATACATCGAAAACCTCTTGAATATGCTCAAAATGTTGATTTTGCTCTTGGTTAGACATAAGAATGTCATCAAAGTAAATCACAATAAACTTACCAATATAAGGCTTGAATATGTGATTCATAATACGCATAAATGTGCAAGGAGCATTAGAAAGACCAAATGGCATCACTATCCATTCAAATGAGTCATCCCTTCTCTTGAAAGAAGTTTTCCATTCATCTCCTGGTCTTATGCAAATTTGATGATACCCACTTCGAAGATTAATTTTTGAAAAGATTACATCCCCACAAAGTTGGTCTCATCGAGTTGAGGAATAGGAAAATGATACTTTATGGTAATTTTATTCACCGCCCCACTGTCAACACACATCTTCTAAGATCCATGTTTCTTAGGAACAAGTAATGCCGAGATAACACACGAACTCATGCTCACTATAATCAAACTTTTCTCCAATAAATCATTAATTTTCTTTTAAAGATTTTCAAATCTTTTAGGATATATTCGGTAGGCTACTGGAAGCATAGAACATGGGACAAGAGAAATACAGTGTTGACTCTCATCAATAGAAGGCGGGATGAAATTTCCTTTAGCGCCACATCATAAAATTTATCGAGCAAAGTGTGACAACCCACTCACCAAAAAATGGGCTGGCCAACCCGATACTCCAATATAACGGAATCATGTATGGAATTATTCTCAGCCTCACAACAATATAATAAGTATACGGGGAAACCACCCAATAATTCCGAAAACGGGTTGCCAAAATTTTTGTTTTATTTTAAGTTAAGGAATAATTTAAACAACCCAATTTAAAAAGAAAGTGGAATCCCAAGAACTTATATTACATGCACAACAAGAATACAATAAGAAGACCGAATATGTTGTCGGTCAACAGGTACATACAACATATTACAACAGTTTAATAATTTACATAATACATTCATTAGACAGTTACAAAAGTTTGGGCCACACGCCCGAGTGAAATACCCGATCGTAACCAGAATACAAAAAAATGAAGGCGTTTAACAACATATCCCGTAATATTTGCAAAGTATTACGGCTCTCCAAAAGCACCAGAGTAGGAAAATCAGAATGGGAGCCCTTGCGGCGGAGCACCTGAGCGGATACAAAATTCATGCACAACAAGAAAAGTGAACGGGTCAGGGCCCGATTTTATATGATCACCAGATGAATAAAAAGCATGACAGTTATGAATAGTTGATCATGAATGATAAAGATGAGAATCTAACAACATAATCTCAAATCATAATAAGATAATTTAAATGATTATAACTTTTATTTAGTTATGTAAGGGGATAAAATTAGACATCATTAATTAAAAGTCTCCATCATTATTCACCACTTCATTTCATTTTTCCATTCCTTATCAGGAATGTAATTCCTATCATATGCTCTTTGTGGAATTTCTCATACATCAAGTCCCACTTGATTTAGAATTGTTATATTCATATACATCTAACGATTCTAAGACTGCCCCTCCGAGTTTCCCCACTGGGCGCGCCCCTAAATGACTATCATCTTCCAGGGCCTATCAACAAGACAACCTGGGCACCTAACGCAACATCGGGAAGTGGCCATATGCCTGCGAGTGAGTCATAACCACACCCAGAATTACCTCACTGGCGCAGAATAAAACTTATAACAATCCATCATATGGCCGAGGACTATAGTCTCCCTGCGTTCATTTATCAGGGGACATCACCTCATGCTCAAACTTCCCTTATGATATCATTTAGAGAGAGGTGTTTAAGTAAATTAGCATTTACCATTTAAATGTCATTTTCATTTCCATTTTTCATATGTATGTTTCATTTCTTTCGAAACCATAATCATTGAATATTCTCATTAGTATTCATCGTATAATAAGTCCCGAATTATTCTCCAAGAGGTCACAATATTTCTACAAGTCACAAGGTTTTATATACCTCAATTGAGCCCCTAAAGTCTCCAAGTATGGGCTTACAATTCCTAGACTCCTAATAATTAACTAAAGGAAAGAAATGTCCTAACCCCAATTTGTACACCCCCAAAAAAGCCCCGTTTAACCCATTTCTAATGTAGGATAGTGACCCAACTCATTTAAAACTCTAGGACTCTATGTTTACTTCATACAAGAAGGTTATTAGGTCCTAAGCCTAAAGGAAAGGGTTGGAATTGAGCAAAGAAAAATCACTCAAAAATGCAGGATTTTCGAATCGATTCGGCCTGGCCGAATCGATTCGATCAGAAAAGCGAATCGATTCGGACCAGCCGAATCGATTCGGTCAGGAAAACTGACTTTCTGCATAATTGTCGAATCGATTCGGATAGGCCGAATCGATTCGGCCCATTCAGACCTGTAAGCTGCCCCTTGAGCGAATCGATTCGCCCTGGCCAAATCGATTTGCCCCTGCGAATTGGCCAAGTTTGGCTATGGAGTCTTGGACTCCTAAATTCCCCCAACTCAAATCTACCCAAACCAAGATCATTTAACACATTCAACTACTCATAAATGCATCTAAATAAACATCTAAATCAACTTTTAATGGTTCAAAACCTACGAATCCATTTAAAACCCTAAAATTGTTAAACCGTAACCAATCCACAACAATCAATACAATTTATTCATCTTAAACCGTATATTAGGAAGTAGAAAACTTGCCTTGGTGTTTTAATATCAGATTTTCTTGTAGTAGCAACAATCTCCAAGCTTGAATCTCTCTCTTTTCTTCTTTCTCTCCAAAGTTCTCTTCCTCTCTCTTTCTCTCCAGGTTTAGCAAATACACCTAAGGTAAATAAATGAAATGCAAGACTTAAATCGTGCCTTGAGTCTAAATTCCAAATTAATTTTTTAATACCACATTAAAATGACTCCCACTACGCATTCAATCTATATCCAGTCAAAAGTCCCCGAATCATAAAAATACAATATGGCACTTATTTCGACTATCTAGCACATTTTGGGACTAACTACGCCCTCCAAATTATCATTTGGAAATTTTGTAACTCATTTCAAGTTCCGGTTTCATTTTAAACCATAAATGTCATTTAAATTATATGACACTATAAAACACAACATGGTGATATTTAGTTACACATACAGTAAATATGCAACAATTTAGTAAATATTAAGTTTTAACTCGTTTAATTAATACTTACTCCATATTTCGGTATTTTATATAATTACTTCACACAGAAAATAAATATAAAATAGGTTCTTAAAAGCGAGGGTTGTTACATACTCTCCCCCCCCCTATGAGGGAATTTTGTCCCCAAAATTCAAGCGTACCTTGTATAAAGAGATGCGGATATTTTCCCCTCATGTCCTCCTCGCGTTCCCACGTCGATTCCTTGGCGTTGTGATGACTCCATTGGACTCTCACCAAGGGCACCACTCGAGACCTCAATCTATGCTCCCCATGCTCTAAGATTGCAACCGGTTGTTCTTCATACGAAATATCGGGTTGCAAGTCGATATCCTCGAAAGGAATATGCCAAAGGGATCCTTCACATCTCTTATACTTATTCAAAGAGGAAACATGGAAAACATCATGGATTTGTTGTAAAGGTTCCGGTAAGGCAAGTTGATACGCCACTGGACCTACCTTAGCAATAACGGGAAAAGTTCCAACAAAACGCGGCACAAGCTTTCCTTTCTTCCCAACGCGCTTTATGCCTTTCATTGGTGACACGCACCAAGACTTTATCCCCAATCTCCAACTCCATATGCCTTTTATTCGCATCGGCATAACTCTTCTAGATATCTTGAGCTATTCGAATGCGATTCCGGATAGGTTCAATCTTGGAAGAAGTATCCTGGATCATTTTAGGTCCAAGGAATTTATTATCCCTCACCTCCAACCAACACGTGGCTGATCTACAAGGCCGTCCATACACAGCTTCATAGGGCGCCATACCAATAGTAAATTGGTGCGAATTATTATAAGCAAATTCGACCAAAGGGAGATATTGTTCCCAACCACCTTTGAAATCAATCATACACATACGGAGCATATACTCCAACATTTGGTTGACTCTTTCAGTTTTCCCATCTGTTTGAGGATGATAAGAAGTGCTTAACTTCAATTCGGTTCCCATAGCCTCTTGAAAACTTCGCCAAAAGTGGGAAACAAAAATCTTATCTCAGTTGGAAACTATATTTAAGGGCACCCCATGGAGTCTAACAACCTTCGCGATGAATAACCGGACATAACGTGCAGTATCATGATCTGTGCGCATGGGTAGAAAGTGTGCCGACTTAGTCAAGCGGTCGACAATTACCCAAATAGAATCACAACCACTCTGTGACCTTGGTAAGACTGTAATAAAGTCCATTGATATACTCTCCCACTTCCACACCAGAATTTCCAACGGTTGCAACAAACCCGTCGGTCACTGATGATCTATCTTGACCAATTGACAAGTAGTGCATTGGGATACGAACTCAGAAATATCCCTCTTCATGCCTGGCCATCAATACTGACGGCGCATGTCTTGATACATCTTATCCCCACTAGGATGTACAATAAATTTAGACCCATGAGATTCTGCCATCATGGCGCTTCTTAAATCCCCTTCTTCCGGGACAATGACTCTCCCGTGGAAATGTAATCCACCCTCTGAACTTATCGAGTAGAATTCTGCTCCCTCTGACAGCAATCGGCGTATATGGTCCTGATAACCTTGGTCCCTTCCTTGGGCTTCTACAACCCTTGCCACAATAGTAGGCGTAACAGTCATTAGACATGAACGTCCTAGCAACCGCATCCTTCTGACTGAGATCTTTCCATTTAGCTTTCCATACTTTCGCTACCTCCCTCTCGGGCTTTCTACTCAAAGCATCTGCTACCACATTCGCCTTTCCCGAATGATAGTGGATGTCAAATTGATAATCTTTCCCAAACTCTAGCCATCGGCGTTGCCACATATTTAAATCTTTCTGTGAAAATAAATATTGCAGCGATTTATGGTCCGTGAAAAGACTGAATTTCTCACCTAGGAGATAATGCCTCCAAATCTTCAAGGCAAAAACAACCGCAGCAAGTTCCAAGTCATGCACTGGATAATTCTTTTCATGGGGCTTTAGCTTGCGGGAAGCATAAGCAATAGCACGTCGTTCTTGTTGAACTACACCTCCCAATCCTTATAGAGATGCGTCGGTGAAGACTAGATATTCCAACCCCGGCTTTGGCAATGCAAGGACTGGAGCAGAAGTCAACCTATCCTTAAGCTCATCAAAAGTAGCCTGACAAGAATTATCCCAAACAAACCTCACCCCCTTCCGAGTTAAATTTATCAAAAGGCTAGCAATTTTTGAAAAACCCTTGATAAACCAACGGTAATAACTCGCCAAACCCAGAAAACTACGAATCTTGGTAGGTGTCGTGGGCTGACCCCACTCCCTCACCGCAAGCACCTTGCTTGGGTCTACCGAAATACCCTGGGCTGTCACAATGTGACCCAAAAACTGCACTTGCTGCAACCAAAATCCGCACTTCTCAAACTTAGCATACAATTGGTGATCCATCAACCTTTGTAGGACCAACCTCAAATGAGTAGCATGGTCAGATTCCGTCTGAGAATACACTAGAATATCATCAATAAACACGATGACAAATCGATCCAGGAAGTCCCGAAATACCCTATTCATGAGGTCGATAAACACGGCGGGAGCATTGGTTAGTCCAAAGGGCATAACAAAAAATTCATAGGACCCATACCTCGTCAGAAAAGTGGTCTTGGACAAATCTTATTCTCGTATCCTCAATTGGTGATACCCCGTCCTCAAGTCTATCTTAGAGAAGTACACTGCTCCTCTAAGTTGATCAAACAAATCATCAATCCAAGACAACGGGTATTTGTTCTAGATAGTGACTTTATTCAACTCTCTGTAGTCAGCACATAACCGGAGAAAACAGTCCCTTTTCTTCATAAACAACATCGGAGCGCCCCATGGCGATGTGCTACGCCAAATGAATCCCTACTCTAACAACTACTGAATTTGATCTCTTAACTCCCTCATTTCAACGGCAGCCATGCGGTACAGAGCTCTTGCAATCGGTCTCGTTCCCCGTGCTAAATCAATTACAAATTCAATCTCCCGACTCGGAGGCAAACTCGGTATTTCCCAAAACACATCTTGGAAATATCTAACAACCGGAATAGATTCTAAGGGAACAACTACATCTCGAGAAGTCTCCTCTGCGATATAATACAAGTAGGTGCTAGTACCTCCTTCTAAACGAGGCATAACTACCAAAAACATTTCTTGCCCCGGAACGGCAAAAACTATACTCTTCCCGTAGCAATTAACTATCGCATGATACTTCACTAGCCAATCCATACCGAAAATCATATCATACCCGACCATGTCTAGGACGAGCAAATCGTCCTCAAAGCAATAATTACCAAGACTAATTCCTATTTGTTTACAAACAAATAAAATGAGCGAACCATCACCCATAGAGGACTCAACACTATTGAAGGTACTCTCTGTAGATTTAATAAATTCTGTAGACTGAGCAAAACTTCTAGAAATGAAAGAGTGAGTCTCACCCGTATAAAAAAAACGTGACCCCAGTTATTTCTAAACTGGGTAACACCTTGGCCCAGATGGCCCCTACCCCCGTGACCACCCCGACCTGTTTGTTGTTGTTGCGGGGCACCCTGACCGTGCCTATTGTTATTGCCACCCAAATTAAACCCACCAAAATGTTGCCTTTTTGACAAGTCCCCTTACTGGGGATCCCTTTCTTTCTGCTTATTACCCGAAGATTGGGTCGAAGGAAATGCTCCTCCTCCAGTCCCACTACCTCCAGGTTTTCCCACTTGCCCCACCACTGTAGCTTTCTTGCCACTCTGCATATACAACCGATGTTCTTGGCAATGGAGCAATGCCGCATTCATTACCTCACCAAAAGTTTATAAGGCTGGATTACCCAGCAAATGTTGTTGGATCCTCCAGTCCAAACCTCCCATGAACTTAGAAACCTTCCTCTCTTCCAGAGTCACCTCGTTCGATAGAAAACTTGCTAACGAGGTGAACTCCTCTTCATATTCTGCCACGGATCTCTCACCTTGCACCACATCCTGAAGCTTCCTTCTAAACTCCCTTTGAACTGCGGGAGGGAAATACTTCTGGTCAAACAAAACCCAGAAATCAGTGATAGTCATGGTATCTCTCTGCTCTGGCGTAGTTATCGACTCCCACCAATGTAATGCATCCCCAACGAGTTTAAAAGTAGCAAGGACTTGTTTCCTCTCCTCACTACACTCCACCATTCGAAGATGGCGTTGCATATCCTTCTTCCACTGATTAGCTCTAATAACATCAGAACCTCCATCGAATTCCGGGGGATGGCCCTTTAAAAAGGACTCTCTAATTCTCTCCCACGGAGAAGGTCCCGTAGGAGCTTGTACATCCTGCACTCGTTGTTGTTGAGCTTGTGGCATTTGCTGAGCCATGTCGGTCATAGCAGCATTAACAGCTTGGGCCACGATATTTACTACATCAGCAGCATCTATTGTTCCTTGTGGCGGCGGTGGAGGACCAACCTCCTCTGCTACAACTCTATTCCTTCTAGATGGGCGACCTCTCTTAGGTGGCATCTGAGATGAAGAAATAAATAGAGTTAGAATACTATTTAAAACAATCTATCTTGCAGAAGATCGCAACCATAAGTAACAAAGCAGTATTCTAACTCTATTTGTAGAGTTACAAAACACACACAATCACACATTATTTTTTTGATATAAGCAATAACAAGAGAAGAAAAACATTTTATCTCTAAAAATACTTGTTCTCTTTATTAGTTCTTATCTTTGAGAGAATGTACGCGTGGGAGTGATATAGTTTGAAAACTTATCACCCAAACAAGAAGTTTGGCATAAATAATTGAATACCAACAATAATTGCCTCCACTTTGTTTGGATCAACCTTCACACCATCACTTGAGACAACATAACCTAAGAATACTAAACTGTTTTTCAAGAAGTCACACTTCTTCAATTTAATTTCTACTCACTCAATACATCGAAAACCTTTTGAAGATGCTCAAAATGTTGATTTTGCTCTTTGTTAGACATAAGAATGTCATCAAAGTAAACCACATTAAACTTACCAATATAAGGCTTGAATATGTGATTCATAATACGCATAAATGTGCAAGGAGCATTAGAAAGACCAAATGGCATCACTATCCATTCAAATAAGTCATCCCTTCTCTTGAAAGAAGTTTTCCATTTATCTCCTGGTCTTATGCAAATTTGATGATACCCACTTCGATGATTAATTTTTTAAAAGATTACATCCCCACAAAGTTGGTCTCATCGAGTTGAGGAATAGGAAAATGATACTTTATGGTAATTTTATTCACCGCCCCCCTGTCAACACACATCTTCTAAGATCCATGTTTCTTAGGAATAAGTAATGCCGAGATAACACACGAACTCATGTTCACTATAATCAAACCTTTTTGTAATAAATCATTAATTTTCTTTTAAAGATCTTCAAATTTTTTAGGATATATTCGGTAGGCTACTGGAAGCATAGAACATGGGATAAGAGCAATACAGTGTTGACTCTCATCAATAGAAGGCGGGATGAAATTTCCTTTAGCGCCACATCATAAAATTTATCGAGCAAAGTGTGACAACCCGCTCACCAAAAAATGGGGTGGCCAGCCCGATACTCCAATATAACGGAATCGAATCATTCTCAGACTCACAACAATATAATAAGTATACGGGGAAACCACCCAATAATTCAGAAAACGGGTTGCCAAAATTTTTGTTTTATTTTAAGTTAAGGAATAATTTAAACAACCCAATTTAAAAAGAAAGTGGAATCCCAAGAACTTATATCACATGCACAACAAGAATACAATAAGAGGACCGAATATGTTATCGGTCAACAGGTACATACAACATATTACAACAGTTTAATAATTTACATAATACATTCATTAGACAGTTACAAAAGTTTGGGCCACACGCCCGAGTGAAATACCCGATCGTAACTAGAATACAAAAAAATTAAGGCGTCTAACAACATATCCCGTAATATTCGCAAATTATTACGGCTCTCCAAAAGCACCAGAGTAGGAAAATAAAAACGGGCGTCTTTGCGGCGGAGCACCTGAGCGGATACAAAATTCATGAACAACAAGAAAAGTGAATGGGTCAGGGCCCGATTTTATATGATCACCAGATGAATAAAAAGCATGACAGTTATGAATAGTTGATCATGAATGATAAAGATGAGAATCTAACAACATAATCTCAAATCATAATAAGACAATTTAAATGATTATAACTTTCATTTAGTTATGCAAGGGGCTAAAATTAGACATCATTAATTAAAAGTCTCCATCATTATTCACCACTTCATTTCATTTTTCCATTCCTTATCAGGAATGTAATTCCTATCATATGCACTTTGTGGCATTTCTCATACATCAAGTCCCACTTGATTTAGAATTGTTATATTCATATACATCTAACGATTCTAAGACTGCCCCTCCGAGTTTCCCCACTGGGCGCGCCCCTAAATGATTATCATCTTCCAGGGCCTATCAACAAGACAACCTGGGCACCCAACGCAACGTCGGGAAGTGGCCATATGCCTGCGAGTGAGTCATAACCACACCCAGAATTACCTCACTAGCGCAGAATAAAACTTATAACAATCCATCATATGGCCGAGGACTATAGTCTCCCTGCGTTCATTTGTCAGGGGACATCACCTCATGCTCGAACTTCCCTTATGATAGCATTTAGAGAGGTGTGTTTAAGTAAATTAGCATTTACCATTTAAATCTCATTTTCATTTCCATTTTTCGTATGTATGTTTCATTTTTTTCGAAACCATAATCATTGAATATTCTCATTAGTATTCATCGTATACTAAGTCCCGAATTATTCTCCAAGAGGTCACAATATTTCAACAAGTCACAAAGTTTTACATATCTCAATTGAGGCCCTAAAGTCTCCTAGTATGGGCTTACAATTCCTAGACCCCTAATAATTAACTAAAGGAAAGAAATGTCCTAACCCCAATTTGTACACCCACGAAATAAGCCCCGTTTAACCCATTTCTAATGTAAGGTAGTGACCCAATTCATCTAAAAATCTAGGAATCTATGTTTACTTCATACAAGAAGGTTCCTAGGTCCTAAGCCTAAAGGAAAGGGTTGTAATTGATCTAAGAGAAATCACTCAAAAATGTTGGGTTTCCAAATCGATTCTGCCTGGACGAATCGATTCGGTCAGAAAAGTGAATCGATTCGGACCAGCCGAATCAATTCGGTCAGGAAACATGACTTTCTGCATAATTTCTGAATCGATTCAGATAGGCCGAATCGATTCGGCTCATTCAGACCTATAAGCTGCCCCTTAAGCGAATCGATTTGCCCTGGCCGAATCGATTCGCCCTTGTGAATTGCCCAAGTTTGCTTATGGAGTCTTGGACTCCTAAATTCCCCCAACTCAAATCTACCCAAACCAAGATCATTTAACAAAATCAACTACTCATAAATATATCTAACAACCATAAATAACCCCAATAAACATCTAAATCAACTTTCAAGGGTTCAAAACCTACAAATCCATTTAAAACTCTAAAATTGTTAAACCATAACCAATCCACAACAATCAATACCATTTATTCATCTTAAACCGTATATTAGCAAGTAGAAAACTTGCCTTGGTGTTCAAATCTCAGATTTTCTTGTAGTAGCAACAATCTCCAAGCTTGAATCTCTCTCTTTTCTTCTTTCTCTCCAAAGTTATCTTCCTCTCTCTTTCTCTCTAGGTTTAGCAAATACACATAAGGGAAATAAATGAAATGCAATACTTAAATCGTGCCTTAAGTCTAAATTCCCAACTTAAATGGTTAATACCACATTAAAATGACTCCCAATACGCATTCAATCTATAACCAGTCAAAAGTGACCGAAACATAAAAATACAATATGGCACTTATTTCGACGATCTCGCACTTTTCGGGACTAACTACGCCCTCCAAATTCTCATTTGGGAATTTTGTAACTCATTTCAAGTTTCGATTTCATTTTAAACCATAAATGTTATTTAAATTATATGACACTATAAAACACAACATGGTGATATTTACTTACACATGCAGTAAATATGCAACAATTTAGTAAATATTAACTTTTAACTCGTTTAATTACTATTTACTCCATATTCTAGCATTTTATATAAATACTTCACACAGTAAATAAATATAAAACAGGTTCTCAAAAGCGGGGGTTGTTACAAAAAGGTTGTAAGTTAGGTGGGACTTCGAACCTCTCTTCATTTTCGTCTATGAGAAGTGCAACGGGTGTGAAAATTAATATTTCGAAGTCATTGATCATCCTCCACATGGGCTACATATAAGCTTCTTCAAACAATAAGTGATTCTCCTTGGTCATCATATAAAACTTCACCCTCACTTTCATCTTCATCACCATAATTTTTTTCCACATCTTCATTGACGTCCACCTCCACTAATGAAACAATCTTTTGATTTGGATATTCAGATGCAATATGCCCAAAGTCGTGACATTTAAATAATGGTGAGAATTTCAATTTGAAGATCCTTGCTGAATTGATTTGCCGTTTATATCATTCTTCGAAGGTAGCTTGAAAGATGTCTTCGAAGGCTTGGAAATAGAAGTACTCCCTGATTATAACCTCCATCATGACTCTAACTTCGAACACTACTTTTCTCCTTGAGTTGCTTATCCACCTTTAAAGACAAATGAACACATTATTATAAGTCCAATATGGTTGCAATTGAACAACATTTAAAATATGAGTCCTTAAACCACTAAGATAATGAGCAATTATTCGATGCTCTGACTCGAATAATACACATCGCATCATGATATGATCAAGTAGTCTTGAATACTCCTCCACGGACAACTAATTTTTATGAAATTGTGAAACTTAAGAAAAGCATCTTGTACGTAATGACTAGGAAAAAATATTTTTAACTCCTTTTTCATCTTCTTCCAAGTTATAATTATTCTTTTACCTTCACATTCACGTTGCTTCTTTAAGTGTTCCCACCAAGTTGAGGTATGCTTCTTCATCTTTATGGCAACTAATTTCACTTTTTTGATTTCTAGAATTTCATAGTAGTAAAAGATTCTCTCCACGGTGGTGATCCAATCAATGAATTAATCACTTTAGATTTGACCATTAAATTCTTGGATCCTAACTTTTATATAAGCATAGTGATAGGGTTGATTCCTTCCACATATACGTTTCAAAGGAGCCTCTTATTCCGATGCATGGTCATGAGCATTATAAATGGGGTTAATTTCCTCTTCATCATGTGGAAATTCATTATAACTACTACGATCCATCACATTCCTGAGATTCAAAGCGTACTAAATGCTGTAAGAGTTTTTCACATGTCCCTTAAATTCATCTAGTTCAATGTCACGTAAGTCTCTTTCACATACTGGTCACCAATATTCGGGCCATGACGATAGTTGCTGGCCATCAAAACCAAGTCTCTGATACCAATATGAAATTGGATAATAAAAGAGAAATATATAACACAAGTGTTAACTGAGGTAACCCACTCAAAATCTAAGGATAATGAAAGAGAAATATATAACACAAGTAACCCACTCAAACTCTAAGGAATCCACTGATGATAGGGAGCAACACTCGTCCCCAATTGGAATCCACCAAAAGGTTAAGAGCAAAATAAGAAAACTTTGCTTCTTATAAAAAAGTTTGTTTATAATCTCAAATCAAATTATCCTTGTTTCATACATCCTCAGCCCTTATCTAGGTGCTTGGAACAACTCTCCAGCAATGGGTGTTAAGATATATTAAATAGAACGTCGAATAAACTAGAAGTTGGAAAACTAAAAGACAAGACCCTTGGACTCAAAACTAATTTGCCAATAAGTTAGGAGTCACTTAAAATGCATGCCACTCTATGTGTACATTGAATTAGAAGGTCATACATATACCAATTGAAAGGTATATACATTAGATTTCCAATGAGCTATGAATCATGTCATTTGGACTTTTAAGGAGGGAGTTATGACCATTTTCATAAATGGTGTTTCTGCTGTCGGTATAATCCGAAAATAAACTGTAGAGCTTCTTCAAGCCCATTTATTGAACCATGACACTTCTAAGTACTTGTATTAATATCAAAGTTGCTCCTGCATAAAAAAAGTTCAGCATGTAAATATGTGAAATTGATGTAAATAGAAGATTATATTGACCAAAGATTGATAATCATAGTAATCCCAACATATTTGTATAAAAGGAAAAGAATCCTCACATCATTATTATTCCCTTCCATGAAAGGATGTATGGATTATCACTACACCAAAATGGCCAAATTGTCACCTTTCAGCCGGCCAGCCTTGTCAAGGTCATTGACCGTGATAAAAAACACGCGTTTTTTGTCACGGTCATTGACCTTGACACGACCGTGACAACTAATTGTCACGGTCAATGACCGTGACAAGGCCGTGACAAATTTACTTGTCACGGACTTGTCACGGTCAATGACCGTGACAATTATTTAAATACTTGTCACGGTCAATGACCTTGACACGATCGTGACAATATTTACAGCAAAAACCCTAACCCCTTCTTTTTTCCCTACCACCGTTCCCTCCCTCTCTCTCTCTCGACGCTGCTCTCTCTCTCTCTCTCTCTCTCTCCTCTTTCAGGTCGATTTTCTCTCTCTCTCTCTCTCTCTTCCATTTATATATATGTTTGTGTGTATATTTATGTGTGTATGTGTATATATATATATGTGTGTATGTGTCTGCGTGTGTGGGGGGTGGGGCAGGGTGGGGGTAGGAGGTGGGGCGGGGTGGGGCAGGGTGGGGGCAGGGCGAGGTGTGTGCGTGTGTATATGTATGTGTATGTATGTGTATATGTGTGTGTATGTGTGTGTATATATGTGTGTGGTGGTGTGTGGTGGGGGAGGGGGTGGGGGAGGGGGCAGGGGGTGGGGTGGGGTGTGTGTGTAGGTGTGTGCGTATGTGTGTGGCGGGGGGAGGGGTGGGGGTGGGGGTGGGCGTGGGGCACCCATTTAATAACTTTTAAAATATTTGAAAAAAACATAATATTACAAAATTGAAACGAAATGGTATTGACGGAACTTACACATACGTTATAATATAGAATCTCAAGATAAAAAAATGTACAGTAAAACTCCAAATTGATACGAAATTAAAAAAAAATAAAGGACATGTTTGGAATTATGTACTGTGCTCTTACGTTGAAAATTATTAGATAGGAAAAAAAAATATAAATTGAGATAACCTTAGAATCTAATTAGGCTAAAAATATAATGGCATCAACTAACATATATATACAACACTAAAAGTAGACATCAATTTTATAAATCTTTACTTTATAATTCAATATGGGTTATACTCCCACATAGTTCATCAACAAATATTGTAAGAACATTGTGAAAATAATAAACATCGGGAGGGGGTGGGGGTGGGTGGGGTTTTGAATATTATTTACATTTATATTTTTGGATATTATTTACATTCAAAATAAATAATTGATAATTGTTTCATAATAATTGGATAATAATTGATATTTTCATTCAAAATAAATATTTCATTCAAAAATATTGGATAATAATTGATATTTTCATTTAAATTGATAATAATTTTATTCATGAAATTAATTCAATTAGGTAAAACCCTAGATAATTTTTTAACAGAATTTGATAATATTATATAAAGTTTAGTAAATTCACAAAATGTTGCCAATTGTATGTTTTTAGGAATATCATTAGTTAGAATCCATACACATGCATGTTGTTAGAAAGTCTTAAATTTAATTCTCACTTTAATTTGTAGAATCTCTGTACTTGGTTGGATTTATCCCTTTATGATAATGAAATTTATGCTCCAATTATAATTATCTCATGTCATAATTTTATTGATAAACAATATATGTAGTTGTCACGGTCATGGTGGGGGGAGGGGGGTGGGGGTGGGGGTGGGGGTGGGGTGGGTGGGGGTGGTGTGAGTGTGTGTGTACGTAGGTGCGTAGATGTGCGTGTGTGCGTGGTGGGGGGAGGGGGAGGGGGGAGGGGGAGGGGGTGGGGTATGTGTATATGTGTGTGTATGTGTGTGGCGGGGGGAGGGGGGCAGGGGGTGGGGGTGGGGCACCCATTTAATAACTTTTAAAATATTAGAAAAAAACATAATATTACAAAATTGAAACGAAATGGTATTGACGGAACTTACACATACGTTATAATATAGAATCTCAAGATAAAAAATGTACAGTCAAACTCCAAATTGATACGAAATTAAAAAAAAATAAAGGACGTGTTTGGAATTATGTAATGTGCTCTTACGTTGAAAATTATTAGATAGAAAAAGAAAAATATAAATTGAGATAACCTTAGAATCTAATTAGGCTAAAAATATAATGGCATCAACTAACATATATACACAACACTAAAAGTAGACATCAATGTTATAGATTTTTACTTTATAATTCAATATGGGTTATACTCCCACATAGTTCATCAACAAATATTGTAAGACCATTGTGAAAATAATAAACATCGGGAGGGGGTGGGGGTGGGGGTGGGTGGGGTTTTGAATATTATTTACATTTATATTTTTGGATATTATTTACATTCAAAATAAATAATTGATAATAGTTGGATAATAATTGGATAATAATTGATATTTTCATTCAAAATAAATGTTTCATTCAAAAATATTGGATAATAATTGATATTTTCATTTAAATTGATAATAATTTTATTCATGAAATTAATTCAATTAGGTAAAACCCTAGATAATTTTTTAACAGAATTTGATAATATTATATAAAGTTTAGTAAATTCACAAAATGTTGCCAATTGTATGTTTTTAGGAATATCATTAGTTAGAATCCATACACAAAATGTTGCCAATTTCCAATTGTATGTGTATATGTGAGTGTATGGTGGTGTGTGGTGGGGAGGGGGTAGTGGGGGTGGGGTGTGATGGGGGAGCTGATAATATTTTGTTATAATTTGTGGGGGGAGGGGGTGGGGGTGGGGTGTGTGTGTGTGCATAGGTGTGTGCGTGTGTGCGTGGCGGGTGGGGTAGGGGTGTGTGTATGTGTACTATTAACATTTTTTTTATCTGTACTAATAACATTTTTTTTACAGCAAAAATGTCTCCTTCAGATGTTAAGGCGAAGATGATGATGCTGTTTATGATGATGTCGTCTGGGTTCGGTGGTAGCGGAGGCGACGAGGGCTCCTCCGCCCCTAGGCTCCCCAAATATGGAAAATTTGGGATTACCGTCGAGAACAAGTCAGAGCTATTAGCGAGATCCCTTGAGCTGCTAAAGACGGTCATCGGCCCGGGGTTTATGTTGAAATTCTAGGTAGGAATCATGTTGTATATCGGGCTGGTACCCAAGGGATATTTATATATGTCTATATTCATTTCATTTCAGTCATTGTATTGGCTGTGACCCGACAGCTTATTCGGGTTTACTTCTTTGTAGTATATTCAGTTGTATTTATTTATTTCATTTTATTCTAGCATTTCATTTCTCATAGTTCTTTCATGCATATTTCTTTCCTTTACTAGTAGTGTTATAGTGTTGGTTTGTTGTCTGTTCCATATTTTATTTAATTTTAACATCTCGCTTATATGATATCGGGTAGTTAGTCCTATATTATATAGTACCGACAGTTGATGTTGAGACTGGACCATCTGAAACTCCTGATTTAATGTAGTATAGGGCTGGCCACCAGTTATTATTTTGAGCGGGGTGTTACAGATGGTATCAGAGCATCAGGTTGTAGAGTCTTTAGGATATGTGCAAGTTTTCTGCGTTCTTCCGTTAACATTCTTGATATAAAGCCCTAATATTAGGATTGTTGTGTTCACTGCGTTTATCTTCTTCTGTGAAGTGTATTCACTTGATCGACGTTCTGATAACAGTTGCTTTCGTTTCAGACGTCGCCTAGATTATGTCGTCTAGGAAAGGACAAGATTAGAGATACAATACCCATAACATATTTGGGTACGCTTTAATAGGGGGTATTTATTTTTTTCCTATTCCAGCGGAGATATTGAGGAGATTTCTAGCGGTGGTTCAAGGTGATTTATCGATGCTTGAGTAAGAAAGTGAAATTTACTCGAATAGTGAATCTTAGACTTAGTAAGGAAAGTCTGAGGAGTGAGTAGTGTAGTCCTCAGGAGGTTTAGGTTGAGAAACCCGTCAACCTTCATTAGGAAACCTGACGTTGGTGACTCTCACCGAGGTGAAGTAGGTGGAGTTTTCCCAAAATCAGGAGTATTTCCTTCTGGGATGAGGGGGAAAGAGATTGGAGACTCAGGTTCGTTAAGTAGGACTGAAGGAGTTTCTAGTAGTTGCAATCGCGTTTTGTCCTTCAAGATGGTTAGGAAGGATTTTGAGGAAGATGTTCCTCTTGTGGAGAAATAGGTTTAGGAATAATGATTGTCCTGAAAGAAGTAATCCAAAGATGAAGTAAAGTAATTGGATTATGGAAGTATAAGGTAGAATACCTTTCTTTGGGTTTAAGTCATGCTTTGTGCGATATTGACAACGTCATGCATAAGGTATGATGAGCGGTTAGCCTCTACGCCCTAGGGTATATAGGATTTCCCTGGAGGAAGGAGTGAGTAAGTATGGTATTTGTAAGGTATCTTTTGAGAAAATAAATCATCTCGTGAGGAGATAATCGAGAGTTATAATATTGAATTTCGGAAGGGCAATATGTCGAGGTTTGTTGGGCAGTGATTATAAGATTATTCATCTCATGGATGGGTTAGGGAGTGTAATTGTAGTGATCCAATGAGGGAAGAACTTAGTTTATGGAAAGGTGTTGATGTGATGAAGAGGAATTTTATAACTCAGAGGTTCAGAGTTTAGTAGATTTATTTTGAGTGGAGAATTTAGCTCATAGTTGCGCTAAGTTTTGAGAACTAGGTAGTGGTTAGAAGTATTGTATTTGTTGAGACCTTGTGTCTTAAACATGAGGTGTTTGTTTGGCGTGTCGAAAGACGCGGAATTTATTTATATTATATTGTTACATAGGCCCTCGGGCAATATCTAAAATATATGAAATCTTTTGATAAAACCTTAACCCTGGTTCAACAAATCTCAATCCCCGACCTAGCTACATAGTAGTGTATTGGGAGGGTTCCTTGTTTGGATTTCTCTTGCGAGACCTCCCCCGCACGAAGGTAGCTAGCGTCAAAGATTGAGGAGAGTTCAACTATGGGAAATTTTAAAACTTTTATATAATTAATATGTTATTATATATTATATTGGTGGTAGTTATGTTACGATTTGAGGCTAATGGAGCCTGATTATAATTCTACGAGTGGAAACTCGGGTACGAGGTGTATGGGCTCCCTGGGTAGTAGTTTGGTTTAAAATTTATATGGTTCGACGTGAGAACTGGAGAGGATCGGTATAGTGATCCTGATGATTGATATAAGGAATAGATGATATTGAGGTCCTAGACATATCTTAAATTTCGCGGGCGAAATTTTTGTAAGGGGGGAAGTTTGTAACACCCCATGATTTTTGGAGACTGAGAAATTAAATTTTTGGGAAAATAAAATTTAATTAAATTGGAGAATTCTAAAATTGGGATTTGAAGTCCAAAAATAGAGGACATTTTAAAGTATTTCGGATGATGATTTTGAGGGTACCATCGATCCCGGAAGGGTCGAGATAGTCAAAATGACTATCATTGGGTTTTATTTCGGCTCCGAAATATTTTTATGTTAGTTTGACTCGAATTGGAGTAACGAGTCATTTAAAGTGCGTATTAACATTTAAAACTGGGACTTAAGTTTTATAGGCTTAAAAGGATCACGGATCAAGCTATCTCATTCAGAAAAAGAGAGAAAGATAAAGAAGAGAGAAAAGAAAAGAGAAAGAAGAAGAAAGGCAGAGAGAGAGGGAGAAAACCATGGAGATTTTCGGCCCAACCGCGACATCGAGGACGATCCAACCTCTACAACTATGAGGCAAGTGTTTAATCTTGCTAAATAGGTCATTTGTATATTTAATTTCATAATTTGTGGGTTAAAGAAAAGATTTTGGGTATTAATATCAAAACCTAGATTTTTGGGTTTAATCTTGAAATCAATGTTTAAATATGGGTTTAAAGGTGTAGAACTGGTTGGGATCAACTTTTGGTTGATTTAATTTCTTAGAATCATGTTGTGATAAAGAATTGGGGGTTAGAATAGAAATTTTAGGGTTTAAAATTCGTGGGTTAATTGAAGAAGAAGAACCCTTCAAAATCTGCAGGCCCGAATCGATTCGCCCCCTAAGCTAATCGATTCGGTTTAGGGAAATTGGCAGGTCCGCATTGACCGAATCGATTCGGAACCAAGCTGAATCGATTCGGCCTGAGGCAGAAGCCCAGGTCTTTGGACCCGAATCGATTCGCCTTGGAGGCCGAATCGATTCGCTGGGCCGAATCTATTCGGAATAGGGCCGAATCGATTCGGAAACAGGGCAATTTGTGTAATTTTCTCCATAGTGATTTCAAACCCTTTTGGTTGGGTTTATTGGTTTGGGGGCCTTCTCTTATGATGTAAGAGATATGTTCTTGGAGACATATAAGGATTTTCTCACATATTATGACTTTGGGGACTCCTTAGGGTAATTTGGGAGAAATGCATCCTTGTATGTATTGGAGTTGCATATAAAGATTGTGGGGAAACCTCATTGAGGTTGGGGATACTAATTATCGATAAAATGGTATAAATATGATGTGAGGTTGAGAACTCTTAGAGAGTGAGGGGTCACATATCCTTAGAAACGTTTAAATTAAGGAACAATAGGTAACCCGATGGGAGTAAGGGTTCATGAGATTAATTGAACCGTAGGTAAAATTGGGAACGACTTAGGATCGTACTATCAACTAGAATAGATGGTAGTATAATTCTAGTCAGGATAGTTTACACATAATTGTGTGGAAATAATCACACGGGATTCCAACACTTAAAATAAAGTTGGAATAAGTTGAGATTTGTATACTTTTGGTTAGGTGTATACCTTTAGTCAAAATTTGTATCGGATGTATTGATATGCTCTCAGATATAGGTGGTATGTGTAGTGATGGCTTCCTACACAAAATTCTGGGTGATAACCTTAATGTGGTATATATATATATATATATATATATATATATATATATATATATATATATATATATATATATATATATATATATGATTTTGGGAGACTATTCATCAAAGGAAAAATGGTTGAATATGTTTCAAGTGAGGGATTGTATTCACATATCGAGGTAAATTAAATGAGTTTGTGGTGACGGCTTGTATATTGAGGATTATATATATTTATAGCCGAGTGTATATATCTTATACATATGAACGAGAATTAGTTTGTATATATAGATGTATGGATATGTGAATATATGTATATATATCTGTATGGATATGAATATATGGATATACTTATGTTGTGAATATCTAAGCCTTATGTGACGGTTTAATATTTGATCATACGATGGGATCATATGGATGTGTATATATTGTGCATGTGAATGATATATATAATTATGTGGTTAAGCATACCCCGCTCGTGCTATCATTGGGAAGTTTCCGCGCAGAGGGTGAGCATCCTGACTAGAAAAGCAGGGTGTGGATATTCCCCGGGTCATAGTCGTCCCGTGTGTTATTATGTGATTTACATTTTTGGGATGAGACGTGGTGGGTATGTTTCGTCTCATTGCCGGTTAGGAGCTATGATGGCTTCCCGGGACGTTGTGTACGTGAGTTTACCATGAGTTGGGTGTCGTTTAGTCCCACCATGGTGGCCTTAGTATTGCTACTTGAGCCGGGCACTGGGAAGATGATGGCATGATGCAGTTTTATCGGTGATATATATAGCCGGGTATATTATGTGGATGGCCATTGTACATCATATGTGGTATGTACACTTGGCTATGGGAATGGATGATTGTATATATATATATATATATATATATATATATATCCTATAGATGAAAGGATATAGAATCTTTGTGGAGTACATCTTGGATGGTATGATGTACTAGATTGATGGGGTTGATGTATCGCATTTAAGGAATATTTCGGTTACATCATCCCAAGGATATTATTGGAGATTTTAAGTTCCTTTCATATTGTAGTTTAAAATTTAGTAGTAGTAGTAGTAGTAGTAGTAGTAGTAGTAGTAGTAGTAGTAGTAGTATAATATGGTATGTATGGCATTATGGATCTCTAGGATCGACATTCTGAAGGAGTAGTGTAACGGGGTGGTTCCTTATTTGGATTTCGCTTTGCGAGACAACCCAGGCATGAAACGTAGTGTAGTGTTGAGATTGGAAAATAGTTCTGTCAAATATTTATGTGTGGCATGATGGATCTCTAGGATCAACGTTGTCAATGAGTTGTGTAACGGGGTGGTTCCTTGTTTGGATTTCGCTTTGCGAGACACCCCACGCACGAAACGTAGTACAATGTTAAGAGTGGAGAGAAGTTTTGTCAATAATAGTTTGTATGCATGATAATTAGAAATTAAATCTTATGATTCAATTAAAATATAAATGGGTAACGTATTAAGAATTATAATTAATTAAATTATAAACCAGAATCCATTAAGCCTATTATGGCGTAATTGTTTGTAAACATAATCTAGAATGATTAGATAAGGGGTGGATTCTTGGGTTAAGATAAGAACGCAAATCTCGTGGGAATAGGTGGGGCCTATGTTAAGTTAGGTTGTCCTTATAATTGGGGTAATTTAACACAAATTCAGGACGCGAATAGGTGCGCGCCATTAGATGAGAGGGGAGTTGGGGTTTCACGAGAGTGCGATTCCACTTTAATTATGAAATAAGTGCACCGATATTTATTATGCACGGTTAACACACTTGCTAAATATTTTTCACACTCGGGCTCCGACCCGTTTACTTTTCTCTCTTGATTGTATATATATATTACTACAGGTGTCCTACCGCATGGATGTCGGATGACCTTCGATTCAGAGTCTTGGGAGCTGTGATAGGTGCGGACTGTTGCGGGATGTAAAATGTAGTCGCTTTCTGCTTTTTTTTTAAAATTCCAGGTAGGAATCATGTTGTATATCGGGCTGGTAGCCAAGGGATATTTATATATGTCTATATTCATTTCATTTCAGTCATTGTATTGGCTGTGACCCGACAGCTTATTCGGGTTTACTTCTTTGTAGTATATTCAGTTGTATTTATTTATTTCATTTTATTCTAGCATTTCATTTCTCATAGTTCTTTCATGCATCTTTCTTTCCTTTACTAGTAGTGTTATAGTGTTGGTTTGTTGTCTGTTGCATATTTTATTTAATTTTAACATCTCGCTTATATGATATCGGGTAGTTAGTACTATATTATATAGTACTTACAGTTGATGTTGAGACTGGACCATCTGAAACTCCTGATTTAATGTAGTATAGGGCTAGCCACCCGTTATTATTTTGAGCGGGTGTTACACCTTTCAACTTTGATCAATACCTATTTCCACAATAAAATAATCAATTTCCCTTTGATTATGATCAACATCAATTTTCACAACTAACTCATCAAATTCCCGTTGATTATGATCAATACAAATTTTTGCAACAAAACAATCAAAATCAGTACCAATTTTCACAACAAGACAATTTCATTCCCTAATTGGAATCCACTGATTTTGAGAATATCGGTACGGGTGATTTGTGTAGCTTGTGGGATGACAATTTTTCATCTATTAGTCAAGACCTTATTCTTGATACCAAGCAAGAACTATTGATGGATACTGAAATTTTGGGCTATTTCACTGATGAAGGAACTTATATGATTGATCCTAAAAACTTTATGATTTCAAACACAAAAGGAAATCAAAGTCGACAAAACAAAAGATCGAGAATGTCTCCATTAAAACTGCATGAGATCCAAAAGTATTTTAATGTTCCAATAACTCAAGCAGCCAAAGAATTGATGGTGGGATTGACCACGTTGAAGAAAAGATGTAGAAAGCTGAATATTATGAGGTGGCCTCATAGGAAGATCAAGAGTATGAATTCTCTCATTGATAATGTTAAGGTATTATCCTTCCTGCATGTTAAGATTCTTTCGAAATGTCATTAGATACTTTATTATTTTTCATTCATTTCCTTTCTCCCCAACAAAAGTATACCGAATATATGTTTTTGGAAGTCATTTTAATTTATTGTGTTTTTTTTACTTTACCCCCTGAGAAATGTAGCAATGACATAACCATCAGATTTTTAGAAAAATAGACATAAACATCATATGCATAAGGTACAAGAAAGTCAATACACATTTGGGTGGTTAAGTCTAATCTATGAAAAATAGAGGGGTAATATCTAATTATAGCATTATTGTACGACCTGTTTTATTAGTATAATTATTTTGTTTTAAATTAAAATTTTAGTAGATAGGATTAACCAACGAGGTAGAGATGCTAGAAGAGAACAAAAAAATGATGGAGAAGCTACCCAATTTTGGAATGAGAGAGAAAATAAAAAAACTCAGGCAAGCTTGCTTCAAGGCCAACAGCAAAAAGAGAAGGCTCCTTGCTGACTATTGATACTGCTTCTTCTCTAATGGCTTGGTAATTTGGGTTTATATTTGGTTTTGAACTTTGTAATGTTATTTCTAGTTTTATTTTGGCACTTTATTAACCTTTTGGAATCTTGTTTTCTTAGATATTGTAGTGCCTAAAGCATTACAACCAAATATAAGTTTAAATAAAGTACGGTTTTAATTTTATTTTACGTGCCTTAAAGTGAAATTATGTGCCTTGTCATGGAAGTTAATAATTAACCTTGAATCGAGCTTCTTTCTTACTGCAAAATCAATCATTATGTAACGAGAAACATCGATGCATATGAGATTCTTATATATATATATTTGACAAGATAAGAAAACAATTTAAAACATAAATTATGTTAAAAAAAATTACAGAAAAATTTTCAATAGTCTATATAAAGTAACATATACGTTAAATCATTACTTTAGCAAAACAGTGTAAATTCCAAATAAATCATTCAATATGTATTGTATGTAAAATATGGTAAGCTGGATCATCCAAGATTATAGCTTCTTTGGCTTATATATTAGAATCATTACATTAGTAAAACATCGGTAAGTTATAAATAAACCATTCAATATATATTATATCTACAAGTAATAGTAAAATATGTCCTTCTGGATCATCAAAGATTAAAGCTTCTCTGGCTTATATAGAAAGTGACATCAATGTTAGCCAATTAAAGACCATGCTCACACCATGGGGAGAAAATTCTAAAATATAATAATAAGGAACATAACTGTTAAGGCCAAACAAAAACACACAAAAAATGCACTCTTACCATTTTTTATACGATTTCTTTTACAAATTGATGTGGTAAGTGATATTAGAACTTTTTATTTTTAAAGTCTTAAGCAGTTAGGCAAATTTTTTATTTTTATTTTTATTTTTTATTTTCATAGATTTGATTAAATTACAACATTTCTCTTTTTCTTAATGCATGAATATGACTTGCATGACAAGAAATGTCTTTATGTGTTGTTATGTATGTTAATATATACGTTTGTAACTCATTACAACATAATTAGAATTTAATTTTTTATATACGTCTTTTCATTATATATATAAATATATATACACTCGTGTTAGCATTAAAGACCATTGTAAAATGCATCCATCTATTCATCTCCCTTTAATTTATATTCTAACAATCTTTTGTACGAAATCCTATTTATCTCCCCATAAATTTATACCCTTTATTCCCTTGTCTCTTTCTCTCATATTTGTACAATATTTATGATACAAATAGTTTCTCTTGGCTTTTATAGTGTTGGCAAATATCGTATTTGTATATCTTCTTTTGTATTTGTTCACCAACATTTCATGCAAAGTTTAGCGAAAACTAAATAAATATTTGTAAATAACAATTTGTCAAATTTATCACAAATAAGTGTATGAAATTTCAACCTCTGTAAAATCATATAATAAAAACTTCAATGCATCTTCTTCTGTTATTCAAACAAAAACACAAAAATACATATTTTTAATTTACCAAAATATATAAATTGTTTGTATAAATCAATGTGACAAGTGACAGAACCATAAACCTTCTTCTACCTTTTTTAGACCATACAAAAATAATTTTTTTGGTTATGAAATATGTATATGGGTGGATGTTCACTTTTATCTAGCATATGAATGAAAAAGTTTTTCAAGATACCTGAATTCATACTATAAATAAAGAAAATACAAGTATGGATATACTAATTGAATGAAACATTTGATCTCTCTCTAAAAAAAATCCTTTATTTTTCACAACATGTTATAACACAGGAGCTTAATATAATAAAAAGAAAGAGGATTGCCTCCTCGCCATGGATAACAACAAGTGATGGTAATTTTTGGTTCTTTTCTTTTCTTCACTGAAGACAAATAAGTACATGATTGTTACCTTTTTTACTATCAAATTCATAAACTATATCTTCGTTGTCCCTCACATAGTTGAATTTGAAAATTTAAAAGTCAGCACAGTTGATGCTTATTTTGTTCCTCTCTATTTATAAAGCATCAATTGTTTGCTTTTGGTCCTTTAATACATATTAGTAGGGCCGATCCCGAGATTTTAGCGTCAAGGCGAATTCTTGAACTGGGATCCATATTAAACAAGAGGTTTTTAATTAATTTATAACTTATGGGTTTTTTAATCTAAAAGATGCCGACTTGATTTTTTGTAGTTTACAAATTTAAATGTTTGTCCCTTCAGTTTTTAACAAATTATTTGTGTGACAATTGAAAAATGACGCTATAAATTTAAATACACAGATAAAATTTTGGGGTGCCTAAAATGCGTTGAATATCGGGGCCCAAGGCGACTGCCTCCCTGGCCTCCCCTCAAAACCGGCTCAAAATATTAAAAAGTTTTATACTTATTCTTCGTTGTAGTTTATATAGAAGAATTAATCAGCTTAGCTTCTGATCAGTTCTATAAAAATATGAGAATTATTGATTAGTAATCAATAATTAAACTACATCCTATAATATTACCTTTTCTTTTCGCCATGTTTTAAGCTATTTTAGTTTGGTCTTATAAGCTTACAAATTATTTTACTTTTTTTCCTCCCTAGGTTTTAAGCTATATGGGAACTAATTGCCTTAAAATATAAAAATGGCTATATTTTAGTTTGATCTTATAAGCTTACAAATTATTACAATTAAATTTTGAGTCCTCTTCTCATATAACCATTTTTAGCTACGACCTGAAGTTACCAAATCATACGATATTAAGACCTACACCATAATTATTCAACTTTGGAACTTGTACTTTTCTATGTTCTAATTTTAGTATTTGAAGTCCCTAAATTATTTAGACCTAAAGTTTCAAAGAAAATATATCACAATCAAACATGGAGTTTTAATTGAAAGTCTACAAACTGAAAGTCATATAATTTATATTGATTTGTGATATGAAGATCCATAATGATTATTGTGATCAAATGTTCACAAATTATTACTTGTAAATGGGATACAGTTTCTTAGACATACTATTACAAATGCACGAATCTCTCCTGTTATTTAACGATATTTGGATTAGAGTATCCAAAAGTAACAACCCCCATTTTCTCATGTAAAGATTGCCCAGACATGATACGCCGAAGATGGGGCTTGCTTGTCAATTTATATCATTCTTAGCATCGACCGAGAATAAACATTTATATTTTAAATCGCATTTTAATTTAAAACTGAATTGAATTAATAAACAAGAGATAATAGTAAATCCAACATCCACGTTCAACAAAATAAAGTCTAACATAATTATAACATCTCAACTAATAAAACTAAATGACTTTGGGCTTATGCCCATAAAATAATCCAAATTAAATAAAGATAGGAAGAAGTAGCAGCCTAAACTAGAATCAATAAATCGATCTTCGAGAAGCAATACGTGACAGCAAGTCAGATATTCCTTTAGTCCCACTATGCTTGTCTACACAAACCTTTTAATTTGGGTCAGCACCCTAGAGTGTGTAAGAATTAACTTACTGAAATTGAAATACAAGATTACAGTAAATTTAAGTGGGTGTCTCCCATCGTCACTTGCATAGGATAATCTCCTCACCTCTCGACTAGGTGCAATATTAATCGTATCCTATCCCCAAAAACCAAATGCAATATAGATAACAAGATGATTGGGAAACATGTGATGCGTCTAGCATACACTACAAGAAAAATGATTTTTAGTGACATAATTTTTTGAACCTAATTATAAAAAATTCGCCACCAAATCTTTTAGTGGCTAAAAAATTTTCGTCATGCTATTGCCACTAAAGGTGTTCCGCGGATTGTTTTCGTAGCAATTTATTAAATTGCCACTAAAATTTGACTTTTTAGTGACAAAATCACTTCGCCACCAAAACATCGCTTTAGGTGGAATTTTTGTTTGCATCTAATAAAGATTAAATTGCCACTAATAATTGATAGTTTGACACTAAAAGTTAATTTTTGAAGCAAAATAAAAATTCACCACCAAAAGTAACGTTTCGTGGGAAAACAAATCGCCACAATTGAACTTAAATTTCTATGAAACAATTTTTTAAATATTAAATTGCCACCCATAGTTGATAGTTTACCACCAAAAGATTATTTTTCGTAGCAAACCAAAGAATCGCCATCCAAAGGGTGGTTTCGTGGAAAAAAATCTTCACATTTGATCTTAAATTTGTATGGAACAGCTTTCTTAGCAATTTAAATTCGCCACTAAATGACATTTTTTATTGCAAAAAAATCTCCATAAATTGATGCAATATTTTTCACAATACATATATACGTTGCTTTGGTAACAACTTGTGTCTACGCGTATAAAACTTATACATCTACAACTTTCATAATTTTTGTTTTCTCAAAATCATAAACTAGTACTCCTAATTTGGGCTTCGAACAGGAAAGTAGAAATTTACCGAAAATCTCAAAACTTTCACATTTTACGACCAAACATTGCCAATTTCGTACCAACACCCTAATTTACTTTTATAAACATAATCATGCATTAGAAACATATTTTATGATTCATTTAACCACATAACTAGTCATATGCTCTAAACATGTTATCCCCGATCATAAGCTCGATTAGCATCTAATATAAACCACATATATATCACATGAGCTTGCATCCCCTAAACATGATAATTAATATGTTTAACACACATAAAAAATTTATAACTAATAACTAATAACTTATACTTAATTAAGTAATTAACCTTCCTAATCATGTTTTAGGGCCTTACACTATAGGACTCAAGCTATCAAAAGGAGGAGAAGGATAGTTTGTTAACTCTACTTTGATCAAAAGTATAGTTGGAAGCTTGAGGTACTTGACAATGATAAGACTTGGAATTTTATATGTAGTTGGACTTGTGTGTCGTTACATGGAAACACCAAGAGAATCTCATCTTCTAGCTACTAAGAGCATACTATGGTATAATAAAGGTGCTCTTAACCTTGGACTTTTTTATGCTTATGGAGAAGATGAAAATCTAGTAAGGTATTTAGATAGTGATTGGGGAGGTTATCGAGATGAGGTGAAAAGCACTACAGGGTACATGTTCTACCTTGGTTCAACAACTTTATCTTGCCCATCGAATAGACATACAATTACAACATTATCATCATGTGAAGTTGAGTATGTGATAACTTGTTCAATTGTTTTTAAAGGAATTTGGTTGAGAAATATGTTGAAGTCATTGAATCATTTATAAAAAGAATATACAGTGATTCATGTGGATAATAAGTCTGCAATCAAGCTTGCAAAGAATCTATTGCAACATGGAAGGAGAAAGCATATTGACATTAGGTTACATTTTCTAAGGCATTATTTGAAGTAAAAGACAATTGAACTTGTGTATTATCACACCAGGGAGAAGATAACAGATATCCCTATGAAGCCTCTCCCAATTGATTATTTCAGAAAGCTACGTGTAATGCTTGGGATGAAGGACTCTTGATTTGAGGGGTGAATGTTGGAAGAAACACATATCAAGTGTCTCTTGCACTATGATAATTAGTGGTAAACCTGACTATGCACTACATAAGCACTATGAGAAGTGATAATCCACAAAGACCACTTTCATGATTTTTAATATTTCATTCTTTAAGTGGCATAGGTGTTAATTCATTTCCTCCATTTCTTTTTCTAATGGGTTAGATTAATGTTTCCATAATTAATTATGTTATTTTATTTGTTCCACTTAATGTGTTATTGTGTGTGCTTTGTAACTCTGTAAATAGAGTTATAAGCTTATTGTTTGATATAAGCAATAACAAGAGAAGAAAAACATTTTATCTCTAAAAATACTTGTTCTCTTTATTAGTTCTTATCTTTGAGAGAATGTACGCGTGGGTGTGATATAGTTTGAAAACTTATCACCCAAACAAGAAGTTTGGCATAAATAATTGAATACCAACAATAATTGCCTCCACTTTGTTTCGATCAACCTTCACACCATCACTTGAGAGAACATAACCTAAGAATATTAAACTATTTTTCAAGAAGTCACACTTCTTCAATTTAATTTCTACTCACTCAATACATCAAAAACCTTTTGAAGATGCACAAAATGTTGATTTTGCTCTTTGTTAGACGTAAGAATGTCATCAAAGTAAACCAAAATAAACATACCAATATAAGTCTTGAATATGTGATTCATAATACGCATAAATGTGCAAGGATCATTAGAAAGACCAAATGGCATTACTATCGACTCAAATAAGTCATCCCTTGTCTTGAAAGAAGTTTTCCATTCATCTCCTGGCTTTATGAAAATTTGATGATACCCACTTCGAAGATTAATTTTTGAAAATATTACATCCCCACAAAGTTGGTCTCACCGAGTCAAGGAATAGGAAAACGATACTTAATGGTAATTTTATTCACCGCCCCACTATCAACACACATCTTCTAAGATCCATCTTTCTTGTGAACACGTAATGTCGAGATAACACACGAACTCGTGTTTTCTATAATCAAACCTTTCTCCAACAAATCATTAATTTTCTTTTAAAGATCTTCATATTTTTTAGGATATATTCAGTAGGCTATAGGAAGCATAGAACATGGGACAAGAGTAATACAGTGTTGACTCTCAACAATAGAAGGCGGGATGAAATTTCCTTTAGCACCACATCATAAAATTTATCGAGCAAAGGTTGTAAGTTAGGTGGGACTTCGAACCACTCTTCATTTTCCTCTATGAGAAATGCAACGGGTGTGAAAATTAATATTTCGAAGTCATTGATCATCCTCCACATGGGCTACATATAAGCTTCTTCAAACAACAAGTGATTCTCCTTGGTCATCATATAAAACTCCACCCTCACTTTCATCTTCATCACTATAATTTTTTTCCACATCTTCTTTGATGTCCACCTCCATTAATGAAACAATCTTTTGATTTGGATATTTAGATGCAATATGCCCAAAGTCGTGACACTTAAATAATGGTGAGAATTTCAATTTGAAGATCCTTGCTGAATTGATTTACCCTTTATATCATTCTTCGATGGTAGCTTGAAAGATGTCTTTGAAGGCTTGGAAATCGAAGTACTCCCTAATTATAACCTCCATCATGACTCTAACTTCGAACACTACTTTTCTCCTTGAGTTGCTTATCCACCCTTAGAGACAAATTAACACATCATTATAAGTCCAATATGGTTGCAATTGAACAACATTTAAAATATGAGTCCTTAAACCACTAAGATAATGAGCAATTATTTGATCCTCTGACTCGAATAATACACATCGCATCATGATATGATCAAGTAGTCTTGAATACTCCTCCACGGAGAACTAATTTTTAAGAAATTGTGAAACTTAAGAAAAGCATCTTGTACGTAATGACTAGTAAAAAATATTTTTCCTTTTTCATCTTCTTCCAAGTTATAATTATTCTTTCACCTTCACATTCACGTTGCTTCTTTAAGTGCTCCCACCAAGTTGAGGTATGCTTCTTCAACTTTATGGCAACTAATTTCACTTTTTTGATTTCTAGAATTTCATAGTAGTAAAAGATTCTCTCCACGGTGTTGATCCAATCAATGAATTCATCACTTTAGATTTGACCATCAAATTCTTGGATCCTAACTTTTATATAAGCACAGTGATAGGATTGGTTACTCCCACATATACGTTTCAAAGGAGCCTCTTCTTCCGATGCGTGGTCATGAGCATTATAAATGGGGTTAATTTCCTCTTCATCATGTGGAAATTCATTATAACTACTGCGATCCATCACATTCCTGAGATTCAAAGCGTACTAAATGCTGTTAGAGTTTTTCACCTGTCCCCTAAATTCATCTAGTTCAATGTCACGTAAGTCTCTTTCGCATACCGGTGCACCAATATTCGGGCCATGACGACAGTTGCTGGCCATCAAAATCAAGTCTCTGATACCAATATGAAATTGGATAATGAAAGAGAAATATATAACACAAGTGTTAACTGAGGTAACTCACTCAAACTCTAAGGATAATGAAAGAGAAATATATAACACAAGTGTTAACTCAGGTAACCCACTCAAACACTAAGGAATCCACTGAAGAGAGGGAGCAACACTCGTCCCAAATTGGAATCCACCAAAAGGTTAAGAGCAAAACAAGAAAACTTCGCTTCTTATATAAAAGTCTGTTTATAATCTCAAATCAAATTATCCTTGTTTCATACATCCTCGGCCCTTATATAGGTTCTTGTAACAACTCTCCAGCAATGGGTGATAAGATATATTAAATAGAACGTCGAATAAACTATAAGTTAGAAAACTAAAAGACTAGACCCTTGGACTCAAAACAAATCTGCCAATTAGTTAGGCATCACTTAAAATGCATGCCTCTCTATTCATACATTAAATTAGAAGGTCATACATATACCAATTGAAAGGTATATACATTAGATTTCCAATGAGCTTTGAATCATGTCATTTGGACTTTTAAGGAGGGAGTTATGACCATTTTCATAAATGGTGTTTTCACTGTCGGTATAATTCGAAAATAAACTGTAGAGCTTCTTCAAGCCCATTTTATTGAACTATGACACTTCTAAGTACTTGTAGTAATATCAAAGTTGCTCCTGCATAAAAAAAGTTCAGCATGTAAATATGTGAAATTGATGAAAATAGAAGATTATATTGACCAAAGATTGATAATCATAGTAATCCCAACATATTTGTATAAAAGGAAAAGAATCCTCACATCATTATTATTTCCTTCCATGAAAGGATGTATGGATTATCCTTATATTTATAAGTGATAAGGAATGGACACTTCATGGACGAACTTGAATTGAACCACTAAAGATATACACTTACCAATTAAGAAAACATGAACATACCCACTTTCACTTTCAGGGTGAGTGAGGAAAAGAAGCACCAAGTCAGTGAGTATATTTATATTGTTGTGAATTGGGAGACATCCCAAATGGCACTATAAATTAAATAACATATAACAACAATATAACTTCCAACAAATTACCCTATCCCTATGACAACAAAGTATGACATCCCAAAAGATAGTACAAATCGAAAACCATAAATACTGACTAAAATAGTGGTGAAGATATTCAATCTCATAAAAAAATTAGGATCAATTTGCAATTTTTTAGTATTTATTCATGTCTATAACAGCACCCAAAATATATATATTGGTAATCAAGGCACTACCTATTCAATTCTGTGACAATTAACCACCTATTAAAAAAAATCCCCGTCCCCTCTTTTTGTCTATACCCTTTTTAACTTGTAAAAATGATTTTAGTCTAATTATGGGTATTACACTGTTCTACATTAATAAATTAGAAATGAAAAAATTTATAAAACGGTAAAAGTTTCTCCTATACAGGATAATTTGAGAGAAAATCAGTGTTGGTTGCTTTAAACATGTTAAACGTAAATCAATAGATTCTTCGTAAGAAATAATGATTTAGTTAGTATTGATAGTAACGTTATGGGTAGAGGTTGACCCAAATTGACATGGTAGGATATTATAAATAATGATATGATATGATGTGGATATTAAGGGAAAATTAAAAATTAAGATTCATGTAGTCGATCACAAATAATTGAAAAATGCTTTGTAGAGTTGAATACATTGTTTTCCACTAATACGCAAACTTACAATAGTTTGAGCTTTAGATAATTAAACAATAATACAATAGACCCATTCAACTTCGATAAATAACACAGTTTCAACTAGAGTGGGGGTGGGGAGAAAAAGCCTTAATATTCAAACCATCGAAATGTAGAAAATTAACCTCACCAAGAATAAAATTAGATAAAGAGAGATTAAAAATAGATAAAAAAATCCTACGGTTTCATAATTGTGACAAATGAATTGTTTTCAAGTCGATGTTGTTTGAAAATCGGCGTATAGAAAAATCGATAAATAACTCAGTTTCAACTGGAGTGGGGGTGGGGAGGAAAAGCCTTAATATTCAAACCATCGGAGTGTAGAAAATTAACCTCACCAAGAATAAAATTAGATAAAGAGAGATTAAAAATAGCAAAAAAATCCTATGGTTTCATAATTGTGATAATTGAATTCTTTTCAAGTCGATGTTGTTTGAAAACCGGTGTATAAAAAACTTACTCGGCATTCAACGTTGAGGATCTGAAGCTCTAATGAGAGGTCTCAATAGCTACCATTGTACCACATCCACCTTACTAAACACATAAATATCGTCATAATATGCATGGTAGAAAGAAAATACCTTATAAAGAACGTCAATCATAGTAATCCTCGTGCATAAAATAAATTAATAAATTAAAAACCAAATAGTCAAGAACCTTGAAGACAACATGAGGCCTCATTCGATAAAGGATAAGTATAAAATTCAACATTTTAAGAAGATGGCCTACTAATACCTTTATTCAAACACCAAATAAGAGCATTGTCTGCGAGTGTATGTCACCGATAATGACATGTTTTCAAGCCCGCACTAAGTGAACAAAAGAAATGATAGTTAATCAAAAGTTATGATTGATAAATGTGAAGAAAATGACGTACCATTATTATTTTCAATAAAAAAATATAGAATTTTTAATAGGGGACATGCTATTTGATCACCATTTTACCTTAAACGTGGCTAAGAAGATCTAAAGGGACAACATATAAGTATTAAATAAACACCTTAGTTTATGCTTACCCTAATAAAAGGAATAACTAACCACTTAGAAGACTAGGTTATCATGTCTCTTCATTTGGTAGTGCATAACTATTTGAATGTTGAGGAAGAATAAGCATAAAAGGGAAAGAAGCATATGGAATATAAAATGCATGAAAATAGCAACGCATAGAGGCGGATGGGGGGAGGGGGAGGCTTGGCCCATGCAAATATTTTCAAACTTTCTATAGCAACAAGTTTTTTTATAGGTGTTATATATTTTTTAATATGGTTTGTCCCCTTCAAAATCACGTCTGTTTTGGCCACCACTCAACCAAAGGACAAAAAAGACATTTTAAGGTTTAGGTTAATATATAACAAGAAAACTCAATTGAATGGTTGTCGCTTTTAACTTTTACCAACCAAATAAATTCAAAAGAGAAACCCGCTGCTACAAAAACCCAAATTCAAAGAAACCAAACAACACCAAAATTTAACCACTGTGGGAAAGTAGCAAATTTGAGTTGGTTTTACGAGGTACTTTTTTTTTCTCCTTTATTTTGTTAGTTACAATTCAATATAACAAAAAGTATATTGTAACAATTTATAAAATACAAAGTTGGGGAAATCCGATGGCTATCTTTTGTAGTTATTTGTCAAGTCCCGTCCCATGATTTTCTTTTATGTTATTTTACAATGACTACTTGCTTTGAACAAGAGTATTAGAAAATTTTAAAATTGAAATTGTAATAGTCTTGGTAATCTTAGTTAGAGAGTGGAAATTAAAATTGAAATTGTAACATTAAATAGCTATTTAATATAATTTCATATATGTGATATTGTTTGTTATTCTAACAATTACACATCTATATATGGGGATTTTATTAAATTAAATATTTTGAATATAGGATTTAAGTTTTAATTTAAAATCATCATTTCTATAATTGTAGTTTAAAATCATTTCTTTATGTTTTAAAATTTTGACAGTTAGTCAAGGTCAAGAGAACAGCTATTGATGCATTTTTCAAGAAAGGTGGTGTTAAAAGTTTAGATGTTAGTGCACCGATTTCTAATGAACAATCTTCCTCTAATGTCGAAGATGAACAACGACCCTCCAAGGTTTCCAATATCAGCTCGATTGAACAAGATCCAAATTTTTTCGAACGTGATCCTGGATTATGCCAACAAATATGGGAGTATCCATATAATTATCGTGATGAACTTTGATGAGCTTATATTAAAGCCGGTACATATCAACATCTTCTTTACCAATACCCAGTTAATGAAGATAAACATCCTTGTCGATTTAAAGATTCTTGGTTCAAAATGTTTTCAAATTGGTTGGAATATTCTCCAACTACTGATGGGATTTATTATCTTCCTTGATTTATTTTTACCAAAGCATCGGGTCGCTGTAAAAACCTAGATTTTTGGACGACTATTTTATATTATTTTGCCTGATAGGCTAATTTTATAAAATAGGGGATGGGGACGTAAATATTGTTTCCCGTAATATTAAAGGATAATATTTACTATATTTTGTCTATTTACCGTATGAGAAGGTAAATAGCATCATGTTGTGTATTATTGCGTCGTTATATGTAAAACGACGGTTATGACTCATAAATAAATTTGAGCATAATTAATGAAATAAAATGAATTTAGAGCATAATTTTTTTTCACGTTTTCCCAAGTGCAAAGATAGGGGTTGCGGATGTTTTTAGAATAGTCGAGATAGTTGAAATAAGTGCCATGTTATATTTTTGGGTGTCGGGCACTTTTAATGCATTTTGACTCAATTAAGTGGTTACGAGTCATTCTATTGGCGTATTAGCAATTAAAGGAGGGCATTTATGTTTTAAGACCCGTTTAAGTCCCCCACCCCTTTTTCTTTATTCATTTGTGTTAGAAGCCAAAGGAGAGAGAGAGAGAGAGAGAGAGAGAATAAAGAGTTGGAAGAAAATGGGAGAAAAGAGAGAAAATGGAGATTTGGGTCGGATTTTCGTTGCTACCGGAGGTGGATCAGAGACTACGAACCTCGAGGCAAGTTTCTTACTTGCTAGATGTGATTTAATGTGATAATATACATGTGTAGTTAAGTTTTGGAGATTTAAACCCTAAATGGGTATTTATTGATTTTGGTGATTAAACCCTTAAATCTTAGTTTTAATTTGATTTGAGGATAAACTATTAGTTATAAATGGTGTAGAAATGATTTGGGAGAATTAATTGTTGTTGATGTTGTCTAAAATGGAAGATTTGGGATTTTGGGGTTTTAGGGTTCAAACAACCCGTAGCCCAACTTGAGATTTTTGCAGGACCGAATCGATTCGCCCCTAGGGGCGAATCGATTCGGATAAGGGGTAGGCTACAGGTCTGGCCGACCGAATCGATTCGGGTTGAAACCGAATCGATTCGGACAATTACATAAAGTTAGTTTTGCTCACTGAATCGATTCGGCTGTTCAGCGAATCGATTCGCAAGGGCGAATCGATTCGGTTCCCCTGTTTTTGTGAGATTTTTCCTAGTTTGATTTTTAGCCCTTTTTCTTTTAGGTCCGAGGTTTAGGTACCTTTCTTTAGGGATTAATGGGAAGTCCTAGAGGTTAGTTTTGGGTAGTCTAATGCCCTAGGATTTAATGGGATGTTCGGGCTTACCCCGAGGGCTATTTGCGTAGGTTAATATCCGAATGAAATAGGAGACTAACCCAAAGGTAAAATTTGAGATAAAATGAAAAAGTTGAGGCTTTTGGGAGATACTCCTTGAAGGAGGCTTACTTTGAGGGTTTATGAAAGGGTATGAACTCTTGGAGACTAGTTTGAGATTTATGGTACTTCGGGTCTTAGGGCATTAATAAAATATGACACTAAGAATAAGAAAAACATATGATAATATGTGGTATTAATGAGTAAGTACAAATGATTTTGAGAATGTAAAAGTGGAAGTTTTCAAAAGGAAAAAGTAATGATTTTCATAAGTGTTAACTTATGGTTACACACCTCCCTAAATCGCTATCATAAGGGAAGTTGCGTGCGTGTGGTGAAGCCCCCTGACTAATGAACGCAGGGTGGATATAGTCCCTAGGCCATATGGGAATTTATTATACTGCGTTGGTTAGGAGATTCTGGGTGTGGTCTTGACTTTCCCGCAGGCAATATGGCTGCTTCCCGACATTGGTAGGTTCCCAGGTTGTCTTGTATAGATAGGCCCTGGAAGATGATAGCCATTTAGGGACGCGTCCAGTGGGCAAACCCGGAGGGACGGTCTTAGATTATTAAAGCAATTCATGATAATGAATTGGCTTTAATTACATTTTATGGATGGAAGAAGGAAAATGGGATATATGGTACAAAAGTATTTTTATGCTAATAAAAATGACTTTTGATTTACACTTCCTAGCTGGAAGAAAGGAAGTGGGATTTTATGAAAAAGGCTAAAGAATTTTTATGTTAATAAAAACTTGCTTTAAAATGTATTTTTCCTGAATGGAAGAAAGGAAATAAAATTGGTAAAGAAATTGTATAAATGAGAAATTGGTAAACATTTGATAAAATGTTGTACCATTTATGTGTATTCCTTAGAACGAAATAGGAATGGTACATAAAGAGTTATGAGATTGAAATGGTAAACATTTGATAAAATGTTGTACCATTTATATATATTCCTAAAGAAAGAATTAGGAATTCTTCTCTTAGATGGTGAATCGAATAAATTAAGTTTTCTTGAGTAGCTGTAGATCATATGCACACCCATTTATATATATATTGATTTCGTGCTGAGGGTCTAATGGATCTCAATGATCAACCTTGCCTAAATAGTAGTGTATCGGGGGGTTCCTTGTTTGGATTTCGCTTTGCGAGACACCCCACGCACGAATAGGGCATAGTGTTGAGAATGGGGAGAAGTTAGCCCTTAGTGCTTTGGGTTAACTAGATCATCATTGATATTGCGCTAGGTTGCTTTTAGATTGAGAGGTGAGAAATGTATTGTTAATTGCGAGAGAATTACGCACTTAACTGTCATGCATTTTAGTCACATGAGAATCATATCAAACCGGGACCTGACCCATTTATATTTCTTTGTATCTGCATATACTACTTGTCGTACAGGTGCTCTACCGCATGGACACCCGTATTTACATTTCCATTCCGGTTGTCAAGGAGCTACAGCATATTGCGGATGTTGTAGGTTATTTGTATTAGACTCTTCTTTACATTGTACTCTAGTTATGTTCAGTTTATTTATTCGGGCGTGTTGCCCCGGTGTTGCACTCACTTATTATATTATAAATATTGAAAAGAAATACTCGGTGAAATTATGTGTATTGGTTTGTTCACCGACAACTTATTCGGTGATTGTTTATGATATTTGTTGTTCTTCATTATCGATTTTTGATATCCACAGTTTTTACAAATGTGATTGTCCAAGTGTCTTTCTTTTACTTACTAAATTTTTTTAATTGACAGTACATTTTCTAAAATGATTGGTGGTTATCTCGTACTATTATTTTAATCGACAGTGATGCTGAGAATGGCCCATCTATGATTCCTGTGATTATTAGAGTATTGGGCTGGCCACCTATTATTTTAGTAGGCGGGATGTCACAGATGGTATCAGAGCATTAGGTTCTAGAGTTCTTAGGAATCCGTACGGATGTATTGCGTCCTCTGCGTTACTTCTGATTTGATGTAGAGCCCTAAGATTAAGTTCGTTGATTTATCTGGTGAGATTTCGTCCTTCTTCTAGGTTATGAGAACCCCGAAACTCTTTTGCGTGTTCATGTGAGGCTAGTAAATCGTCAGATGAGGGTTGTTCGGGAAGACCGTCATGAAGGCATTATGAGATGGAATCATTAAGAGCTAAAGGCTGTGATCGGGGATAAGTGCCGCTTTATAGGCCGCTCTTTTTGTAGCATTATTTTATATTGCTACTGTGACTAGTGAGTACAGTAGACATAGTTTTCAAGTACCGCTGCAAGTAGAGAGTGGTACTAAGCTTGGAATTCCAAGCGACGTTGATTTAAAGTTGAGGGGTCCTTGACGAGGATCACATGTTGAAGTTCGGTCGGATGGAGGAAGTGTAATCTCATTCAATAAGAATATAAGGCCCCAGAGTTTGGCCTAGAGTGGGGTATAGAAGTGCCAAGGTGCGAAGATTGGAGGAAAATATTCCACCCATTTGGAGTAAGGGTTAAGTGGCGAAAAATGGTAGTCACCTTATTTTGGTGGAATGGGAAGTTTTGCCCATATAGGAACCCGGTAGATGTTTTTAACAACGAGTTTCTCTGGGATGATAGGAATGATGAGAAGGTAGGATTCTCATGTATTCACGCAAGGTTCGGTTAGAGGCCGACAGTGAATAAAGGGTATTATGATTAAGGAAACCGTGCACCGAAATAAGGATGTTGCAAGGAAGACAGAGCCCTTCAATGAAAATGATAGGCTCACAAGTAAGTGTTGTTAACACTTTAGGAGAGGTGGTGTTCGTGAGACCCCATTGGTGGATCTCCACCCGGGGAAGACTCACTGAACTAGACAGGGAAGGCTGTAGAATGTTCTCTTTACTAAAGGAGTTAAGGGGGGAACTACACAAATGATCGCTAGTATAGTTAGACATGGAAGTATTTTAGTTCGAATGGGACTAGATTATGTTCCTAGGAACCATTGGTAGTGGCCAGGTAGATTGGCATGAATGTTGGCGGGAATTTCCACCGTAGTTGAGGGTGGGGTGTTCCTTACGATAAGATGGAACAATATTGTGTTTACCCTAGATTCGGGTGTGTATTTTGAGCTTGTGGTAGTATATCTATATGGCTTCCATGATAGGGAAGTTCTATATTTTCTTTCACTCGTTTTGGGGCGAGTGATGATATGTGTGGTGTGTGCTACTGGTATTATATATAATATACGAGTAGAGATATTTTAGATCGGTTGGTGCGATAGCAAGAGAATAAATCGCGAGGCTATCCTATTTCTAGTTCTAGAGAAGGACTAGTTGTTCTATAATATCTCTCCTGGATACAGGTTGAGACATTATAGAGGTGGTTTACGGTATGTAGATAGTTTTCATTTTTTTATTTTATTTTGCTTTGTTTGTTTTGTTATATTATTTGCTTGCTTGCTTGTGTGTGATATTGTCATATCTCCACAACCAACAGTTAAGGGGATTGTGTCGGAGGGATTCCTTGTTTGGATTTCGCTTCGGCGAGACACTCCGCGCATGATCCTTAACGCCGTTGGAAGTGGAGAGATGTGCATTTTATCTTTTTCTTTCTTTTCTTTTCTGTTGGTTAAGATGATGGGTTGGAAAGGCTTAGCCAAGAATCACGTAAATGAGTGATTGAGGGCTAAGTTAAAGTGTGTGATATGAGCACTGTGATGGTTTTTCCTTTGATCTATGTGGGGAAGACTAAGATATGAAAGTCGAATTGAGACTTAGGGTTATGACTTAATGAGAGGGCCATCTATAAAAGATGTATGTATGTATATTGGGATAGAAGTGTTAGTGGCATTTTACAGAAAGTAAATGCCAGGTTAACAAAATTTTAAGTTATTTGAGATGGTAGGACTAAGGAGTAGAAAAGCAATTGGGGAGTGACGAGTTAGGATTCTAGCGATCCCAATCATGTGTCTTAGACCGTTACTTCTCGACGACCGACGATGAAAGGTAGTAGTGTAACGGGAGGGTTCCTTGTTTGGATTTCGCCTCGGCGAGACGCCCCACGCACGAAACTGAGCGAATGTCGGGAGTTGGTAAAGGTCTTGGACACTAAGGATATAATTAGGATAATACTTATACGCCTAGATCTAGATAGATAGATTGACTTTAGGATTCTTAGGACGCAATGCCCTTAAGGCATGTAGTATTGTTTTAGGAAGGTGGTAAGAATTGACCACAATAGGTTTGTGGGCTAACTCTAAGTGGGATTCGGTCCGTAGAACGAAGGAGTATAGAATCTTAAGTAATTAGAAATGATAGGCCTTAGATGGTGGGACCTTTTCTAGATAAATCATTACGTTGGTAACCTATCTTTCGAGGAATTGAAGTATGGGTTGACTTTTACTCCTGCACTCGTGTTGTTATGATCGAAAGTGGATTTGACGAACGAATCTTTGCCAGAAACGGGAAGTATTAATGCTAGAGTATGAACCCCTTTATTTATGCATCTCATAGACTTAAATTCCGTGAGAAGTATTATCCCCCGCTTTAGAGCTCGTAGCGGTAGTTTTTGCCTAAGTAGAGGCACTACTTCCTGAGCAGGAATTAGGTCTTTTCACGAACAAGAAGTTGGTGTTCGTAAAGGACTATCAATTGGATATTCCCTTTTGCTAAAGAAATGCTGATGGGGAAGATCATGCACCGAGTAGAAAATTCATCGGAGATATTAGTTATGGCATGGAATACCAGGTAGAACGAGCTTCACCGAGGGGATGCATAGTAAGGGCATTCATGTCCGTGATTAACTAACTCACCTACTAGTGTGAAGAGACTAGTGGTGGGATGAGGAAAGAGTGGAGTAGTAGCTTTTTGGAATCAAATTTTCATACGATGGTTCAGATCGATTCTTACGAGGACGGTACCGTGAGTGTGGCCTAGTGTAGTTATTCCCTAGCAAGGGTATAACATGATTCGGGAAGAAAGACAAGGTATGCCGAGATATGTAGGTGTCTCCTTCCATAGTAGAAAGGTAGGATCGACAGTTCACGAGGAACGATTTGGTGCTATGATAGAGCACGGAGAATGTAGACTGAGGTCAAATAGTGGTGACCTTAGTCCAAGTCCAAATGGGGACGCCGCGCTACCAAGGGGTTTGTTAAGAATGATAGAATGATAGTTTAGTATGGTATACCCTTTATATGATTAAGGTTATACTATATGCCTGAATTTTGTGGGCAAAATTCCCTTCTAAGGAGGGGAGTATGTAACAACCCAGATTTTTGGACGACTATTTTATATTATTTTGCCCGATAGGCTAATTTTATAAAATAGGGGATGCGGACGTAAATACTGTTTCCCGTAATATTAAGGGATAATATTTACTATATTTTGTCTATTTACCATATGAGAAGGTAAATAGCATCATGTTGTGTATTATTGCGTCGTTATATGTAAAACGACAATTATGACTCATAAATAAATTTGAGTATAATTAATGAAATAAAATGAATTTAGAGCATAAATTTTTTTCACGTTATCCCAAGTGCCAAAATAGGGGGTGCGGATGTTTTTAGAATAGTCGAGATAGTTTAAATAAGTGCCATGTTGTATTTTTGGGTGTCGGGCACTTTTAATACATTTTAACTCAATTAAGTGGTTACGAGTCATTTTAATGGCGTATTAGCAATTAAAGGAGGGCATTTATGTTTTAAGACCCGTTTAAGTCCCCCACCCCTTTTTCTTTCTTCATTTGTGTTAGAAGCCAAAGGAGAGAGAGAGAGAGAGAGAGAGAGAGAGAGAGAGAGAGAGAATAGAGAGTTGGAAGAAAATGGGAGAAAAGAGAGAAAATGGAGATTTGGGTCGGATTTTAGTTGCTACCGGAGGTGGATCAGAGACTACGAACCTCGAGGCAAGTTTCTTACTTGCTAGATGTGATTTAATGTGATAATATCCATGTGTAGTTAAGTTTTGGAGATTTAAACCCTAAATGGGTATTTATTGATTTTGGTGATTAAACCCTTAAATCTTAGTTTTAATTTGATTTAAGGATAAACTATTAGTTATAAATGGTGTAGAAATGATTTGGGAGAATTAATTGTTGTTGATGTTGGCTAAGATGGAAGATTTGAGATTTTGGGGTTTTAGGGTTCAAACAACCCGTAGCCCAACTTGAGATTTTTGCAGGACCGAATCGATTCGGCCCTAGGGGCAAATCGATTCGGATAAGGGGTAGGCTACAGGTCTGGACGACCGAATCGATTCGGGTTAAAATCGAATCGATTCGGACAATTACAGAAAGTCAGTTTTGCTCATTGAATCGATTCGGCTGTTCAGCGAATCGATTCGGTTCCCCTGTTTTTATGAGATTTTTCCTGGTTTGATTTTTAGCCCTTTTTCTTTTAGGTCCGAGGTTTAGGGACCTTTCTTTAGGGATTAATGGGGAGTCCTAAAGGGTAGTTTTGGGTATTCTAATGCCCTAGGATTTAAGGGATGTTTGGGCTTACCCCGAGGGCTATTTGCGTAGGTTAATATCCGAATGAAATAGGGGACTAACCGAAAGGTAAAATTTAAGATAAAATGAAAAACTTGAGGCTTTTGGGAGATACTCCTTGAAGGAGGCTTACTTTGAGGGTTTATGAAAGGGTATGAACTCTTGGAGACTAGTTTGAGATTTATGGTACTTCAGGTCTTAGGGCATTAATAAAATATGACACTAAGAATAAGAAAAGCATATGATAATATGTGGTATTAATGAGTAAGTACAAATGATTTTGAGAATGTAAAAGTGGAAGTTTTCAGAAGGAAAAAGTAATGATTTTCATAAGTGTTAACTTATGGTTACACACCTCCCTAAATCGCTATCATAAGGGAAGTTGCGTGCGTGTGGTGAATCCCCCTGACTAATGAACGCAGGGTGGATATAGTCCCTAGGCCATATGGGAATTTATTATACTGCGTTGGTTAGGAGATTCTGGGTGTGGTCTTGACTTTCCCGCAGGCAATATGGCCGCTTCCCGACTTTGGTAGGTTCCCAGGTTGTCTTGTATAGATATGCCCTGGAAGATGATAGCCATTTAGGGACGCGTCCAGTGGGGAAACCCGGAGGGACGGTCTTAGATTATTAAAGCAATTCATGATAATGAATTGGCTTTAATTACATTTTCTGGATGGAAGAAGGAAAATGGGATATATGTTACAAAAGTATTTTTATGCTAATAAAAATGACTTTTGATTTACACTTCCTGACAGGAAGAAAGGAAGTGGGATTTTATGAACAAGGCTAATGCATTTTTATGTTAATAAAAACTTGCTTTAAAAATGTATTCTTCCTGGATGGAAGAAAGGAAATAAAATTGGTAAAGAAATTGTATAAATGAGAAATTGGTAAACATTTGATAAAATGTTGTACCATTTATGTGTATTCCTAAGAAAGAAATAGGAATGGTACATAAAGAGTTATGAGATTGAAATGGTAAACATTTGATAAAATGTTGTACCATTTATATATATTCCTAAAGAAAGAATTAGGAATTATTCTCTTAGATGGTGAATGGAATAAATTAAGTTTTCTTGAGTAGTTGTAGATCATATGCACACCCATTTATATATATATTGATTTCATGCTGAGGGTCTAATGGATCTCAACGATCAACCTTGCCTAAATAGTAGTGTATCGGGGGGGTTCCTTGTTTGGATTTCGCTTTGCGAGACACCCCACGCACGAATAGGGCATAGTGTTGAGAATGGGGAGAAGTTAGCCCTTAGTACTTTGGGTTAACTAGATCATCATTGATATTGCGCTACGTTGCTTTTAGATTGAGAGGTGAGAAATGTATTATTAATTGCGAGAGAATTACGCACTTAACTGTCATGCATTTTAGTCACATGGGAATCATATCAAACCGGGACCTGACCCATTTATATTTCTTTATTTCTGCATATACTACTTGTCGTACAGGTGCTCTACCGCATGGACACCCGTATTAACATTTCCATTCCGATTGTCAGGGAGCTACAGCATATTACGGATGTTGTAGGCTATTTGTATCAGACTCTTCTTTTCATTATACTCTAGTTATGTTCAGTTTATTTATTCGAGCGTGTTGCCCCAGTGTTGCACTCACTTATTATATTATAAATATTGAAAAGAAATACTCGGTGAAATTATTTGTATTGGTCTGTTCACCGACAGCTTATTCGGTGATTGTTTATGATATTTGTCATTCTTCATTATCGATTTTTGATATCCACCGTTTTTACAAATGTGATTGTCCAAGTGTTTTTCTTTTACTTACTAAATTTTTTTAATTGACAGTACATTTTCTAAAATGATTGGTGGTTATCTCGTACTACTATTTTAATCGACAGTGATGCTGAGAATGGACCATCTATGATTCCTGTGATTCTTAGAGTATTGGGTTGGCCACCTATTATTTTAGTAGGCGGGGTGTCTCAGTCGCCCCTGGGTTTAAAGCATTCACGGTGGAAGGATTTCGTTCATGGAATAAAGTTAATTGTGGTGTCAATTGTGATCTTTTAAATCATGTTGGTAAAGATCCAAATTTGTTGCACAAGAATGTTATGGAGTATTTCCATGATCTCATTAACCAATCGTAACATATTGAGAAGATTGTTGAAAAACAATCTTTTGAAATTGTGAAAAATAATAGATTGAAATTAAAGACTTCAATAGATGGAGTTAAATGTCTCACATTTCAAGCTTGTGCTTTTAGAGGCCTTGATGAACGGCCAGAGTCGATAAATCGGGGAAATTTTATTGAATTGATAAAACTTTTGGCATCCTATAGTGAGGAGGTTGCTGCAGTGATCTTAGACTGAGCTCCTTAAAATGCTATGTATATTTCTCATGCGACTCAAAAGTAAATTTTACAAATCTATGCAAGGAAAATTCGGGAGGTCATTTGGGAAGAAATTAATGATGCTAAATTTTGTATTATTGTGGACAAGTCCTGGGATGAAGCAAAAAGAGAGAAAATGCCCATTTTTCTCAGATTACGGGAACAATTTTTTTATTTGTTTCGTGTAGGTGATACCATGTCATTGACTTTGAAGAAAGAAATATCACATATCCTTTCTAATAATAATCGTAGTATACAGAATATACAAGGTCAAGGATATGATGGAGCTAGTAATATGCGTGGAGAATGGAATGGGTTGCAAGCCCTTTTTTAAATGAGTGCCCTTTTGTATACTGTATTCATTGTCTTTCTCATCGTCTGCAATTAGCACTTGTGGCTACTTCGCAAGAGATTTTACAGCCTTGGCGGCTTAAATATTGATCCTATAATTCTAAATCCTGAAATGAAGTTTCGCAGCCATAATCCATGATTTGTAGCTTCAAAGCAAGCTACGTATTCAGCCTCTATTGTAGATGATGCAATGACGCTTTGCTTAGCACTTTTCCATGAAACGACTCCTCCATCCATTAGGAAAACATAACCCAAAGTGCTCTTCCTACTATCAAGGCATCCCCCAAAATCTGAGTCTGAATATCAAATCACCTCAAGGTGATCAGTCTTCTGATATGTGAGCATGTAATCCTTGGTCCTTTGCAGGTACCTCAGCACGTTCTTTGCATCTTTCCAATCGTAAGTCCCCGTATTGCTTTGATATCTTCCTAGCATTCCAACGATAAAATTGATATCCGGTCTAGTGCAGGCTTGTGCATACAACAAGCTCCCTACGAGCGAAGCATAAGGCATTCCTTTCATGTGCTCTCTTTCTAAATAACTTCTAGGGCATTGACTTAAGTTGAACTTATCCCATTTCTGAAGTGGAACATTAATGGGATTGTATCTTTGTGTAATACCCCGTATTTTTATGCTATATTAATTTGGGGATTTGTTAAATTTAATGTGAGTTATTAATTTAATATAAATCCGAAAATTAATCACTTTCTAATTATTAACGTGATGTGAGTTAGTAATTATGGGAAACTTGTTGTTGAATATTACTGTAACACCCCAAGACTTTTGAGATTGAGAAATTAAATTTTGGGAATTTTTTTTTTAATTAAATTGGGGAATTTTAAAATTTGGGAATATAGGCCCAAAAATAGAGGACGTTTCAAAGTATTCCGAATGATATTTTTGAGGGTACCATCGATCCCGGAAGGGTCGAGATAGTCAAAATGACTGTCATTGGGTTTTATTTCGGCTCCGGAATGTTTTTAAGTTATTTTTGGCTCGAATTGGAGTAAACGAGTCATTTAAATTGTGTATTAACATTTAAAATTGGGATTTTGTTTTAAAGGATTTGGAGGCTTACGGATGAAGCCATTTCTCATTTGAGAGAAAGAGAGAAGTGCCCTAGAGAGATAAGAAGAAGAGGAAGAGGAAGAAAGGAAGAGAGAGAGGAAGAAAAGCTTGGAGATTTCCGGCCCTACCGCGACATCGAGGACGATTCAACATCTACAAACCTGAGGCAAGTGTTTAATCTTGCTAAATAGCTATTTGTGTATTTCATTTCATAATTTGTGGGTTAAAGAAATGGATTTTTTTGGTATTAATGTCAAAACCTAGATTTTAGGTTTAAATCTTGAAATCAATGATTAAATATGGATTTAATGGAATAGAAATGTTTGGGATCAACTTTGGTTGACTTGTGGGCTTAAAATCATAAATTGATGAAGGTTTAATTGTTAGAAATGAAAATTTAGGGTTTAGAATTCGTGGGTATTGATGAAGAAGAAGAACCCTTCAAAAATTGCAGGTCCGAATCGATTCGCCCCCTCAAGCGAATCGATTCGGTTTGGTGAAATTGGCAGGTCTGCATTGACCGAATCGATTCGGACCCAAGCCGAATCGATTCGGCCTATTGCAGAAGCCCAGGTCTTTGGACCCGAATCGATTCGCCTTGGAGGCCGAATCGATTCGGAACAGGGCCGCATCGATTCGGAAACAGGGCATTTTGAGGTATTTTCTCCATAGTGAATTCAAACCCTTTTGGTTGGGTTTATTTGATTTGGGGCCTTCTCTTATGATGAAAGAGATATGTTCTTGGAGACACATAAGGGGTTTCTCACACATTAGAATTTTGGGGACTCCTTAGGGTAATTTGGGAGAAATGTATCCATATATGTATTTGGAGTTATGTATAGAGATTTTGGGGAAACCCTTTGGGATTGAGAATCCTAATTGTAGATTAAAAGTAGGTGTAGATGTGATGTGAGGCTAGGAATCTCTTAGAGAGGTCTCACATTAGGGTATTCACAAAAGTGATTGAACCATAGTCGAAATCGAGGGAAATGAGATTATTTGATGATTGAAAGAATGAGCTTGAGGCTGATAGACTATTAGTTATATGTATACCGATAGTCAAAATGATTACTAGATTCTTTAATGTACTCTCAGATATAGATGAAATGTGTAGTGAAGGATTCCCACGCAAACTCTTGGGTGATAGCCCTAATGTTGAATATATATAGGTATAGATATATACATATGGTTTGGGAGACTATTCATCATAGGAAAATGATCGAATATGTTTCAAGTATGGGATTATATTCACGTATCGAGGTAAATTAAAGGAATTGTGGTGACGGCTTGCATATTGAGGACTATGTATACTTATAGCCAGGTATATATATATCTTATACATATGAACGAGAATTAGTTTATATATATAAATAAGGATATGTGAATATGTGTTGATATATATATATATCTGTATGTATATAGATATATGGATATCTTTATGTTGTGGACATACATGGTATGGATATTTAAACCGTATACGATGGTTTATTATTTGACCATATGATTGGATCATATGGATTATATATATTATGCATGTAAATGATATATATACTTAATTGGTTAAGCATACCCCGCTCATGCTATCATTGGGAAGTTGCGCGCGTAGAGGGTGAGCATCCTGGCTAGAAAAGTAGGGTGTGGATATTCCCCAGGTCATAGTCGTCCCGTGTGTTATTATATGATATATATATTTATTTTGGGATGAGACGTGATGGGTATGTTTCGTCTCATTGCCGGTTTGGAGCTATGATCGCTTCCCGGGACGTCGTGTGCGTGAGTTTACCACGAGATGGGTGTCGTTTAGTCCCACCATGGTGGTCCCAGTATTGCTACGTGAGCCGGGCACTGGGAAGATGATAGCATTGATGCAGTTTATCGGCGATATATATAGCCGGGTATATTATGTGCATGGCCTTGTACATCATATGTAGTATGTACACTTGGCTATTGGATTGATGATGGTATATATATACGGTTAGAAATAAATACCTATATATATATTTATATATATATATATATCCTATAGACGAAAGGATATGGACTTTTATGAAGTACATCTTAGATGATTATGGTGTACTAGATTGATGGGGGTTGATGTATCGCACATAAGGTATAATTCGGTTACATCATCCCAAGGATATTATTGGAGATTCTTTTATTTTATTTTATTTGTTTTCTTTTTCTTTTCTTTCTTTCTTTCTTTCTTAGTAGTTATAGAAGTTTAGTAGTAATGATAGTATTAACTTGTATGTTGAGGATTATGGATCTCTAGGATCGACATTGCCCAGGAGTAGTGTAACGAGGTGGTTCCTTGTTTGGATTTCGCTTTGCGAGACACCTCACGCACGAAACGCAGTGCCATGTCGAGATTTGAGAGAAGTAATTCCATAGGTGGCATCTCGGATCTCTGGTCTTGACCTTGTCAGGAGTAGTGTAACGGGGCGGTTCCTTGTTTGGATTTCGCTTTGCGAGACTCCCCACGCACGAAACGTAGTACAATTTTGGGATTAGAGAGAAGTCTTGCCAATATTCCATGTGCATGTTATCAAGTATATTAATTCTTACGTTTTTAGCCTATATAGGTATATATATATATATATATATATATATATATATATATATATATATATATATATATATATATATATATATATATATATATATATATATATATATGTATATGTATAGGGGTAATGTTTTAGGAATTACGATGATTATAATTCATAAGATTATTAATAGGAATTCATTAAGCCTATTATGGCAAAATTGTTTATATTCATAATCTAGTAAGATTAGAAACAGGGTGGATTCTTGGGCTAGGTTAGGAAAGCAAATTCTCGTGGGGATAAGCTAGGCCTATAATAAGTTAGGTTGTCCTAAAATCAATGGGGGTAATTTAACTAAAATTTGAGGACGCGAATAGGGCGCGCCTTTAGATGAGAGGTGAGTTGGGGTTCCACGAGAGTGCGGTCTCACTTTAATTATGAAATAAAGTGCACCGGTATTTATTATGCACGGTTAACACACTTGCTAAATATTTTCACATTCGGGGCTCTGACCCGTTTTCTTTTCTCTCCTGCTTGTATATATATATGTATTTCCACAGGTATCCTACCGCATGGATGCCGGATGACTTTCTATCCAGAGTCTTGGGAGCCTAGACAGGTGCGGACTGTTGCGGGATGTTTCATGTAGCCGCTTCCTACTCCTTTAAAATTCTAGGTAGGATTCATGTTGTATATCGGGTTTGTATCATAGGGATATTTATATACATGTTTATATTTATTCCATTTCAGTTATTGTATTTGCTGTGACCCGACAGCTTATTCGGGTTTATTTATTTATGGCATATTCATGTATAGTGATTCCTTTCATTTCTTATAGTGCTTCTTGCATCTCTCTCTTATTCTTTAGTAGTTTCATAGTGTTGAGTTATTGTATGTTGCAAGTTTTAATTTATATTAACATCTCGCTTATATGATATCGGGTAGTTAGTCCTATATTATATAGTACCGATAGTTGATGTTGAGACTGGACCATCTGGAATTCCTGATTTAATATAGTATAGGGCTGGCCACCCGTTATTATTTTAAGCGGGGTGTTACAGATGGTATCAGAGCATCAGGTTCTAGAGTCCTTAGGATCTGTGCGCGTTCTGCATTCCTCCGTTAACGTTCTTGACATAAAGCCCTACAAATAGGACTGTTGTGTTCACTGCATTGTTTCTTCTGTGAAGTGTATTCACTTGATTGGCGTTCTGGTAACAGTTGCTCTTGTTTCGTTTCAGACGTCGCCTAGATTTTGTCGTCTAGGAAAGGATAGGATTAGAAGTACAATACCCATAGTATATTTTGGGTACGCTTCAATCGGGGGTATTTGTCTTCCCCGGTTTTGGAGGAGTTATTGAGGAGATTTCTAGCAGTGGTTTGAAGTGATTTATCGGCAGTTGAGTAAGAAGGGAAATTTACTCGAATGGCGAATCTTGATCTTAGTGAGGTAAGTCCGAGGAGAGACATGTAGTGTAATCCTTGGGAGGTCTAGATTGAGAATCTGTTAACCTTAGTTAGGAAACCTAATGTTGGTGACTTTTACCGAGGTGAGGTTGGTGTAGTTGTCCCAATATTAGGAGTATCGCCTTCTAAGATGAGGGAGAATGCCTTTGGAGACTAAGTTTCGTTATGTAGAACTGAAGGAGTTTCCGACAGTTGCAATCGCGCCTTGCCCTTCAATATGGTTAGCAAGGATTTTGAGGAAGATGTTTCTCTTGTGAAGAAATAGGCTTAGGGATAATGATTTTCCTGGAAGGAGTTGAGGACCCTGAGTTGAGATTCTAGGGTGAGGGGAAACCATTAGGTTATGGAATTGTAAGGTAGAATACCTTTCTTTGGGTTTAAGTTACGCTTTGTGCGATAGTGGGAACGTCGCGTGTGAGGTGTGATGAGTAGCTAGCCGCTATACCGCTAGGGGGTATGGAATTTTCCTAGAGAAGGAAGTGAGCAAGTGTGGCCTTGGTATGGCATCTTGGGAGATGATACACCTTTTCGTAACGAAATAGTAGGGAAGTTTTAGAACCCCAATGAGGGAAGGATTTATTTTTATATAAAGGTGTTAATATGATGTATAGGAATTTCATAACTGAGAGGTTCAGAGTTTGGTAGATTTGTGAGGAGCGGATAGTTTAGCTCATAGTTGTGCTAGTTTTGAGAACTAGGTATTGGCTAGAGTATTGTATTAATTGAGGCCTTGTGTTTTAAACATAAGGTGTTTGTTTGGCGTGTCGAAAGATGCGGAAAATATTTATATCGTATTATTGTATAGGCCCTCGGGCAATATCTAAAATATGGAAATCTTTCTTTTTATAAAACCTTAACCCTGGTTCAACTAATCTCAATCCCCGACCTAGCTACACAGTAGTGTATTGGGAGGGTTCCTTGTTTGGATTTCGCTTGCGAGACCTCCTCCGCACGAAGGTGGCTAGCGTCAGGAATTGAGGAGAGTTCAACCAGTGGAAATTTTCAAACTTTTATATATTTAGTATATTGTTATAGTTTATGTTACCGAGGGTTATCTTACAATTTGAGGCTAATGGAGCCTGATTATGATTTTACTAGTGGAAACTCGGGTACAGGGTGTATGGGCACCCTGGGTAGCTAGTTGATTTTAAGGATCGGTAAGGATCTATATAGCTCGACGTGAGGACTAGAAAGGATCGGCATAGTGATCTTGAGGATTGATGTAAGGACTAGATGATATTGATGTCCTAGGCTCATCTTAAATTTCGCGGACGAAATTTTTGTAAGGGGGGAAGAATGTAACACCCCAAGACTTTTGAGATTGAGAAATTAAATTTTGGGAAAAAAAATTTTAATTAAATTGGGGAATTTTAAAATTTGGGAATATAGGCCCAAAAATAGAGGACGTTTCAAAGTATTTCGGATGATATTTTTGAGGGTACCATCGATCCCGGAAGGGTCGAGATAGTCAAAATGACTGTCATTGGGTTTTATTTCGGCTCCGGAATGTTTTTAAGTTATTTTTGGCTCGAATTGGAGTAAACGAGTCATTTAAATTGTGTATTAACATTTAAAATTGGGATTTTGTTTTAAAGGATTTGGAGGCTTATGGATGAAGCCATTTCTCATTTGAGAGAAAGAGAGAAGTGCCCTAGAGAGAGAAGAAGAAGAGGAAGAGGAAGAAAGGAAGAGAGAGAGGAAGAAAAGCTTGGAGATTTCCGGCCCTACCGCGACATCGAGGACGATTCAACCTCTACAAACCTGAGGCAAGTGTTTAATCTTGCTAAATAGCTATTTGTGTATTTCATTTCATAATTTGTGGGTTAAAGAAATGGATTTTTTTGGTATTAATGTCAAAACCTAGATTTTAGGTTTAAATCTTGAAATCAATGATTAAATATGGATTTAATGGAATAGAAATGTTTGGGATCAACTTTGGGTTGACTTATGGGCTTAAAATCATAAATTGATGAAGGTTTAATTGTTAGAAATGAAAATTTAGGGTTTAGAATTCGTGGGTTTTGATGAAGAAGAAGAACCCTTCAAAAATTGCAGGTCCGAATCGATTCGCCCCCTCAAGCGAATCGATTCGGTTTGGTGAAATTGGCAGGTCTGCATTGACCGAATCGATTCGGACCCAAGCCGAATCGATTCGGCCTATTGCAGAAGCCTAGGCCTTTGGACCCGAATCGATTCGCCTTGGAGGCCGAATCGATTCGGAACAGGGCCGAATCGATTCGGAAACAGGGCATTTTGAGGTATTTTCTCCATAGTGAATTCAAACCCTTTTGGTTGGGTTTATTTGATTTGGGGCCTTCTCTTATGATGAAAGAGATATGTTCTTGGAGACACATAAGGGGTTTCTCACACATTAGAATTTTGGGGACTCCTTAGGGTAATTTGGGAGAAATGTATCCATATATGTATTTGGAGTTATGTATAGAGATTTTGGGGAAAACCTTTGGGATTGAAAATCCTAATTGTAGATTAAAAGTAGGTGTAGATGTGATGTGAGGCTAGGAATCTCTTAGAGAGGTCTCAGACTAGGGTATTCACAAAAGTGATTGAACCATAGTCGAAATCGAGGGAAATGAGATTATTTGATGATTGAAAGAATGAGCTTGAGGCTGATAGACTATTAGTTATATGTATACCGATAGTCAAAATGATTACTAGATTCTTTAATGTACTCTCAGATATAGATGAAATGTGTAGTGAAGGATTCCCACGCAAACTCTTGGGTGATAGCCCTAATGTTGAATATATATAGGTATAGATATATACATATGGTTTGGGAGACTATTCATCATAGGAAAATGATCGAATATGTTTCAAGTATGGGATTATATTCACGTATCGAGGTAAATTAAAGGAATTGTGGTGACGGCTTGCATTTTGAGGACTATGTATACTTATAACCAGGTATATATATATCTTATACATATGAACGAGAATTATTTTATATATATAAATAAGGATATGTGAATATGTGTTGATATATATATATATCTGTATGTATATAGATATATGGATATCTTTATGTTGTGGACATACATGGTATGGATATTTAAACCGTATACGATGGTTTATTATTTGATCATATGATTGGATCATATGGATTATATATATTATGCATGTAAATGATATATATACTTAATTGGTTAAGCATACCCCGCTCATGCTATCATTGGGAAGTTGCGCGCGTAGAGGGTGAGCATCCTGGCTAAAAAAGTAGGGTGTGGATATTCCCCAGGTCATAGTCGTCCCGTGTGTTATTATATGATATATATATTTATTTTGGGATGAGACGTGATGGGTATGTTTCGTCTCATTGCCGGTTTGGAGCTATGACCGCTTCTCGGGACGTCGTGTGCGTGAGTTTACCACGAGATGGGTGTCGTTTAGTCCCACCATGGTGGCCCCAGTATTGCTACGTGAGCCGGGCACTGGGAAGATGATAGCATTGATGCAGTTTATCGGCGATATATATAGCCGAGTATATTATGTGCATGGCCTTGTACATCATATGTAGTATGTACACTTGGCTATTGGATTGATGATGGTATATATATACGGTTAGAAATAAATACCTATATATATATTTATATATATATATATATATCCTATAGACGAAAGGATATGGACTTTTATGAAGTACATCTTAGATGATTATGGTGTACTAGATTGATGGGGGTTGATGTATCGCACATAAGGTATAATTCGGTTACATCATCCCAAGGATATTATTGGAGATTCTTTTATTTTATTTTATTTGTTTTCTTTTTCTTTTCTTTCTTTCTTTCTTTCTTAGTAGTTATTGAAGTTTAGTAGTAATGATAGTATTAACTTGTATGTTGAGGATTATGGATCTCTAGGATCGACATTGCCCAGGAGTAGTGTAACGAGGTGGTTCCTTGTTTGGATTTCGCTTTGCGAGACACCTCACGCACGAAACGCAGTGCCATGTCGAGATTTGAGAGAAGTAATTCCATAGGTGGCATCTCGGATCTCTGGTCTTGACCTTGTCAGGAGTAGTGTAACGGGGCGGTTCCTTGTTTGGATTTCGCTTTGCGAGACTCCCCACGCACGAAACGTAGTACAATTTTGGGATTAGAGAGAAGTCTTGCCAATATTCCATGTGCATGTTATCAAGTATATTAATTCTTACGTTTTTAGCCTATATAGGTATATATATATATATATATATATATGTATATGTATAGGGGTAATGTTTTAGGAATTACGATGATTATAATTCATAAGATTATTAATCGGAATTCATTAAGCCTATTATGGCAAAATTGTTTGTATTCATGATCTAGTAAGATTAGAAACAGGGTGGATTCTTGGGCTAGGTTAGGAAAGCAAATTCTCGTGGGGATAAGCTAGGCCTATAATAAGTTAGGTTGTCCTAAAATCAATGGGGGTAATTTAACTAAAATTTGAGGACGCGAATAGGGCGCGCCTTTAGATGAGAGGTGAGTTGGGGTTCCACGAGAGTGCGGTCTCACTTTAATTATGAAATAAAGTGCACCGGTATTTATTATGCACGGTTAACACACTTGCTAAATATTTTCACATTCGGGGCTCTGACCCATTTTCTTTTCTCTCCTGCTTGTATATATATATGTATTTCCACAGGTATCCTACCGCATGGATGCCGGATGACTTTCTATCCAGAGTCTTGGGAGCCGTGACAGGTGCGGATTGTTGCGGGATGTTTCATGTAGCCGCTTCCTAATCCTTTAAAATTCTAGGTAGGATTCATGTTGTATATCGGGTTTGTATCATAGGGATATTTATATACATGTTTATATTTATTCCATTTCAGTTATTGTATTTGCTGTGACCCGACAGCTTATTCGGGTTTATTTATTTATGGCATATTCATGTATAGTGATTCCTTTCATTTCTTATAGTGCTTCTTGCATCTCCCTCTTATTCTTTAGTAGTTTCATAGTGTTGGGTTATTGTATGTTGCAAGTTTTAATTTATATTAACATCTCGCTTATATGATATCGGGTAGTTAGTCCTATATTATATAGTACCGATAGTTGATGTTGAGACTGGACCATCTGGAATTCCTGATTTAATATAGTATAGGGCTGGCCACCCGTTATTATTTTAAGCGTGGTGTTACAATTACTAATGAGTAAAGTAATATAATATTGGTTCTATTAAATGTCAAGAGTGAATAAAATGACAATTTTGGAAATTTGAGTCGGGACGCGCCCTTGTCGCGTCGGGACAAAATATTGATTAATAAAAGTGAATATATTCTAAGTTGCTCGTATGGTCATTTTGACTACGCCAAAGTGTCCGTAAGGGTCGAGATAGTCAGAAAAGTATACCCGGGGGTTTAGTTTGGGTCTCGGGGCATTTTTAGGCCTATTTAACACCCCGGGAGGGCATTTTGCACTTTTGGGTAATTAAACCCATGAAAATTATTAGGCTATATCAGCCATTTGGAATAGTCCTTTAGGGTTAGCAGAGTCAAAACATTAGAACGGACATAGAAGAGGGAAGGAGAAATCTTTCCAAGCAATCCAAGGCCCAAAATCCATCTGGTTGCACCGCCACCACCACCAACGCGTAGATCGCGCGAGGGGGAACGCAACCACACCAAATTCATCATCAAATCAGAACTTTGAAATTTCTAGGCAAGTATTTATCTTGCTTATTTTCGTTAATGCATCGTTCATGTTAGTCTAGGGTGATTAGGATGAGTTTGGTAGAAGAAAATCCATGTTGGAGATAGGAAAATCGCATGTAGTAATTATTTGAATGATAATCTGGAAACCCCTTCACATGAAGAGGCTTAACCACGAATTTATGATGAATTAGGAATATAAATTTCTGGAAAAAGACTGATTAGAACCATGTTAAAGAAATTCTAGGGTTCTTGAGATTTATATGAGTTTTGGCCTATTAATCTATGGTTATTGATGAAAAATTTCATGCTTTACGTTGAAGATGTATAATATGGGTTTATACTATTTGTAGTACAAGTTTTAGGGAGTTTGGGTGTGAAAAATCTAGATTTGATTGAGGTTAAATTATGAAACCCGTAACTATTAATCTGCATAAATCGCCATACCTGTTTGATCGATCGATCGAACCAGGAGTGTCGATCGATCGACGCATCGATCGATCGAGCCCCTGCCCTCGATCGATCGACCCCTTCTGGAAGACTCATTTTTCCCCTTTGTAAATAGTTAAATTCAAATTAAATGAGTAGAAATATTTGGACATCCTTATTAAAATATTTTGGGAGATAAAGAAGACCAGTAGGACTTATGAATAATTATGAGACCTTTAATGTAAGACGAGATGTACATTTTTGGGATATTTACATATAAGGGATGATGAAATTATGCATTAAAGGGAGAGACGCGTAAGATAGTTACGTTTGAAAAATAGAGGAGTGCCTACTGAATTCTATACTTGGGAGGATAGGGTCCATGAGTGTTACGTAGTAAGTTGGATTAATCCCTCAATTAAAGTAAGAGACGAACCATTATACGTGATAACTAAATAATGAGAAATAAGGACAAATGACATAATTATGGGTTATGAGATGTACCTAATTTGATATGGTAATAGTAGTATAGTTATATGACTGTGTTTATGCATATACTATCTATGTGTGAAAATCGTGCCCGCGCTACTTGCTATCCCTGAGGTTACCGTGCTGGGACAGTCTTATCTAGATGGGACCTTTATGGGGGATATTGACTCGTACCCTAGAAGATAGAAATCCTTGGTACAGGCTATCGAATCGATAGTTCAGACGGTCCTAAGAGACGTGGGGGCATGTGTTATCCTCTTAGAGACTTGGAATCTATGCTTCGCCTCATTATTGTTTGTGTATGTGTTAATACAGTTCGAGAGTGATTCCGAACTTGTATTTCCCTTAGTACGAGTGATATGGGGATTGGATAGCAGAGTATGCCCGCACCATAATTTTTATGTGGGGTGCTGTTAGAATATATATATTATACGAGTATTTAATATATATATTAAATTCTGAAATTTGGAATTTCATACTGTGTTTAGGGTAAGTAAGGAATGTATAATGATTTCAATTCAGATATACTTGTTTTGAAAAGCGTAACATGACACTGGGAAACTTTATTAGCAAATAAGGTTTAAATGAGAACTTTGTGACCAAATGAAATTATCCTCTTAAACAATTAAATGGTTCAGTTTAAATCTTACGAGTAACCTAAGATAAGTTAAACCGTTGGGAAGGTTAGTATGATAGGTGTGCACATTAGAAGAGAGGTGAGAAATTCTCAAGAGAGTTCCGCACTAATATGTTGTTGCATTGGCGTGTAAACATTTTAAATACTTGCTAAACAAATTTTAAATCATTTACACTATCGGTCTCTGACCCGTTTCTATTTTCCCTTCTCTCTTGTATATATATATATGTATATATTACAAGTGCCCAGCCACAGGGGCGTCTTGCATAGGATCCTTTGGAAGGAACGCATTGCAGCTTAGGTGGGAGTTGCAGGCCTCTTGCTTAGACGACTTCATTTATTTGATTCCACTCCTAGCATATTTATTCAGATGGGCATGTATCGCCCGTTTCCATTATCCGGTTGTTTTATTGGACATTGTGATTCATTTATTTCTAGTATTGTCACTTTGGGATTTATTACTGTCTGGATGTTTTACTTTAAGTTTTAATGTTGGGATTTAGTTGTTGAATGTTTAAATTATTTCGATTATATGTTCCAAGAAAATTGTGGTGTGATTCTTTAATATTGAATTATGTAAAGTTTTAAATCATTGGTTATAAATAGAATTTGGAAAGTAATGTCCAATTTAAAAAAAATGGTTTTGACACTTAGCTTAATTATTTAGGGTGTTTAAATGGGAAATGAATTTTTCGACAGTGATGCTAAGAATGAACCAACTGTTCACCTTGATTTTAATTTAATAAAGGAGTGATCGCCCGGTGTTTAATTAGGCAGGGTGTCACACTTTGCATGCTAAATATTTCTAAAACTTTTTTATTGTAAGCTTTCTGAGATAGTCCCAACATTCCTCGTGAACTATCCTGAGATATTTCTATCCTGATCACAAAGGATGCCTCACCTAAATATTTCATTTCAAAATTTTTAGAAAGGTACGTCTTGGTTTCACTTAATAAACCAAGATCACTACTGGCGATAAGTAAGTCATCAACATATAGTACTAAAAACACAAACTTACTCCCACTGATCTTCAGGTATATACACCGATCAATAGTGTTTTCCTTAAATCCAAAGGATGTAATGGTATCGTGGAACTTAATGTACCATTGATGAGAAGCTTGCTTTAGACCATATATTGACTTATTCAACATACAGACCATGCTTTACTTTCCTTCCTTTATGAAGCCTTGTGGTTGTGCCATATAGAATTCTTCTTCTAAACTCCCATTTAGAAAAGCTATTTTTATGTCCATTTGATGCAACTCCAAATCATAATGAGCCACTAATTCTAATATGATTCTTAATGAGTCCTTTGAAACTGGAGAGAAGGTCTCATTGTAATCAATGCCTTCTCGTTGATTAAAACCTTTGTCAACAAGTCTATCTTTATGTCGTTCGATATTGCCTTTTGAGTCAAGTTTGGTCTTAAAGATCCACTTGCACCCAACTCATTTTTGTCTTTCTGGAAATTCAACCAACTCCCAAACTTTGTTGTCATTCATAGATTTTATTTCTTCATTCATGGCATTATCCCATTTATCTGAACCATCACTACTTACAGCTTTTTATAAGAAAGTGGATCATTAATATTCCCTATGTTAAATTAGGTCTCTTGAAGGTATACCACATAATCATCCAGAATTTCCGATCTCCTTTCTCTTTGAGATCTTCTTAATGGAATTTCCTGTGGTGCATCAAAAGTTTCATCGGTTATAGTCTCATTATGTGGTTGCTCAGTTGGTTGATCAGTCACTTGTTGTTCATTAATATTGATTGGGTCAATGACCGATTCAACAACTACATTAGGAACAACAGGTATGTTATGAACTCTAGGTATAGGAATTTATACCCTGACTTCTCGAATGATTACCTCCCTTTCTTATACTCCAACTTACTTCACCTTCTTCAATGAATTTAGCATTTCCAGTTTCTCTGATTCTAGATGTATGGTTTGGACAATAGAATCTATATCCCTTCGACTTTTCTGGATACCCGATGAAATGACAAGATAATGTCCTAGGATCCAATTTCTTTTCATGAAGGTTATAGATTCTAGCTTCCGCTGGGCATCCCCATACACGTAAATACCTTAAATCATGTTTCCGTCCTTTCCAAAGTTCAAAAGGGGTTTTTGAAACTGACTTACTAGAAACCCTATTTAAGATGTGTACAACGGTATTTAATGCATGTTTCCATAAAAATGTAGGCAATTGGGTCCTACTTATCATACTTCTAACCATTTCTATAAGGTTACGATTATGCCTTTTAGCTACACCAATCTGCCAAGGTGATCCTGGCATTGTGTATTGGGCGCAAATACCTAATTTTTAAAGGAGTTTAGCAAATGGGCCAGGGCGTTGCCCTGACTCATCATATCTACCATAATATTCACCACCTCTATCAGACCTAATAATATTCACCTTTTTGCCCAGTTGCCTATCAACCTCATTAATGTATATTTTAACGACGTTCACAGACTGAGATTTATCGTGAAACATGTACAAAATGCAATAATGTGAAAAATCATCTATAAAGGTATTGAAGTATCTCTATCCACCAATGGATGGAATATCAAAAGGTCCACATATGTCTGTATGTATTATTTCAAGTAGCTGGGTGTTTCTTGTGGCTCCTTTCTTTGTATGTTTGGTCTATTTTCCCTTAATACAGTCAAAACATACATCATAATTGGCCCCATCCAGGTTATGGAGTATTCCATTTTTAATGATCCTTTCAATTCTCGGCCTGGATATGTGACCTAATCTTTTATGCCACAAATAAGCAGATTTTTCATCATTAAGTGTGCGTTTCGTACCAACATTAGGATGCAGGGTCACAAGGGTTTCAGAAAAATTCTTTTCAAGATTCAATTGATATAAACCATCTAATAAAAATCCAGAACCAATATTATTAGAATTTTTAATCAAACCAAAACCATTGTACTTAAATTCAATCGCAAAACCGTCTAAAGCAAGTTTGGAAACATAAATTAAATTCCAAGAAACTGTGGGAACATAAAAAGTTTCTTGAAAATCTAAAGTAAATCCAGTGCCTAAAATCAGGCGAAAGACTCCAATAGCTTCTATTTTATCCTTCGCTTTATTGCCCATGTAGAGAAAATTATCATTTGGATTTGTTTTGTGGATCGAAGTGAAGCCCTGCATCGAATTAGAAACATGAGACATAGAACCAGAATCAATCCACCAAGTGTTAGAAGGAGCGTTAATAAGGTTTTATTCGAAACAAACATAAATAAAGGGCTTACCCTTTTTCTCGGACCAGGCCTTTTGTTTATGACAATCCCTCTGGAAATGTCCCTTCTTTTTACAGAAGTGACACTTTTCGTTCTTTTCCTTTTTCACAGTAGTAGTTGATGGTTCAGCTTGATGAGACAGCCCATAACCTTTCTTAACGCCCTTGCCGAACTTCTTCTTAAAACCAACTCCTTTGACAGTCAAATTTGCCACCTGTCCCTTAGTCACATGGCCATTATGTTTCTTAAGACTTCATTCCTCTTGTACCAACATTCTTTGCAAATTATTTACATTCCACTTATCTTTTATAGTGTTGTAATTGATTTAGAAAAGCCCATACTCAGGAGGTAGGGAGTTTAGAATGAATTGGACGAGAAAAGATTCATCCAATGTCATGCCCAAAACTCTAAGTCTAGTAACCAAATTAGTCATTTCTATAATGTGCTCATTCATGGTTCGAGTACCATCGAACCTCATAGTGGTCAGGTCAGCCATCAGTTTCCCAGTATGGGATTTATCAGCAGTGCGAAAGCGTTCTTTAATGTTGTTCAAATACTCTTTCGCTTTCGTAGTTTTAGGTAGGGAGGTCTTAATGTTAGCAGCAATGCACATTCTCATAAACATAAGGGCCATCCTATTGGATCGAAACCATGCTTCATGGACAACAATTTCATCCTCGCTACTAGCATCAGTAATAGCAACGGGTTCATTACACAAAATTGCCATGTCCAGGTCAAGAACCCCTAGGCTCAACTCAATTTGCTCATTACATTTAGAAAAATTATTTCCATCAAATTTGGAATAGGACTGAGCTTGCGAATACAGGTTAAGGGGAATTGCAACTAATAACAATGTTCACAAATTAAATTTTCACACACAACAAAAATTGCAAAGGTCAAATATTGAATTGTTGACTAAAAATTTTGGCATATTTCATTTACAATCTGAATATCATGGAATCTGTGTTAATCATCACATAATGTTCAGATTGTAAAGATATACTACCCTATAATTCATTTATCATGGTCCCGTAATTTTGGCATCTGTGTTTGTTGCCTAAACATTTAATACCATGATTAATGCACTTAATGTCAACTATTCTGTTTTAATAAAACCAGTTCTAATGTTGTTGAATTCAGAAATTAGCATGTGTTGCGCCTCAATCTAATTTTATAACTAACATCACAATAAACCTTTAATGAATGTAAGTGTATTATTCGTACATGCAGTCTCAACTTGTGTTTGGCCTTTGACTTAACTCAAATGAATAATTGCTTACATGCCGCAACTTAAATATAGTTAACCATTCATTAAATATTAACTATGATACATAATCTACCAGTTATTACAAATATACAAATAGTAGCTTAAATGCCTCAAAAATAGAATTGCCCAAGTATAGTAAAAAAATACATAATTCATGAATTTTGCCAAAAATTTGAAAAATGAGTTTTCACCATAGAATTGAAGTAAAACATGCCAGAAAATAAAAACTTTTTGCGAAACGTTAATATCAATTTTCTGTAAAGATTTATAAGGCCCGAGATTATTTCCTAAAATGGCAAAATGGGGTTTTGAGGGCCTTAACGTACTCGGATTGCCGAAAAACACATTACATCACAGTCAAAGGCCCAATATAAAGGGTTGCTTCTAGGGTTTCATTTTACTATCAAAATTAGTACCTAGGGCTAAGGAACCCATTTTATACTGAATGAAAGGAGAAAAAATGTAAAATGGCAAAAAATGAGATGAAGTAGAAATTGTCAATATATGAGATCATGCATTAGTATTGTGTCTTCATGCAATGTAGGCATGTCTAGTTTTAATCTTTTATGCAAATTATATCTGCTTGATACCTCCTTTCACCACTTATAACTTTTATGTAACTGTATGTCAATTTATAATTGATAAATATTAGGTCAACATATAACATGTTCATTTGATTAATAGGGAAATTTTATCATTTTAAACAAAGAGATGAACCACTAGCAGTTTTTCAACTTCTTTATCTAAATATCTTGCTCGAATCATAATCATTTGACAATAGCAGACCTTGAATCAAATCTCAAGATTTATCATACAAACATGTCCTCAACTATCACAAACTTCAGCATCTGAAACTTAGTTTTTCCATGGTATATATGGAATTATTTAATTTCTATATCCTATATTAAGTATATGAGCAGATTACGCTAACCAAAGAAGACAAGCACACACATTTTATTCAAGTCAGAATATGATCCAAAATAATAGTCGATACTAAGGTAGGAATTTGTTAAACATTTTTTTTATTATTGATCAGAGTTCAGACATAATATTGCCTCCAATAAAACAAATATGCTAATAGCAAACGTGACAATGTTAGGAGATAAAGTCTCCATTCTAATTAAAGAGATAGATAAACAGCAACAATTTCATATAATATCGATTATAGAATGTAATCCAAGGATTTCCAGTTGTGAGTACATATTGCAGAGATGAGAATGGTACCTAGATGAGATTATGCCAATTGATACTAAACCTTGTAGTTCTAAAATTCAAAAACACAAGGTTCGTGTTTTAAGACCAATATTATATGGTTACCTTTAGAATATAAAGGGAAGGTTTCTCTATAAAGAGAATTTATGGGATTTTCTCCTCTGCTATGGATGTTGAATATAAACTAAACTATGAGATAAATGCCGAGCCAAGAGACCGAGACTTGCACGACTAAAATTCATGTATTAAAAATACTTGTTAATGACATTCAACATGCTATAGCAATGCCAAGGCAACATTTGTTTTCGTAAGCAGATAGTGCTTGTATATTAATTTAGCATGCACCCTCGATCTCTATTTTATCTTTTATCATACATGTAAAACTGTTTGCCTCATAACTACTCCCCAAGGTAGATATCCACTTGAAATTAATCTCCTCTTTAGTGACACATTTTACAAGGGCGAAAATGTCACATCCCGTATAACAAAACTTGTCTCAACCAATCATCATTTATATCTTCAAAAAATAAATCCACTACAATGCATCTAATGGGAGTGTGCAACTACAAGTGATGCTGCAAAGTCAATATTCCTCTTGATCTTAGAAACTTCATCTTCGAATGTGCTTCAAGCTCAATTTCCTGAACATTTTTTTTCTCGTATTAGTTGTTAATTAAGCTGCCTTCAAATAATTGTGTGATTTTCATTATCTCGTAGAATTGAACCCATTTTCCCATGCATAAATGGCCTCAATGAGATCATGTTAGAAAGAATTCGCAAAACTTTTCACATTAAGTTGAGCCTTGCACTCGAGTTGAACTTTGGCAACCCTCCGAGTTGTATCGTGCAATTATGTAAAGAGAAACTAAAGTTCCTAATGAGGATTCTGAGCCTCCTGAAGCTTATCTTAACACACTAAACAAGAGACAAGCTACATCTTTATATCCTTTAAACCCCCATTAAATATGAGTTTGGTCAACGTTAATGCATTTGTGCTACTGACACACAAGCCACCTTCCCCATTCCATAGCGTCATCGCTCGTAACATATCCTACTCGTATGAGGACCCTTTTCCTTTCTTTAAGCTCATCTTTAAACATCAGTACCATGGAAGTTCTCATTTCTCACTTAATTGACTTAAATTTGTTAATAAGTTCCTTCTTATGGTGTATAATGTTGAACTTGTGCTCATTAGATGCTTCCAGCTTCTCATCCACCATAAGGATGCAAATCCCACATTCATCAATACCACGATGACCAGCAGAGCAACTCATTTGTACATCCTCTTCACTGGGTATTCATTTATATTTATCCTCATCAAATTTACAAAAATTTAAGAAGATAATAGTTTTCATAGACATATTCAAGCCTATGGTGAATGTCTCTGTAGCAAGCAAACACTTGATGATCCCTTCTTGAAATAATATCCCAATCACTTCCTTAATATGGTAAGTAAACTAGAATAATGGCCACCTATTCCACGTTTCATAAGGTATAGCATAATCAAAATGTGAGGCATATTTTTATCATCATCTGATAACATGTACATAGCCCTTCAAAGAATGTTTCGTGTTCACTTACTCATCATCATTGAGATTCAGTTTATCCGTTTGTTATTGCAAGAAATTCAAATTCCCATTTGCTGAATCTGAAAGTAATGGAAGGAACATATTGACACTACATTTTCATTTTCACCATCTTGAAAGTGTCACTTTCTTCTCTAACTCTCCTAACTCACAGACCCTTATGCCCTTTCACATTCTCTCCTCTTTTCCCTTCACCTTCACTAGTGGGAACAAGATCATATAAACCTTTTTGGAAGCTATTCGCACAAAATTCCCCCTTTTTTCCACCACTAGGTACAGACCATCACCACCAGAAGGGAAAATATAATCTTGAAGTGGTGGTGTCTGATAACCAATATAAATGATATAACATGGTTATCAGTGGATATTTGCAACCAATTTGGCAAACCCCTTAGCGTTAGGCACTATTGGAGAGGTATAAAAATTGAGAGTTTTTAGGGGCCATTATAATTCTCTCTTATCATACCACTCCTCTTTCACTATGACATATGTAATGAACCTCGTAAAAAATAACCCAAGCCATCTTCAGTTGAATTTCCACTTTTGGAGGCCGAGGACGGGCTAGTATTCTCTTCTCACTATGATGCAGAGAAAAAAAGAACATTTACTCTATATGATGTTTTTTTTTTCACGATAATGCCAAAGCAACATGAAAATATCTACCTCAACAAACTAGACATATGGAGTGGAAAAAATAGTAATGAATCAACAGGTCAACTTTAAAGAAAAAGCTACAATTAAATTTTCTTAATTTTCAAGCCTTTGTATTTCACTCCTAAGTTTTCGGCGTTGCCTCCTCCAATTCCAGTAGTAGCCAACAGGAGAAACTAGGCTCTTAACTAATGACACTATATATAAATATCAACAGCAATCCCCCAAAGAGATTGGAACTTTCCTACTCAACTTTGTAGGATTATAGGCCAATAATCCTCACTAGTCCATCCTAAATAAAACTTCTCCCTTCTTATAAAAATCGGTGGTGTTAAATCTCCATAATGCACATGTATGTCCATATTTAATACTAAAATCATAGTAGTCCAAGATTCCACCACACCATACTTCATTTCAGTATCTTAACATTGACTTTAAACTCGCTCAAATTGTCCCAGAGAGACATAAAATGACACCCGCCTAAAACCGCCAAACCCATTTATTGCATTATTTTCCCTGTACTTGGGCTTTGGAGTTGGAGACTCATTAAACTTATTCTTCACAAGATTAAAACAGTTAATTTGACATCACATTCTGGATTTTGTTGTGAAAGCCTTAGTACGACCTTTTAATTACTAATGAAGGGGTCATAACAAAGACCTCGATGAAGCCATAAACATCATCGCGCAAGAAATCTGATGTTAGCGATCTCACAAATTATCTAGTTGAAGGATGACATAAGAATAAAGATTAGTAAGAACAAGTAAGAACAAAACCATTATACATATTCTACACAAAGGCTTGATGACCATCTTGGTCATAATTGGGTCTCCTTTATTTCCAGGTTTTGGGAACGGTTTCAGTATAAGTAATCTGGAACTTAGTTCGGCCATGCTATGTCTGGAATTGATTTTTTTCTACAAACTATTAAGCACATAATCAGAATCCACTAATGAAAAACAGGAAAAATAGTCAATAATGGCAATCTAAAGAATGAATTCGTTAAACATGTATTGGTTATTATTAACTACAGTTTACTTTTATTAGTGCCCTCCAACCATGAATATAACAACATCACTCACAGAAAATGTGATAATATCAAGGGATGAGGTTTCTTTTTTAATTAGAGATAAGTAACCTGCACAAGAAGTGTTGGGAAAATGGTTCCAATTTTCAGATTGAATAATGATACGAGTGCAAAAATCTCCACGAAAATATCCCAAGAATCTGACGTGAATTCCACTTATTCTCTCACCTACCTATTAAACATTGACTTGTGGTATGGGGTCCCATCAGGGCACTAATAGCACTACTTTTTGTGGAGTTACTTTGTACCCATTAAAGGGTACAAAAAATATCACATCATAAAATATTACATAACCAGTGTCATCATATATAACCAAACAACAATATAGTACATATTTTTCAGATGTCCTATTTTTCATGCAATTTTCATCTTTTACATAAATCTTGTATGCCTTTGGTTCCTACTTCCAACACTCTTTGTACATGGTATACCTCTCTATAATTGTCCATCAATAAGGTGAACATTAATCATTTTGGCCTGATTCACAATTTTTTTAACCCTAAATATAGAGATGAACCATTAGCAAGTTATCACTTCGGCATCTAAATATCTTGTTCAGAATAAAACCATTAGCCAACAACAAGCCTTAAAGCAAAACCTCGAGGTCCACCATATAAAAATCTCCCTGATGTTTATGGAATTAAATAATTTCTACAACCTAATAAGTGAATTGAATGGCCTAACCAAATAAGATATACCTTATTGTTCAATATCTTGTGTGTATTTATCTCACATCGAAAGATGTAGAGTCAAACATATAGTACTCAAATGGGTGTGACCATTTGACTCAGCACCGAGACCTTGTGGGTTCAAACCCCACACTGGGCTAGGTCCAAGTGAGTAATTTGAGGATAATATCGGTGGCTAGCTGTGAGTTTGGGACCTAACGGTGGTATCAAATCCGATGGTTTGATCGGGACCATCAACGGGCTTTGTGTCCAGTTGCAATATGCGTCGATATAATCAATTCAAGGTAGTGTGAGTCACAGTGCATCATGGTGAACCTCAAAATTGGATTATCATGGACGTATTGTAATGTTGGATGGTCCACATCAAAAGATGTAGAGTCCAACATGTAGTCATTTGTAACACCCCGCCTAATAAGATACCGGGCGATCACTCCAATATTAAATTAAAACAGGAGTTTCATATGGATCATTCTTAGCATCACTGTCGAAAATCCATTTAATTACTAATATCCTATTAGGTGAGCGTTAAAAACTTTTACTTAACTACTCTTTTTAGCAAACAAATTAAAACATCCACAATTAAATGCGTAATGAACTGAAATGGAAATGAAATAAATTAAAATAACCGAACACTCGGTCCAAAATATACAACCATAATGAATGCTGCTGTAAGAATAAATAAATGCAATTGAGCCATTGGCTCGAATGTTTATACAATATCTCCTATCTAGAGTACAAAGAAAGAAACGTCTACCGATAACCTGCAAGCATCCACAGCTGCTGCAGCAGACGTCTGACCCGAAAGAGTTTCCATCCAGGCATCCCTGTGTCTGGACACCTATATATATATATATATATATAGTATAGAGAAAGAAAGGAGAGTAGACAAACGGGTCAGAGCCCGAATGTTTTGAAAATATTTTGCAAGTGCATAAATGCTTTATTTTTAGAAAAAAATAGTTTTATCTCATATTTAAATTGGTATCGCACTCTCATGAGATACCCCTCACCTCTCCACTAACAGTGCACACCTAGCGCATCCCGAAAAACATCCTAGTCAAGCTACCCTGCTAAACTAGTCTAATACCCAACCACTATCTAACCTAGATAGTCAAATAGATGTACTAAGGGCTAACTTCACTTTAATCTCGACGCTATGCCATGTTCGTGCGTGGGGTGTCTCGCGAAGCGAAATCCAAACAAGGAACCCCCCCGATACACTACTATGCAGCAAGGTCGATCTTTGAGATCCACCAGTCCCTCAGTACAGAAAGATATATAATATATATACCATAAACATTTAATGATATAAGAGCACTAAGGATTAAACTTCTCCCCAGTCTCAACACAGTGCCATATTCGTGCGTGGGGTGTCTCGCGAAGCGAAATTCAAACAAGGAACCCCCCCAATACACTACTATGCAGCACGGTCGATCGTCGGGATTCATTAGACCCTCGGCACCCAATTTATACATATACATACATCTACAATATACTTCCGGATAATAGAAATATCTCCCGGACTGAGGATTACTTGATATATAAAGTATTTATAAATACTTATCCTTTTCATTTCAAAAACTTCCATTCCCCTTCTCATATCCAGGAAATGTATTTATAAAAGCCAATTCATTATCATGAATTGCTTTAACGAACCATATACTTTTTGAAAGCCAATTTTATTAACATAAAAAGCTTTTCCTTTATCAATTATCCCATTTCCCTTTTTATACTCAGGAAATGTATTCAAAGACATTTTCATTATCATAAAAATGCTTTGATCAAAACATATGCTTCCACATCCCTTCTTCCATCCGGGAAGTGTTACCGAAGCCAATTTATATATAACCCATTTCCCTTCCTATATCCAGGAAGTGTAATTAAAGCAAATCCATTATTATGAACTGCTTTAATATTAACGCGTTCTAAGACCGCCCGTCCGGATTTCTCCACTGTGCGCGCCCCTAAATGGCTATCATCTTCCAGGGCCTCCAAGACAACCTGGGATCCTATAACGAAAGACGTCGGGAAGCGACCATGTGCCTGCGGGATAGTCAAGACCACACCCGGAATCTCCTAACCAGTGCAGAAAAATATAACAACAAACGCTCACATGGCCTATAGGACTATATCCACCCTGCATCATTAGCCAGGGGGCTTCACCATACGAACGCAACTTCCCTTATGATAGCGATTTAGAGAGGGGTGTAATCCATATTTTATTAATTATGAAAAACATTTATTTTTCCATTTTGAAAATATTCATTTATATATTTTCAAAATCATTTCCATCATCATATATATATACCTAAAACACACAGTATATACATATCCTATATTTTCTTCCTAGAATATATATAACCGGCCTTAGTGGCCTATAGCATCTAGTGATGACTAAATATCCCAAAGATTCCCTCCAGGAATCGTAATCATGCTTTCATGGTTGCATGATTCTAAATCCAAAGTATTTCTTACTTTAATAATCACTATATACTTCAATCCTATTCTAAGGATTTTATTGGATATCTCCAATGATACTATTCTCCTCTAAGTGAAGCATATATATATATATATATATATATATATATATATATAGCCCCCAAATTATCCTAATTGGTAATTCAACTCCCCGTACTCTTAAAGGGAGAAAACTAGAAATTCTGACCTAAGCGAATCGATTCGCCCCTTTAGCGAATCGATTCGGGTGGGCGAATCGATTCGGTTCCCAATCCGAATCTATTTGGAAAGTATTCTGCAAACAGGTCTGTAAATGGCGAATCGATTCGGTCTGTACCCGAATCGATTCGGCCCATTGCAGAGACCCAATTCCCCTTAGGCGAATCGATTCGGCCTGTACCCGAATCGATTCGGCTTGTTCGAGGGTCACTGTTTGGGCGATTTCTCAAACTCCAAAATACCCAAAAATCAATCCAAATTCATTTTCATGGTTTCTACTCTACACCAAAAATCATCCCGAACATCTACACAATAATTTCTAGCCTTTATTTTTCCAATTCCCAATTTGATTTCCGAGTTGGTACTTTCAACCCGGAGCTGTCATCTTGTAAAAATCATATCAAATCGTACAAAAATCAAAAAAATATGCGGTTGGCGCCCACGCGACCGTATCGAAAAGATCGACAACTTTTGTGTTTTGACCGAAAGCTAAATCAATTCTTTTCCTAGTCAAAAATGACCTTAAAGGCTGCGGGTTACTATTCATCACCTTCTTCGAGAAGGTTTCAGCCATTAAAGCTTCTCCCAAGCTTTTGACGCGTCACCCAACGTCCTACAACCTCAACCAACTACAAATACACCTATATTAAGGGTTCTAAACATCCTAGAACCCGGAATCACCAATAAATTTCAATTAAAACCTAAGTTTCTCCAATTTACCATTTTTAGGGGTTTATTCGTTTTAACTCCCAAAAACCCGTTTTATCCACGAATACCCAACCCAAAATCATTAGGGTTTGTTATACCAACAATGATATGAGATATTTATGCATAAAAACAAATAAAGCAAGTAAACACTTGCCTCGTGGATAAAATCCGACGACCTCGAGCCGAATCCCGCGGAGGCTGACCGGAAACTCCCCCTTTTTTCCTCTTTTCTTCCTCCTCTCTCTCTTCTCTCTCTTTCTCTTCTTTTCTTTCTCTTTTTCTCCCTCTCTTCCTCTTTATATATAGAGAAAAGGGTTTTAACCCTTTAAAACCCAAAAACGACTCGTTTACCCAATTACGAGTTACTTTTACCTCTAAAATTACTCGAAACTCAATTTCGACAATCGGACACTCTTTTCCGACTATCTCGGACATTCCGAGACTCGTGGCGCAGTCGAAATTTCCATCCGAGGTACTTGACCGCAAATCACTATTCCAACCCAAAATAAATAAATGCGGGTTTTCCAATTAAAAATCTTACCTCGTGTCGCTTTACTCAACAACGACATATAATTAAAATATTTCGACCTATATAGTCCCAAAAATAATTACAGCACCCATCGAAAATCGTTCAATCCTCGAAAATCCCAAAATTTACTATTTAGGACAATTCCCCAAATTCCAATTTATAATTGATTATGGAATTTAATCGTCTCCCAAAAGGACGGGTTGTTACACTCCCCCCCTTACAACGGAATTTCGTCCTCGAAATTCGGATACAACCTACACCATCTACCTAGGATCACTCCAAATCCTAATACCTCAAGGGAAACGATACTAACCCAATGGTTCCCAACCATACACTATGTGGCTACCGCAATCATAAAGTGACTCTGATTCGTCACATTGTACCCATCATCTATAATGCCTATCGGCATGAATTTCAATCTTATATACTACGCCCATTCTATTTCAGGTGGTATATAAACAAACTTACCAAGGTGCCCATACACCTTTCTAACTTGTGCACATCTGCACATCCGTAGCGAACGTCTGACACGTAACACTCTCTCCTAAGAAGGGTCTCCTTTCCTCGGTGTAATACTCACCTATGGGTCCTCCGAACCCGCGCATTTCAATACTCCTAACCTCGGCGCTGCTAATACTAGCGAACCTATATCCTAAAAATGCTACGATCTAAGCGTTACCCTACCTACACGAAACTAATATAATCCTAAGTATGTCCTTAGTACCCAAGGCCTCTCTCAACTCCCGACAATTGCTTGGTTTCATGCGTGGGACGTCTCGCCAAGGCGAAATCCAAACAAGGAACCCTCCCGTTACACTACTCCCTCGCGTAGTCGGTCATCGAGATATAATGACCCAAGGCACAGAAGCGGGACGTCCTAAATCCTACCAGGCTAGCCTACGAACGCATTCCTACTATCTTATCCTTCCGCCCATACAGAAGGAAACCTAACTAATCAAGTGCCCACTTTCTGTAGAAAGTGTCACGAACATAATACCCAAAATTGTATCTCCTCAAAATTTGCCTTTTCATTAAGGCTGGTTATATTCCTCAACCCAATTTTTCCAAATTTGCCTTCTTATTAAGGCAGGGATATCATCCTCAAATCAAATTCTCTAAGTCCCACTCCACCCAACTACTTGTGGTGAGAGGACCAATTTAGTGCTTTTCCATAGCACAATATCTCCATAAGTATATCAACATCATGTGGCTCATAGCCTATAGTGGTTCATCCACACTATAAGACCTTTCCACAAAATCAACCTCCTTGCATCCCATAACAGCTCCCCACTCCCGACGCCGTTAAGAGTCATGTGTGGAGTGTCTTGCAAAGCGAAATCCAAACAAGGAACCCCTCCACACATTAACCCTTGACTTCGTTGGTTGTGGAGTTCCGTTATTTCAACATGCAACCGGGATAACCCTATCCCCTAATCCAACAAAAAGGTGATCTGAACTCCTATCTCTAACTAAGAGTCATACCACCCTGCGCTCGCACTCATTTAGTCCTAGCGCAAACAATAATGAGCTAAATCTTACCGCTCAACAACGATTCTGTGGGCCTTAAATTATATCTATAAGGTTGCCACATATACCATCCAAAATAAGGAAGCCTCTGCTCATCGAGGTTCCATAAATCCATAATAACAAAGGTGTACTCAACTTGTATCAAGGTGAGACACCACAATAACAACCTGTTCCCTCCAGGAACTGCGGACACGATAGACTTGCCATCGTTAGCCTGCTATCGCTCCGTTACACCATATACCGTATATGTATATATATACAAAATATAATCACCCGCCTCTATGGCAAATGAAGGGAAATAAAATTCCGCTATTGCGGAAAACACATAGTCATACATTAAAATGTTATCGAGACCGCCACAACTCAAAATACACACACGAGTCTCGGGCTAACTAATACCGCGACTTTATCTAGTCACGCCAAATACTCACACCATATACCTCTGCTGAACCTTAGGCGAATAATTCTCAAAGCTGCATTCTTCTCATCCTGCTGATTCATGGGGACTCACGGTTAGAACTATCCGTAAGATCCCTTTCTAATCCTTATCTCCACGGGGAAATCCAACTTTAGTACCACACTCTATTACGGCGGCACTATGGTACTCGTAACTACTATGCTTTAGTAGTCATTGAGATAATTCTTAACAATTACCATAGAGAGAGTGACCTCTACTAAGGTACTCATCCCAACCTTCTATCTGTTGCACCAGCTAAGCCTCACCTCCTGCTGCCATCCAATCTCCGCACACGATTCTCAAACGAGCGCGCAAAAGATTTCTATAATCTTCTAATATGGAAGGAGAACGAAATCTCACAATAGAAATCAACAATCCTAGTCCTGAGGCTCTATAACAAATGAGAGCAACGCTGAAAGCGTAGTACGTCCGCACAGATTCCTAAGGACACTAGAACCTGATGCTCTGATACCATCTGTAACACCCCGCCTAATAAGATACCGGGCGATCACTCCAATATTAAATTAAAACAGGAGTTTCATATGGATCATTCTTAGCATCACTGTCGAAAATCCATTTAATTACTAATATCCTATTAGGTGAGCGTTAAAAACTTTTACTTAACTACTCTTTTTAGCAAACAAATTAAAACATCCACAATTAAATGCGTAATGAACTGAAATGGAAATGAAATAAATTAAAATAACCGAACACTCGGTCCAAAATATACAACCATAACGAATGCTGCTGTAAGAATAAATAAATGGAATTGAGCCATTGGCTCGAATGTTTATACAGTATCTCCTATCTAGAGTACAAAGAAAGAAACGTCTACCGATAACCTGCAAGCATCCACAGCTGCTGCAGCAGACGTCTGACCCGAAAGAGTTTCCATCCAGGCGTCCCTGTGTCTGGACACCTATATATATATAGTATAGAGAAAGAAAGAAGAGTAGACAAACGGGTCAGAGCCCGAATGTTTTGAAAATATTTTGCAAGTGCATAAATGCTTTATTTTTAGAAAAAAATAGTTTTATCTCATATTTAAATTGGTATCGCACTCTCATGAGATACCCCTCACCTCTCCTCTAACAGTGCACACCTAGCGCATCCCGAAAAACATCCTAGTCAAGCTACCCTGCTAAACTAGTCTAATACCCAACCACTATCTAACCTAGATAGTCAAATCGATGTACTAAGGGCTAACTTCACTTTAATCTCGACGCTATGCCATGTTCATGCGTGGGGTGTTTCGCGAAGCGAAATCCAAACAAGGAACCCCCCCGATACACTACTATGCAGCAAGGTGTAATACCCCGTACTTTTGGCTATATTTATTTTTGGGATTAATTAATTAAATGCGTATTAATTGGAAATTAATCCGGCTTATAAATACTGATGTGATGCGAATTGGTATTTGATTATGTGCATATATGATTATATATGTACTTGGTATTATAAAATTTGTCGTGGGATTTATATACGGCATTTTAGAAATTTTGTTGAGACGCGTGGGACCGCCGCGTCACGGTATAATATTTTGTTTATAAAAGTGAGTTTAAAATCTATAATCCGTATGGTCGTTTTGAGTGCGCCAACGCGTCCGGAAGGGTCGAGATAGTCAGAAAACACTAGCCGGGGGTATAGTTTGGGTCCCGGGGTAATTTTAGGCCATACCGGTAACTTAAAGGGTATTTTAGTAATTTGGTATTTTTGGGTAATTAAAAGTGACGAAAATTGAGAGTTGTAATCTGATAAGGATTGACCCCAACCAACCCTTATTAACCCAACTAGCTACGGAGGTATATCAAATTAGGTTTTCATAAGTTTCCCCAAAGCAAACCCTAGCCACCATAGCTTTTTAGAGAAGAAAGCTTGGAGAAGGAGAGAGAGAGAGGAATTCTGCAGAAATTCTACACCAAATCCACACCAAATTCAGAAATCAAACCAAGGCAAGTGACTTTATTTCATTTAAATTCGAAGAATGTCTTTTCCATGTTAGAAATTGAAGAATCTTAATTGTTCTTGAAAGATTAAAAGAAAACCCATGAAATTTGAAGTTATTATTGAATGTTGGGATAGGTTTATATGTAGAAACATTGTTGGGAGATTTAATTTCGGAGACTTCATATCTAGGTGATGCAATAAACGAATTAAAATCTGGGAGTTTATGATAAGAAAAAGTTAGGGTTTATGTTCTTGAAGAAAATTGGGAATTAATGTAGAAATTGTGATTTAATGATGTTTAGATGATATCAAACCCTTTAATGATGTTAGTATAGCCCCTTAACATGTTTGAGGATGATTAGAGAACTCAATATATTGTGGGAACGAATTTTAGAAGAGGTTTGAGGAGTAAAAATGGTGAAAAACGATTTTTGGGAAGTTCTGGGCCGAAACTGGCATCTCGTTAGAAGCAGCCCCAGGTCGTTCGAACGAACTCGTTCGAACGAGCTTCTAACGAGTTGACCAGTCGTTATTAACGAGTAGGATTTTTGTTCGATATCTCGTTCGAACGAGATATCGTTAGAAGAGTCAGTTCGTTCGAACGAACTGGGACCTCGTTCGAACAGCCTCGTTCGAACGAGACTTCTAACGACCTGACAGTCCAAACTCGTTTGAAGCCTCGTTCGAACGAGACTTCTAACGAGTTGACAGTTTGGTCCTTTTTGGACTGTTTTGACTTTTGGAGTCTCGGAAACTGGTTCAAGGGTAGAGTTAGCATCCCTTTGATGATATAGTGATTGATTTGGGACTTTTGGGTTATTGAGATGAGTAAATCATACACTAGAGTTATATTCAATGAACCGTTTGGGTTGAGACGTGAGTGTCTACTACGATGTGAGGATAAATTATGGCACGTATAATTATGAACCGGAATAAAATAAGTTGTGATAATTATAATTAGTACGAGAGTGCAATATGTACTACGAATATAATACGATATTACTAAGATGTGTGTTTACTTAGTATTGATATATGGATTGTATGTATGACATACCTACCATACTTGCTATCACGGGAGGTTTTGTTCGCTTAGGACCCTCTAATCCTTGTGTGCCTACGGGGGGGATATAGACTGGTACCTTGATGAACATAGGTCATAGAAGGACTTATTGTGATATTAATAAGTCTGCATGATCATGGGAGCGTAGGTATGTGCGTGACCCATGTGATGGGGACTGTGTTCGCCTCCACTATTTGTGATTTGTGTTATCTGAACTATTCCTGAGAGATTCGGAATATGTGATCCTTATGTACGTGATGTACCGGGATGGATAGCAGAGTATGTGTGCACCATAGCTTAGATTGCGGGGTGCTTGTATCGTATATTTATGATGTGAATAATATACATTTAATTAATGGGAATTCTCATGTTAATGTTGTAAATGTATTACGGTATTGTTTCGAGATATATAAGGAGTTAACTGATACTTATATATATATGGCATATTTAGTAACTGAGTTTACGTTAAATCCCTAATTAATTACGAGCGTTATTATGTTATGGAACCGAGTAAAATGGGTAGAACCTTTGGCAGTCTAGCTAGTTATGTTGTCAGTTAGCTAGTAGTATGGGTCGTTATAGATGGGTACTTACGTTAGGAGTGCACAGTTAGACGAGAGGTGAGGATATCATGCGAGTGTACGTCCTAACATGTACTTTGCATTTAATGTTTTAAATGTTTTTAAAGCACTTGCAGGTTTTTAAAATATAACTCCACATTCGGGCTCTGACCCGTTTGCTTTTCAAATCTCTTTTTCTTTGTAAAACCATTTTAGGTGCCCAGCCACAAGGACACCAAGCATAGGATACTCATTCAGGTGACGAGCTGTAGCTGCTTGTGGAAGCTACAGGGACTTGCTTATAGACGCTTCTATCTTTTGGATTCCAGAGTCGCTATCTATCAGTTGTAGGGCATGTTGCCCATTTCTATTTAGAGCATCTTTTATACTTCAGTTTTCAGACTTTAGCATGTTTTATTTCAGTTTCGGTTATTCATTTCAGTTATGGGATTGTAGTGAGGAGTTTCCTCCAGACTATTATTTACTTTATTGTGATGGTTATTCGTTTTACTTCAGTATGGTGAATGGTGTTATCTATTTCTTCATTACACTTGTTGCATGTTAATCAGACTTAAATTAAAATTTGGCAACTTGCTTTTTAAATACTAGGTGGTTAGAAATAATAAAATGTTTTCGACAGTGATGCTATTAACTGAGCCAACTTGGCATTTTGAATTAATTTTATAAAGGAGTAGCTACCCGGTATTTAATTAGTCGGGGTGTCACAGGTGGTATCAGAGCATCAGGTTCTAGTGTCCTTAGGATCTGACGGCTTATTATGTTTTCCGCTGAACTTTCTTTGATATAGAGCCCTAAATATTAGGAATGTTGTATTCATCTCTGTACTTTGGGAATTCGTACTTCCGCGGTTTGTTTATTTGAATGATGAACTCATCCAAATTTACTTAAATTTTCAGATGGATCGTCAAGAAGAACTAGCTCGAACGGTTGAGGGAATCAACGGGCAAGATCGACTCACACCTCGGGTATCCCTGGAGAGAATATCAACAGCCGAGTTAGCGGGTATCATGGCACAAGCAGTTACCACTGCAGTTTTACAATACCAAGAACGAAACATACAACTAGAAGGAGGCAAAAGACCTAGAGAGGTTAGCCAAGTGCATGTGAATAAGGCAGACAAATGTGCAAGGACCCCGAGAATTCAACTACAGATTGCCCAAGACCGAGTCGGTTCTAATCAACAACGTGGTACAATGAAGCATTTTCGAAAGGGGAATAAAGTTCCAAGTCTTCAAGGACGACATCGTCAACAGCAGAGTCAGATGGGGAGTAACTTCAGAGGCCGATGTTTTGTGTGTGGCACACACGGCCATAGACGCCAGAATTGCCCAGAAGGTGTTAGAGCTCCCCTGCAGCAGGATGCCCGTAATGATCCACCGGGGCCACTGTTTACAATTGCTCTCCCAGGACCAGCTCAGGTACTAGACCTACCAACCTTTCCAGTAGCTCCAGTACAACAGGGGCAGAATGGTCAACAACGGTTTCAACAGGGTCAGCAATGCCAGGGCATAAATGATAACGCTCACCGAGGCCGTGGTCATCATGGGCAGCGAGGAGGAAACTTCCAAGGGAAGTGTTTCAAATGTGATAAGATTGGCCACAAACGTCAGGATTGTCCTGATAAGAGCGGAATACCACCGCAGCAGCAGCAGGGTGCCCGACATGAGCCGCAGAGGCCGCCTTTCCCACCTGGTCTTCCAACTTCAGCCCAAGTGACAGAATTACCAGCTATTCCAGCTTTTCCGGTGCAGCAGGGATAATTACAGTATGGACGTGTCTATGACGTCCACCAGGCAGCAGTTCCACAGGCACCGCCCGCGATTGAGGGTACGTTTCCTATCCATGGCACTATGGGTCGGGTGTTATTTGATACAGGTGCTACACATTGTTTTATAGCTACACACTTCGCGAAAGCTTTAGGATTGTTAGCTACGGCAGAGAGCAAAGTGACGTGTGTCGACTCACCATTGGGGAGTGGGTCACTTATTTTTCTTTTTATGCCGGGGAGTGGGGGTAGATATTGGTGGCTTGGTATTGCCTGCAGACATGTTAGTGTTAGATATGCATGTTCATGATGTGATCATCGGTATGGATTGGCTCGTAGCGTATAGGGCCATGATTGATTGCTTCAGCGGGAGCATTGTTTTTGCCATCCCGGGGCAAGAGATGTTTATAGTGGCGATGCCTCGCCCAGAGGGAGGATCGACCGCTCATCTGTATTACATAGAGGAGGATACCTCTAAGGAGGTTGTTATTCCTTTATATTCGATCCCGGTTGTCAGGGAGTATTCAGATGTGTTTCAGGAGATACCAGGCTTACCACCCAGTCGGGAGATAGACTTCGTTATAGATTTGCTACCGGGTACGAGACCTATAGCACGTGCACCGTACCGTATGGCTCCAGCTGAAATGCGAGAGTTACGGGATCAGATAGAGCAGTTGTTAGGGCAGGGCTTTATTCGCAGGAGTACCTCACCTTGGGGCGCTCCAGTTTTGTTTGTGAAGAAGAGGGATGGTTCACTGAGATTGTGCGTGGACTACCGAGAGTTGAATAAGGTCACGATACGGAATAAGTATCCGTTGCCTCGAATCGATGACTTGTTCGACCAGTTGAGAGGAGCTTCTTTCTTTTCGAAGATTGAACTGAGGTCAGGATACCATCAGTTGCGTATCAGGGAGGAGGATGTCTCGAAGACTGCGTTCTTGTCGAGATATGGTTCTTATGAGTTTCGGGTTATGCCTTTCGGTTTGACCAACGCTCCAACAGTGTTTATGGACTTGATGAACAGGGTGTTCAGAGATTTCCTAGATCAGTTTGTCATTGTCTTCATTGATGACATTCTGGTTTACTCTCAGACAGAGGAGGAGCACGCCGAGCATTTGAGGCAGGTTTTGCAGACACTTCGTCAGAACGAGCTGTATGCAAAATATGAGAAATGAGGGTTTTGGCTGAAGGAAGTCCAGTTCTTGGGTCACATTATTTCCGACCAGGGAATATCTGTTGATCCGGGAAAGGTATCAGCGGTGAGGGAGTGGGGACAGCCCACGACACCAACGGAGATTCGTAGTTTCTTGGGCTTAGCAGGATACTACAGGAGATTTATTCGGGGTTTCTCGGAGATAGCAGGTCCTTTGACACATCTTACTCGTAAGGGTGTGCCATATATCTGGAGTGATGCCTGTCAGTTGGCATTCGATGAATTGAAGGACAAATTGACCTCAGCACCTGTGTTAGCATTGCCGAGACCGGGAGTTGAATATTTGGTTTACACTGATGCGTCTTTGCAAGGACTTGGAGGTGTTTTGCAGCAGGAGAGACAGGCCATAGCTTATGCTTCCCGTAAGCTTAAGCCTCATGAGAAGAATTACCCCACACATGATTTGGAGTTGGCAGCAGTGGTATTTGCCTTACGGATTTGGAGGCACTATCTTTTGGGGGAGAAGTTTCAGCTGTTCACGGACCACAAGTCACTGCAGTATCTGTTCACGCAGAAGGAGCTGAATATGCGGCAGCGTAGGTGGCTTGAATTCGTGAAAGACTACCAGTTCGACATCCAGTACCACCCGGGTAAGGCTAACGTGGTAGCAGACGCGTTGAGCCGTAGTCCAGCAGATGAGGTGGCAGAGGTGTGGAAGGCAAAATGGAAGGAATTGGGACACCAAGATGCAGTGGCCCGATCTTTCATGTCTGTGATGACCGTTACCCCGCAGATTGTCACAAAGGTAGTACGGGCACAAGCTAATGACACGTTCTGTCAGGAGCAGATAGTTCGGTTGCTAGCAGAGGGAGCCGAGTCCTATACCGTTAGCTCAGACGGGGGATTACGCTTCAATGGGAGATTGGTGGTTGCGGAAGGGGAAGAATTGCGGCACGATGTGATGGCAGAGTCGCACGGCTCACAGTTCGCGGTACATCCCGGAGGGGAAAAAATGTACCAAGACATTAGACGGCAATATTGGTGGAGCGGTATGAAGAAAGATATCGCTGAGTTTGTCTCGAAATGTGCCACTTGTCAGCTTGTAAAAGTGGACCATCAGAGACCAGCAGGATTGCTACAACCGTTGGAGGTTCCGGTGTGGATGTGGGAGAGCATATCCATGGATTTTGTCACGGGGTTGCCTACGTCGCAGAGGGGTCACGACTCCGTTTGGGTAATTGTGGACAGGTTGTCCAAGGTCGCTCACTTCTTACCCGTAAGGACTGACTACACTACGGGACAGTATGCCCAGCTCTTCATTTCAGAGATTGTGAGACTTCACGGTGTACCCCTGAATATCGTGTCTGACAGAGACAAGATATTTGTTTCGAGATTTTGGGAGAGTTTCCACGAGGCCATGGGCACGGAATTGCGGTTGAGTACGGCTTATCATCCGCAGACTGATGGGCAGACAGAGCGCACTAATCAGATGTTGGAAGACATGCTACGCATGTGCATTATTGACTTCGGGAGTGGATGGGAGCAGTACCTTCCACTGGTGGAGTTTGCTTACAACAATTCCTATCAGTTCACGATTGGCATGGCTCCGTTTGAGGCATTGTACGGTAGGCCTTGTCGTTCTCCAGTATGTTGGTTGGAAGTGGGGGACAACAAACTACTTGGACCGGAAGTGATTCAAGATACTTCGGCAAGGATTGAGTTGATTCGGAGTCGCATACGGGTAGCTCAAGACAGGCAGAAGAGTTATGCTGATGCGAAGAGGTTTTTCCGGGAGTTCCAAGTGGGGGACCAGGTTTTGCTCAGGGTTTCTCCGATGAAGGGGATTATGCGATTCGGGAAGAAGGGGAAGTTGGCACCGAGGTATGTGGGGCCGTCTCCTATTATTGAGCGGATCGGACCCGTTGCGTATAGACTTGGACTACCGGAGCACTTGCATCGGATTCACGACGTGTTCCATATTTCCTCGCTGAGGAAATACCTTAGAGATGATTTGGCTCATTCTCACATTGCTGTGGAGGACATCGATCTCTAGCCGGATAGCTCCTACGAGGAGGGGCCAATTGCTATTTTGGACCGAAGCGAGAGGAAACCGAGGTCAAAGATAGTCCCGTTAGTACGTGTTCAGTGGCGACATCAATGTCGAGGAGTCCACATGGGAGCGCGAGGATGAGATGCGCGAACGTTATCCAGAGCTATTTTTAGCAGGTACTTTCTAGCTTCGAATTTCGGGACGAAATTCAGTTATTAGGGGGGAATTATGTAATACCCCGTACTTTTGGCTATATTTATTTTTGGGATTAATTAATTAAATGCGTATTAATTGGAAATTAATCCGGGTTATAAATACTGATGTGATGCGAATTGGTATTTGATTATGTGCATATATGATTATATATGTACTTGGTATTATAAAATTTGTCGTGGGATTTATATACGGCATTTTAGAAATTTTGTTGAGACGCGTGGGACCGCCACATCACGGTATAATATTTTGTTTATAAAAGTGAGTTTAAAATCTATAATCCGTATGGTCGTTTTGAGTGCGCCAACGCGTCCGGAAGGGTCGAGATAGTCAGAAAACACTAGCCGGGGGTATAGTTTGGGTCCCGGGGTATTTTTAGGCCATACCGGTAACTTAAAGGGTATTTTAGTAATTTGGTATTTTTGGGTAATTAAAAGTGACGAAAATTGAGAGTTGTAATCTGATAAGGATTGACCCCAACCAACCCTTATTAACCCAACTAGCTACGGAGGTATATCAAATTAGGTTTTCATAAGTTTCCCCAAAGCAAACCCTAGCCACCATAGCTTTTTAGAGAAGAAAGCTTGGAGAAGGAGAGAGAGAGAGGAATTCTGCAGAAATTCTACACCAAATCCACACCAAATTCAGAAATCAAACCAAGGCAAGTGACTTTATTTCATTTAAATTCGAAGAATGTCTTTTCCATGTTAGAAATTGAAGAATCTTAATTGTTCTTGAAAGATTAAAAGAAAACCCATGAAATTTGAAGTTATTATTGAATGTTGGGATAGGTTTGTATGTAGAAACATTGTTGGGAGATTTAATTTCGGAGACTTCATATCTAGGTGATGCAATAAACGAATTAAAATCTGGGAGTTTATGATGAGAAAAAGTTAGGGTTTATGTTCTTGAAGAAAATTGGGAATTAATGTAGAAATTGTGATTTAATGATGTTTAGATGATATCAAACCCTTTAATGATGTTAGTATAGCCCCTTAACATGTTTGAGGATGATTAGAGAACTCAATATATTGTGGGAACGAATTTTAGAAGAGGTTTGAGGAGTAAAAATGGTGAAAAAACGATTTTTGGGAAGTTCTGGGCCGAAACTGGCATCTCGTTAGAAGCAGCCCCAGGTCGTTCGAACGAACTCGTTCGAACGAGCTTCTAACGAGTTGACCAGTCGTTATTAACGAGTAGGATTTTCGTTCGATATCTCGTTCGAACGAGATATCGTTAGAAGAGTCAGTTCGTTCGAACGAACTGGGACCTCGTTCGAACAGCCTCGTTCGAACGAGACTTCTAACGACCTGACAGTCCAAACTCGTTCGAAGCCTCGTTCGAACGAGACTTCTAACGAGTTGACAGTTTGGTCCTTTTTGGACTGTTTTGACTTTTGGAGTCCCGGAAACTGGTTCAAGGGTAGAGTTAGCATCCCTTTGATGATATAGTGATTGATTTGGGACTTTTGGGTTATTGAGATGAGTAAATCATACACTAGAGTTATATTCAATGAACCGTTTGGGTTGAGACGTGAGTGTCTACTACGATGTGAGGATAAATTATGGCACGTATAATTATGAACCGGAATAAAATAAGTTATGATAATTATAATTAGTACGAGAGTGCAATATGTACTACGAATATAATACGATATTACTAAGATGTGTGTTTACTTAGTATTGATATATGGATTGTATGTATGACATACCTACCATACTTGCTATCACGGGAGGTTTCGTTCGCTTAGGACCCTCTAATCCTTGTGTGCCTACGGGGGGGATATAGACTGGTACCTTGATGAACATAGGTCATAGAAGGACTTATTGTGATATTAATAAGTCTGCATGATCATGGGAGCGTAGGTATGTGCGTGACCCATGTGATGGTGATTGTGTTCGCCTCCACTATTTGTGATTTGTGTTATCTGAACTATTCCTGAGAGATTCGGAATATGTGATCCTTATGTACGTGATGTACCGGGATGGATAGCAGAGTATGTGTGCACCATAGCTTAGATTGCGGGGTGCTTGTATCGTATATTTATGATGTGAATAATATACATTTAATTAATGGGAATTCTCATGTTAATGTTGTAAATGTATTACGGTATTGTTTCGAGATATATAAGGAGTTAACTGATACTTATATATATATGGCATATTTAGTAACTGAGTTTACGTTAAATCCCTAATTAATTACGAGCGTTATTATGTTATGGAACCGAGTAAAATGGGTAGAACCTTTGGCAGTCTAGCTAGTTATGTTGTCAGTTAGCTAGTAGTATGGGTCGTTATAGATGGGTACTTACGTTAGGAGTGCACAGTTAGACGAGAGGTGAGGATATCATGCGAGTGTACGTCCTAACATGTACTTTGCATTTAATGTTTTAAATGTTTTTAAAGCACTTGCAGGTTTTTAAAATATAACTCCACATTCGGGCTCTGACCCGTTTGCTTTTCAAATCTCTTTTTCTTTGTAAAACCATTTTAGGTGCCCAGCCACAAGGACACCAAGCATAGGATACTCATTCAGGTGACGAGCTGTAGCTGCTTGTGGAAGCTACAGGGACTTGCTTATAGACGCTTCTATCTTTTGGATTCCAGAGTCGCTATCTATCAGTTGTAGGGCATGTTGCCCATTTCTATTTAGAGCATCTTTTATACTTCAGTTTTCAGACTTTAGCATGTTTTATTTTAGTTTCGGTTATTCATTTCAGTTATGGGATTGTAGTGAGGAGTTTCCTCCAGACTATTATTTACTTTATTGTGATGGTTATTCGTTTTACTTCAGTATGGTGAATGGTGTTATCTATTTCTTCATTACACTTGTTGCATGTTAATCAGACTTAAATTAAAATTTGGCAACTTGCTTTTTAAATACTAGGTGGTTAGAAATAATAAAATGTTTTCGACAGTGATGCTATTAACTGAGCCAACTTGGCATTTTGAATTAATTTTATAAAGGAGTAGCTACCCGGTATTTAATTAGTCGGGGTGTCACACAAGGTCGATCTTTGAGATCCGCCAGTCCCTCAGTACAGAAAGATATATAATATATATATACCATAAACATTTAATGATATAAGAGCACTAAGGATTAAACTTCTCCCCAGTCTCAACACAGTGCCATATTCATGCGTGGGGTGTCTCGCGAAGCGAAATCCAAACAAGGAACCCCCCCGATACACTACTATGCGGCACGGTCGATCGTCGGGATTCATTAGACCCTCGGCACCCAATTTATACATATACATACATCTACAATATACTTCCGGATAATATAAATATCTCCCGGACTGAGGATTACTTGATATATAAAGTATTTATAAATACTTATCCTTTTCATTTCAAAAACTTCCATTCCCCTTCTCATATCCAGGAAATGTATTTATAAAAGCCAATTCATTATCATGAATTGCTTTAACGAACCATATACTTTTTGAAAGCCAATTTTATTAACATAAAAAGCTTTTCCTTTATCAATTATCCCATTTCCCTTTTTATACTCAGGAAATGTATTCAAAGACATTTTCATTATCATAAAAATGCTTTGATCAAAACATATGCTTCCACATCCCTTCTTCCATCCGGGAAGTGTTACCGAAGCCAATTTATATATAACCCATATCCCTTCCTATATCCAGGAAGTGTAATTAAAGCAAATCCATTATTATGAACTGCTTTAATATAAACGCGTTCTAAGACCGCCCGTCCGGATTTCTCCACTGTGCGCGCCCCTAAATGGCTATCATATTCCAGGGCCTCCAAGACAACCTGGGATCCTATAACGAAAGACGTCGGGAAGCGACCATGTGCCTGCGGGATAGTCAAGACCACACCCGGAATCTCCTAACCAGCGCAGAAAAATATAACAACAAACGCTCCCATGGCCTATAGGACTATATCCACCCTGCATCATTAGCCAGGGGGCTTCACCATACGAACGCAACTTCCCTTATGATAGCGATTTAGAGAGGTGTGTAATCTATATTTTATTAATTATGAAAAACATTTATTTTTCCATTTTGAAAATATTCATTTATATATTTTCAAAATCATTTCCATCATCATATATATATACCTAAAACACACAGTATATACATATCCTATATTTTCTTCCTAGAATATATATAACCGGCCTTAGTGGCCTATAGCATCTAGAGATGACTAAATATCCCAAAGATTCCCTCCAGGAATCGTAATCATGCTTTCATGGTTGCATGATTCTAAATCCAAAGTATTTCTTACTTTAATAATCACTATATACTTCAATCCTATTCTAAGGATTTTATTGGATATCTCCAATGATACTATTCTCCTCTAAGTGAAGCATATATATATATATATATATATATATATATATATATATATATATATATATATATATATCCCCCAAATTATCCTAATTGGTAATTCAACTCCCCGTACTCTTAAAGGGAGAAAACTAGAAATTCTGACCTAAGCGAATCGATTCGCCCCTTTAGCGAATTGATTCGGGTGGGCGAATCGATTCGGTTCCAAATCCGAATCGATTCGGAAAGTATTCTGCAAACAGGTCTGTAAATGGCGAATCGATTCGGTCTGTACCCGAATCGATTCGGCCCATTGCAGAGACCCAATTTTCCTTAGGCGAATCAATTCGACCTGTACCCGAATCGATTCGGCCTGTTCGAGGGTCACAGTTTGGGCGATTTCTCAAACTCCAAAATACCCAAAAATCAATCCAAATTCATTTTCATGGTTTCTACTCTACACCAAAAATCATCCCAAACATCTACACAATAATTTCTAGCCTTTATTTTTCCAATTCCCGATTTGATTTCCGAGTTGGTACTTTCAACCCGGAGCTGTCATCTTGTAAAAATCATATCAAATCGTAGAAAAATCAGAAAAATACGCGGTTGGCGCCCACGCGACCGTATCGAAAAGATCTACAACTTTTGTGTTTTGACCGAAAGCTAAATCAATTCTTTTCTTAGTCAAAAATGACCCTAAAGGCTGCGGGTTACTATTCATCACCTTCTTCGAGAAGGTTTCAGCCATTAAAGCTTCTCCCAAGCTTTTGACGCGTCACCCAACGTCCTACAACCTCAACCAACTACAAATACACCTATATTAAGGGTTCTAAACATCCTAGAACCCGGAATCACCAATAAATTTCAATTAAAACCTAAGTTTCTCCAATTTACCATTTTTAGGGGTTTATTCGTTTTAACTCCCAAAAACCCGTTTTATCCACGAATACCCAACCCAAAATCATTAGGGTTTGTTATACCAACAATGATATGAGATATTTATGCATAAAAACAAATAAAGCAAGTAAACACTTGCCTCGTGGATAAAATCCGACGACCTCGAGCCGAATCCCGCGGAGGCTGGCCGGAATCTCCCACTTTTTTCCTCTTTTCTTCCTCCTCTCTCTCTTCTCTCTCTTTCTCTTCTTTTCTTTATCTTTTTCTCCCTCTCTTCCTCTTTATATATAGAGAAAAGGGTTTTAACCCTTTAAAACCCAAAAACGACTCGTTTACCCAATTACGAGTTACTTTTACCTCTAAAATTACCCGAAACTCAATTTCGATAATCGGACACTCTTTTCCGACTATCTCGGACATTCCGAGACTCGTGGCGCAGTCGAAATTTCCATCCGATGTACTTGACCGCAAATCACTATTCCAACCCAAAATAAATAAATGCGGGTTTTCCAATTAAAAATCTTACCTCGTGTCGCTTTACTCAACAACGACATATAATTAAAATATTTCGACCTATATAGTCCCAAAAATAATTACAGCACCCATCGAAAATCGTTCAATGCTCGAAAATCCCAAAATTTACTATTTAGGACAATTCCCCAAATTCCAATTTATAATTGATTATGGAATTTAATCGTCTCCAAAAAGGACGGGTTGTTACATCATTAAGCAGTTGTGACCCTTGACTAGCACCGAGATCTTTTGAATTAGGTAAACAACTCTGAATCTTGTCTCTAGCATTGAGTTTGATATGAACTAATGAACTACCACACAAATTCATCACACAAATTTAATTGTATATATAAAAACATAATTAACCCTATCTATGAGAAAATAAAAGGACCAATGTCCAGATACGTACTTGTGATATATAGACTTGGAACTACATAACATGCATAAATTAAAAAAGGAAAGAAATAGAATGAGATCTTCTGGAACTACTTGCATTTTCCTTTTGTTTTTTCTTCATTGAGCGGTTCTTCCTCTCGATCACTTTAAGGGGTATTTTTAAGTTAAAATTTAGCATTAAGCATTATGAGGCAAGTACCCCTCTCAATGCGTAATGCTGCATTTTTTTTAAATAAAATTACATTCCAATTTTAATCTTATCTTATCTGCTAAATGACACGATATAAAATAAATTAGTAAATTTTTAATAATGACAAAATTGTCAAATTGATTATATTCGGCATTGAACATTCAGAGTGAAATAACGTCATTCAAATAAAAAAACATACGTATTTTTCGACATTCAGAATTTTGCATTAAGCATTCAATCTTCCGAGGTTAAAAAACCAAATGGTCCCTCAGTCGTCCAGGTTATTTCTTTCCCACGCTTTTGGTGTCAATTCGTATCCCAGCGGTAGCCCACGGGAGAAACTAGACTTTGCACTAACGCACTTGCATGTACTATAACCGCCACTCTTTGAAACCTTCTTATATGAATCTTCTGTATGATTGTAGGCCAATAGTTCAACTCCACGGCAATACATTCTAAACAAAATTTCCCCCTTCCTAGTAACAATTAACGGTGTCAACTCTCCAAAATATGGGTTTAGGTTCAAATTTAAAATGACGAACATAAAAGTCCAGGATTCAACCACACCATACTCTCTCATGGTTAGTATCTCAATATTACTTTGATATCCTTGTCCACACGTGACATACAAAGGCATCCCTCTAAAACTCCTAGACCAACTACTGCGTCGGGCTTTGGGGTTAGAAGTCTGTGCCTTTATTAGACACAATCCAATGAAGGAGTTCATTTATTACCGGACCCTTCTTCATATTCTCTTCTTTTTTTAATATTTATTTTAGATTGATAAATAATTAGAGTTATGTCTTAATTTAAAGTTAAATAATTTTTATATTAAATTAATATTTAATTAGATTATTTTAAAGTTAAATAAATGAGGCGGTGCATGTTGTTTGTTCCCCAAGTATGGGATTTGGAGGAAAGATGACAGCAGGTCGATTAAAATGTAGGGATTTATCAATACCCAAAACAATCCGGACCGTTAATCTCTTTCCCAAAAACAATGCATTTTGTTTCTCGGAGTTTTTTTAGCAAAAAAGTCCAATCTGATAAAAGAGCCAAAAGAAAACGGAAACATATTCTTTTTTTTTTTTTTAATATTTATTTTAGATTGATAAATAATTAAAGTTATGTCTTATTTTAAAGTTAAATAAATTTTACATTAAATTAATATTTAATTAGATTATTTTGGTGTTGATAACTATTTTATTTTTGAAATTCAGGAGAACCCCCCACTTGTTGAATTTTTTGGGGTTTGGCCTTCATTTTTAGGGGGTTGACCCCATTTCAACCTTTATACTTGGTTCAAATACCAAAAAGTCCCTCAATACACATTTAGTCCAAGCCTTTTATTTTGTGCCAAAAAGTCCTTTATTCTCTTACTTGTTAAGGTCCGCGCCAGTGCCATGGTAAAGGACTTTTTGGCATGGTAAAGAACTTTTTGGTGAAAAATAAAAAGGCTTGGACTATACATGTATTAAAAGAAGTTCAAGAGACTATTTGTTTTATGACCATTTATATTTTGTGTAATATCGAAATTACCCTCATATAATTATGGGTTATAAACTCAATAGTCGCTCAAACATTTTTTAATACACGTTTAGTTCAAGCATTTTTAATTTGCTCAAAAAATTCCTTCACCATGCTGCTAGCGTGAACCTTTAAAAATAAGAGAATATTAATTAAATGGGTGTTTGAGGGACTTTTTGGTACAAAAGAAAAGGCTTGGACTAAATATGTATTAGAAAAAGTTTGAGGGACTTTTGGGTATTTGATCCTATTATTATTTAGGATTTGACCCCCAAAAATGATTTGAGAAAAGTAAAAAAAAAAAGATCTTTTAAAAAGATTTTTCATACACACACACACACACATATATATATTTTAAAATATCCTCACGCTGATTTTTTTATAATAAAAACGGACTTATTATGTAATTTTATAAAAAACTATTTAATTATGTAATTTTAATATTTATAATAAAAACTCTTGTATACATATATAAATGTACAATATTTATAAAAAAAATATTTTTAAAACTTTTTAAAAATTAGGATCATGTAGTGTCGCTTTTTTGGTCAGTAAGAAAAATTAGATTTCATGTCATGTTTTAGTTGGTCCATGTTCATGGTCAGTAAGAAAAATTAGATTTCATGTAGTGTTGCGTTTTTTGGGCCGTGTTCGCGTTAGGCAAAAAAATAAAATTTAGTGTTGCGTGACATTGCATTTTAATTATGTCGTGTTTGGTAAAAAAACTCGCATCGTGCCTTAACTAACATAATTTAATTGACATTACATATGACATAAATTTTATTTTAATAAAAAAAATTTACTACCTAAAAAAAGGCACAAAACTGATTTCAAAATTAAAAAATTATTACCTAAAAAATTTACTACCTCAAAAATTTGTGTTGTGTTGTGTCATGTCGTGTTTTAATTAGGTCATGTTCGTATTTAGTTACAAAAAATCATTTTTGGTCGCATTTAATTGGGTCGGGTTCGGGTTAGGTAATAAAAATAAAATTTCCTATAGGGTCTTATTTTAATTGAGTCATGTTCGTATTCCTTTTTTTAGTGGCTAAAATTTGTATTTTATTTACGACTTGAAATGTGCATTTTTTATGTTGTTGAAATTGTAATTTAATACTATTATGATATGAGTTTGTTATAATTTGAAATAAAAGAGTGAGAGAAATGTTTGGAGATAATTCAATATGGGAAAAAAGGGATAAAGGTCTTTTACTTTTAAGTCCTTGGACTAATAATTTTAGACTATAAATCGGGACACAACAAATTTTAAACGATTAGGTCTACCATATAAATACCCTCAAATCTCAAAACAAACACACCTTACAAGCGCAAACGATCAAAACCTTAACTTTCTCTCTTCGAATCAAATCCTAATCGTCGAAGTTGTAATAAACGATTATCATTCTCAATCAGATTATTTCAAACAACACTAATAGGTATTAATCCATCCATTCTCATATATTATTAGTTTTTCTAGTTTTTTTGGTTTGTAAACCCTAAATCGATGTAGTTTCTTACTCTATTTCACTTGATTTCTCTTCAAATGAAGAACACAATGTACAAAAATGATTTCATAATGTATTTGATGTAATTTATTGTGTATTGAATGTAATATTATCTCCTTAAGTTTTGTTCTTAAGTTTATACCATACACTCTGTATATGTTGTGTTCTTAGCATTATATTTATGATATCACTTGTTTATCATTGTATATTGACTGTTTTGTTTTGTATTCCATGTAATATATATTTTTGTGTCCTTAGATTTTATATAACCTTTTTCCTATTTTATCATGTATTTTATGTTCTCATATGTATAAATTTGTAGACATTGTGTATAGAGTGATGAAATCGTATTATGTTGTTTGTTGTTGATACGAAAAATACAATATGCGTCTAGCTTCTACATTTGTTGCCCTGGTTTTAATTAAAAAAACACACATTTTGCATGTTCACTGTATTTACGTGGTCTCTAAATTTTATAGCTCCTATATCATTGTGGTCCGCGCCATCGGAATTTCTTAAGGAATGTGAATATACATGTGTTCTCTATATTTAATAGGTTATATATTATTGTGGTTCGCGCAAGCGACATTTGTTAAGGAATGTGAATATATACGACTCTCTATAATTAATATCTCCTATATTATTGTGGTCCACTCAAACACCATATTTTTAGGACTATGAATGAATATGCGCTCTCTATATTTTCATAGATCCTATATTATTGTGGTTCGCGCTAACGACATTTTTTGGGATTGTGAATGAATATATACGTGTTCTTCATATTTTCATAGATTCTATATTAATCGTGGTTGATTAGGCATAAATTCTTCCAATTTATCCTCGTAATTTAGAGACTTTTATTCCCCTAGGTAGTGTAATTTGTATTGATTTATCTCATATACTTGCTACTGACATCTTCCATCGAGTGCATCGAGTTTCGTGAATTTCTCGTACATTTTGCAAATATTTTATGCAAGTGAAGAAAAGAGAAAATTCAAAATCAAAAGAGAAAGAAAATAAGAAGAGCCAAGGGAAAAATAGTGATTTTACACCGGGAATCCGGACACGGAACATAAAGGAAAGTTGAAGACCTCAATTCCATAAGCACGTAGGAAGAAGCGTCATCCAAATCCGAATCCTGGGTAAAAAGTTATGAAACTTTGAAGTTGAGAAGAAATCAAGTAAAAAGGAAGAAAAATATAAAGTCACCGAACCGAACCGAACCGATGAAATCATCACCGAACCGGTTCGTCACACTGTCAGCACCAAACTGAATCGATGAATAAGAAGTAGAACCAGTTCCCCAAACTGGTATACACTGAGTTGGTTCACCCCAATAAAGAAGGAGAACCGAACCGGTTCGCGTAGACCGATTTTTAATTCTTTATTCCTCAAAAATAGAGTTGAGCATAGTGCAAACACTTAAAATAACGTGGTGTATTATTCTTTTGTCATACCAAACATTATGAGGTTTATTTTTAAGTGTTTTGAGATGTTTTTTAAGCTAAGAACTTTAGGATTCATCTTATTCAACATTTTGTTCATCCTTTTGGTATAATTAAAGGCTCTTCTTCATTCCAAGTATTATTTTCTTCGTTGCTTTAAATTGTTTTCATATTTTCAGTTGGTGATTCATTATTTCTTTGTTAAAATTCTTCTTTGCATGTTTCATTAGACTTTTCACATAATTGTGATTTTCATCGCCTGCAACTTTAAGATTTGTATTAAATCTCACGTAACCATGTCCGACTTGATTTCTAAGGGTTGAAATGCATGAACCCAACCCGGTGTGGTTTGCATGGATATAAAAGTAATTCCCTAAATTAAATAAATGATTGAATTGCATTGATTAGTTATTACAACCGTTGTAGGACTTTAACCTCGTTTCCCTTAGGTAACCGGGGTGTTTAAGAGTGCGACGCAACCTAACTTATAACTGATAATGTGAGAGAGAGATAGAGATAGAGAGAGAGAGAGAGAGAGAGAGAGAGAGAGAGAGTAGCATTCCTTCATGACATGAATTTCTTTCATGTATCAGTCGTTTCATATAAAGTGTGTGAGACGTTTGACCTTGTGTACATTTACTCACCTCCTCAGACACTAGAGAGATACACTTACCCGATTCTCAGAGAGTTCGATTTAGAGAGAGATATCTAGTGAGAATTGAAGTCAAAACGTTGATTCTATAAAGGCGGTCTAAGAATTTCTCTGATGATACTTATGATTATTTCACACTAACACATGCTGAGTTTTAGGAAGGATTACGCTTTGGGTATTAAGTGAATTTATGCCTTACCTTGATAGTTAAATATGTTGTTCATTGACGTCCTTTTAAGTTAGGTCGTATAACTCTTCATCATCAAATAAGAGACTGCATTTAAATAAAATTTTGAATATTTGTGGGTACATTGACTGCAAACCCTCACGAGACAACACTCGTCTTGTAGGGAAACCAACAGGTTGAACGACTTGTTGCACATGCCAAGTGCAATCACAAGTGCCTGTGAAAGTGGCACACTTTTGGTAATTTATCTCTTTTTCTCTCTATATTTGTTCGAGGACTAGCAATGTTCTGTTTGAGGGTGGTGTGATAAGTACCTAAAAGTGTCTATTTTATACCCTAAATATGTGCATTTTAGTTGCTCGATCTCAATAAAATTGGCCTTATGTTCATATTTTATTATTTCGCAAGTCAATCGCCAGTCGCGGTATCAAACTGTGCTAAATCGGCGTAATTGTGATAAAGTAGTGGTAAAAAGCGTTTAATGAAGAAAATCAAAGCGGTCGTGAAGCCATAAGTCCCTTTTAATCTTTCCCCGATGAGTTCTAATGCCCTAAACCCAAGTCTCGTAGCCTAAACCTATCCCGAACCAAGCCCAGTACATCCCTAACATGTCCTATAATTGCTCAGTATGTGTGGTATTATTATTTTTATTATTTTATTCATGTTGTGTCATTTTTATTATTTAATTTTCGATTTTAGGGTCTTTATTTTTAGTATTTTATTATTTTTATCTTATGTAAATATTATAACTTGTGTGTCATCATGTCAGTGTATTTAGATGTGTTTTTAATATTTTCTTTATTAGATTTTTAATATTCTTTGTTTTATATTTTGAGTCTTTTTATACTTTATATGTGCGTGTTTATATTTTTATAATATGTTCGTCGTAAATACATATATACATATTTTCTATTTTATATAATAAAGTACTTATACACTATTTCCATACACATAACTCACTCCCTACCCTACACCCCACATTCCATACACCTTAAACTCACCAAATCAACCCTCACACCCAACAGAGGCGAACCTAGGTGGTTTTGCCACCCACCTTAATTTTTCGGAATTTTTTCCTGAGTATAGGATATTTTTTTTTATTTTTTTTGGATCTTTGTGTAATGTTCCATAATAGAAGGTATTAATTTTTGGGGCACACATAGAAATAATTCATTCTCTACTACACGCGTTCGTTCTTCTACCCAACACATGCACGCGTTTTTTTAAACATTTTAACCTATACTAAAATCTCTTCTCTTCAACCTCACTCAACTGCTCTCTCCCTCTCCTTCCCCTCCCCTCCCCTCCTCCTCCTCCTCTCCTCTCCTCTTCGCCCCTTAACAGAATCCAGCACATCTCTCCTCCTCTCTGCCTGCTCTTCGCCGCATCCACAAACCAGTAACAATGCCCCCCCAAGTCCAACCCAACTTCCAAGTTCGAACTCCAAGAATGTAGCGCATCTAAGACTCTGATCTGGGCAGGGCAGAGCATCTCTTCTCTTCAACTTCCAAGTTCCAAGAAGTCTAGTAGCAGAGCATCTGAGCAGGTTTAATTTTTTTATAACATTCAATGATTTTTTTTTTCAATTCAATATTCAAGTTTCAAAACTAATAATTTTTTCAATATTCAGTGATAAATTAGTTTAACTGCTCAATTTTAAATGTTAATTAATAAATGCACAATGTTTAAATGACTAATTATTTTGTAGTTTACTTTTAATTGTTGTGCCTATATTTGTTTAAAATTTTGAAAATATAGATTTGTTGGGTATTGATATATTAGTATTTTAAAAATAAAAGTATTGATTACTTTTAATTGTTGTGCCTATATTTTTGTAATATTTTGTTATTAGATTTTTAATATTCTTTGTTTTATATTTTATATTTTTATTTTTTAATTATGTGTCTTTTTATACTTTATATGTGCGTGTTTATATTTTTATAATATGTGCGTCGTAAATACATATATACATATTTTATATTTTATATAGAAAAATACTTACACACGCTATTTCCGTACACATAACTCACTCCCTAACCTACACCCCACATTCCATACACCTTAAGCGCACCAAATCAACCCGCACACTCAACAGGGGCGGACCTAGGTGGTTATGAGGTGGTTCTGAGGGTGGGCGGCCGAGATATAATATTGTTGGGTATTGATTTATTAGTATTTTAAAAATAAAAGTATTGATTATTTGTTATTGGGTTGTTGCCTATTCTGTGATTATATTAGGTTTCTCATTTTTTTTGCTAATTTTAATTGTCGAAACATAATTTGGAATAAAATTTCAAATTTAGGGCAATTATGTTGAATTTTTTTTTTCTTATTTAAAATTTAGGGTAATATTTATTGAGGGATTTTGAAAAAAATCAAATAAAATGAGAGCAAAAAATGAGTGATTATAAATTAACATTTTTAGAGTTAAGAAATTGCAAGTAAAGTAAAAATGTCCCTAAAAAAATCATCTCGGGGATCCCGCCCCAACCCCCCATCCTTTGTAAAAGGAAAATGTTAGAAAGACCCATTTCGTGGTCACGCTACATTAAAAACTTATACCTATAAAAATTGTACTTATTTACGGGTCCACAAAATGTGTCCACAAAGTGAATCTCCCTAGCATTACTCTTTGCAAACACATTTCGCGCCCATAATGAAAATCTTGGGTCCGCCACTAACACCCAACAACAAAATGAGATTGTCTCTCCTCCATTACCATCATCTTCTTCACCCATCTTCTTTTCTCTCTCCAAACAGCAAACCGTCGGTGGCCTGCCCAACTCGAATCCAGCTACGAACCTACTCTCATGCCCACTTTGGTTCTGACCCAACTGCTCCAAACTAACAACCTGCCCGGCGACATCCTAAACCCGTCTTAAACCCGGAACCCTCTTCAATCCACCGAACGTCCATTTTCGGAGATCCTACCAAAAGACAAACTCGAATCTTCAACCCAGCCTCTACCCAAGCTTCCAAACCCAAAACCAAGACCCAATTCCATCTTCTCAACCCAAAACTCCATAAACCATAACTGCCCATAACCCGGCGACCTTATAAATCCAACAAACGACCTCCAACTCCGGTCATTACCCTATATATAAAAATACTCTTAAAAATCAAGTAACCAAGAAAGTGATAAATTGGAACCCAAATTGAACCATACCATACCATACCACTGTGTCTGTGGTTACAATCTACGGGAGTCTTATAACTAACAACCGCTCTCCTAGATCTACTGATAGTCGGCCTCGACATCAAAACCCACCGCCTCATAAATATTACATCTGGGACTCCCAATATATCACCACTTTCTATCTGGCAAGGGTTACACGTTGGAATCACATAAGGCGTCAACATAAATATTAGGGGCAAATCACTGTACGTATTCCATTCATTCATAAATATTGCTAGCTGTCGAGGTAAGGAATCAATTGGAGACGAAGGGGAGATGGCGCAACAACTATGTGTAATAAACCGTGGTTATCAATGTTCACCTTACGTGGATATAAAATCTCACAAGAATATCAATTTTCATCCTACGTGGATACCCTACATGAGTTGGACTTATAGAGATTACTTCTTGTCCAATTTTATTCCCAGAATAAATCAAAGGTTATGAATGAAAACGTTCGTTCTTTCCCTAAAAAAAAATATTTTATAAATTATTTAATTTTTTTTTTAAATTACGTACAATATTTTTTAAAATAAAAAACAGTTTTTTATTTTTTTTTAAGTTTTTTTTTAATTATAAAAAAATTATTCTAACCGTTTTATAAAAAAAAAAAAGGTGTTTTTCAAAAAAAATAAAACTTGTTAACCATGAACATAAACTTCTTTACACTGTTAAATAATGTTTTTAACTGTTGAAAAACAATTTTTAATAAGAAACTGTTTTTAAAGGGTTTTTTATACATAAAAGAAATGGTTTATTAACTTTTGAACTAAAAAAATGTTTTAAAATAACCGATTTTAACTTTTTTTAAGAGCTTTATGAAATTAAGAAATTATTTTAAAGATAAAAAAACATCTTAATTATTTAATATAAAAATATTCAATTAATATGAAAAATACCACGTGGCATCTCAATTCCCTTCCAACATATCTATCATGTGTAAGCTTTGCTCGGAGGCTTTTCTCATTCTTCCTGTCCCTTTGGTTTCTCCACCTGTTTGTTTCCTTTTCAATTTTTTTAACAAATTACGTACAATATCTTTTCAAATAACTTATGCAAAGTACTTTTTAAACTACGTACCATATTTTTAACCACGTATACATAATTATTTTATTATTGTCATAAATTATGTACAATATTTTTTAAAATAAAAAATAGTTTTTTATTTTTTAACATTTTTTGTTTATAACATTTTTAAGATCCCACAAAACGCCATGTGGCACCACAATTTTTCATTAAACTTTGTTGTGCAGTAATTATATCTCTCCTCTTTAGTTCATCTATCTTCCAATTCTTCTTCCTTATTCACTCTTCAAATACAACCCTTTTGTTTTCTAAATCGTTTCGTCTGCAATAAAATTATACCCTTTCATTTATTTAGTAACAAACCCTTTATCTCCATCTGTTCAAGTCCAAAGGACCATTTATGTTCTTCCACCTTATAAATCATTCACCTATAAACGTTAAACAACACCCCTACACCCTTTCATTTCTTTTATAACAAATCCTTTTATCTCCTTTTGTGGAAGTCCAAAGGACCGTTTCTGTTCTACCATCTTATAAATCATCCACCCATCAATGTAAAACAACACCCCTATTTTGTAAATTGTGGTGTGTTCAAGAGACAAACGATTTCTATTGTCGGTAAATTCTCTGATTGCAAATGGAAGCAACTAAGGACCCACTGGTGATTGCTGTGGAAGGTGAGTTTACACGGGTCTGATGTGTGGTTGTTTATAACATTTTTAGATGCCTTAACCAGTTGTGATAGTTAAGGTGGCTAAAGGATGGTTTGAATTGGGTTTAGGACCCATGTTATTCATAATATGGGTCAGTTAGAGCTTTGTTTTGGAGAGCTTGGGTCTGATTACCGTTGGGATCGAGTTTCCGCCTTTAAAGGTGGTCGGTAGGAGATAGATTTGGTTAGAGGATGATTGAAATCGATTTTGGGGTCAGCGGTGTGGGTTTTGAATTGGTCTGTAGGTGTTGGATTTTGGGCTCAACCATTCTCCATTTTTTTTATCAAATGCTCCACGTGAGCATCATTTATGTATATATAAAAATAAGTCATTCTATATAGTTCATTATTAGGATTTTAATTTCAAATTTTCTTTAAAAAAAATATGTAATAATATTGCGAAGGTGATTGTTAGTTGAAATTCTCTAAATTTTTTTAATGATGTAGGGAAAATATATATAATACTTTATTTTAATGGTTTTAAAATTGACGTTTCAATGCTGACTTTGAGTATTTCAAAATATATGCTTGATTTGGTTTTAAGTGTTTTGGATTTTTAGATCTAGGTATATACAAGAATGAGTTTCGATTATTTAGTTTTTTTGGCTTTAATTTAATCTTTTAAGATTTGTGGAGATTCACTCCCATTTATTTTTGAAAATATATTAAGTTTCATATCCATCTCAAACCTCCCATAACTGCTATGTGAATACCTCGCTTTTTTTTCCCCGAGAATACACTTATCCCATATATGTTACAATACGACCAATAATAAAAAAAATAAAGACATGCGAGTGGATACAAATGAATCTTTAAAAAAGAGACTAAATGCTTAAGATCCCTTAATTATTTGTGACATTATTATTTTCACCAAAATACCCTCAAATGTGATAATGTTCATAGTCCAATGTTTTCGGGTAAAAAGAAAAAGATGAGGTTCATTTTAAGTTTGTGCCCATGTTAGTTATTGACTATGGATCTCTTTTTAATTAACAGTTTACTATGCTTTTTTATAGCACCCTATGCACATTTTTATCTTTTTGAACATTCTTAATATCGTTTGCCTTTATTTGCATTAATAATCCAATTTTTGTCTCAGTGCTATATATGTTTCAAAAAGAAAAAAAAGTTCTTGAGTTGCCAAAGTATATATAATATGTACTATGTTGACTATATATATAATCGAATGCGCTATTTGAGATTGAATATTTCTGCAAATTTTCAAGTATACATGAAATAATATAGTCATTTTACAAGAAAATAGTTGATATAGACGTTGAAGTTAAACAACCGTGCTTTTGAGTTCTTTTTTTTTTAATTTTTTTTACCACGAAATGGTCGTACAATATAATTTGTTATCATAACTCGTTCATGATAATCAGTTAAAGACTAATAAGGATTGAGGGAGTATATTACATAGGTGTTCTTAATTTCATTGAATGAAATTGAATCTTTTGGGCTCATTTTCATTTAGTTAATGTTCTATTTATTTTTTTGTCATTTTTTAATATCATAATATGTGTAATCACTTAAGTTAGGAACTAAATAAATATGTTAATATCAAATATATATATATATATATATATATATATATATCGTACGTGCATCGCGCGGGTTTACAACTAGTGTTATATATAACACAAGAGCTCAATATAATAAAAAGAAAGAGGATTGCCTCCTTGCCACTCGTAATAATAATTTTTCGTATTTCTTGGTTCTGTTACTTTTCCTCACTTAAAACAGGTAAGTACATGTCAATTTCATGTACTGCATCTTCATTGTTCATCAAATATTTGAATTTAAATTTTTTAAAATCAACAGAGTTGGTTCTTATTTTGTTTGTTTTTGGTCCTTTACTACTTATTAGAATGTTTTATGCTTGTTCTTCGTTGTGATTTATATGTATGAATGAACCAGCTTAACTTCTTATTAGGTCTATAAAAATATAGAAATTATAGATTAATTATTAATTATTAAAGGATCAAATACCAAAAAGTCCCTCAAACATTTTTTAATGCACATTTAGTCCAACCCTTTTATTTTGTACCAAGAAGTCCTTTATTCTCTTATCTTTAAAGGTCCATGCTAGCGGCACGGTAAAATTTTTTTGGCTTGGTGAAGGACTTTTTGGCGCAAAATAAAAAGGCTTCGAATAAATGTGTATTAAAAAAGTTCGAGGAACTATTTGCGTACGTGCGCATGTGTATTTGATATTAGATTTAATGTTATCTAATATTTTAATCCCTTATCAAACTTTAATTTTGACATGTGTGTTACAAATATGATGGGAATATTTTTAAATATGACAAAAATGATAATACGACAATCCCTTGTTATATAACGTTGCTTTAATATGACACTATGGTCTTCACATTACTCTACAATAAATTTTAAGACCTCAACTACAAATTTATGGGGGTGATTATTCGTGTTCAAATTTCGGAGTTTATTACTAATGCCCTTAATCAAATTATTGTTTGTAAATATGCCTCATACATAAACTTCTCACGTTGGTTACACGTGCAATGCGTGTGTCCATCAATTAGTGCGTGAATAGCTATTATTTATGTGACCTTTGTAATTTCTCCCTAGATATCTAGCATCCAAGATGTAATTCCCGTCTTAGTTGTCATTTTCTAAATGTTAAATACAATTAAATTTTCCACAATGTTTTGTAACTCCAAAGCTTATGAACAAACCCAATCCAAACTTATATGTTGTTTCATCCCCTCTTTCCTTAATCTAATTCCTTTTTTTTTTCAAGAATGGATTATGACCAACTTACCTTTTCAGGGATGGAGAATCAGTATGACTTTGATTGGTTATATTTAGAAGAAAAGTCCCAAGGGTAATCTCATACTTACTAAAGCTCTTTAGTTTTGTCTCCATTCTGTACAAACTAACCTTATATGTTGTGTACATTCTTTAGTTTTGTCTCCATTCTGTACAAACCAACCTTATATGTTGTGTACATTTTTTCTTTTGTACAGAAAATTGGAGGAGTACTCAACAGTCGCTAATAACTTGGATTATAGTCCTTTCGGTGATCCTTTCAACTTTGATCAATACCTATTTCCACAACAAAATAATCAAATTCCCTTTGATTATGATCAACATCAATTTTCACAACTAAATCATCAAATTCCCGTTGATTATGATCAATACAAATTTTTGCAACAAAACAATCAAAATCAGTACCAATTTTCACAACAAGACAATTTCATTCCCCAATTGGAATTCACTGATTTCGAGAATATCGGTACGGGTGATTTGCGTAGCTTGTGGGATGACAATTTTTCATCAATTAGTCAAGACCTTATTCTTGATACCAAGCAAGAACTGTTGATGGATACTGAAATTTTGGGCTATTTCACTGATGAAGGAACTTATATGATTGATCCTAAAAACTACATTATTTCAAACACAAACGAAAATCAAAGTCGACAAAACAAAAGATCGAGAATGTCTCCATTAGAACTGCATGAGATCCAAAAGTACTTTAATGTTCCAATAACTCAAGCAGCCAAAGAATTGAAGGTGGGATCGACCACGTTGAAGAAAAGATGTAGAGAGTTGAATATTATGAGGTGGCCTTATAGGAAGATCAAGAGTATGAAGTCTCTCATTGATAATGTTAAGGTATTATCCTGCCTGCATGTTAAGATTCTTTCGAAATGTCATTAGATACATTATTATTTTTCATTCATTTCCTTTCTCTCTTATAAAGGTTTACCGAATATATGTTTTTGGAAGTCATTTTAATTTATTGTGTTTTTTTTACTTTACCCCCCCAAGAAATGTAGCAATGACATAACCATCCGCTTTTTAGAAAAATAGACATAAACATCGTATGCATAAGGTACAAGAAAGTCAATACACATGTGGGTGGTCAAGTCTAATCTATGAAAAATATAGGGGTAATATCTAATTATAGCATTATTGTACGACATGTTTTATTAGTATAATTATTTTGTTTTAAATTACAATTTTAGGATATGGGATTAACCAACGAGGTAGAGATGCTAGAAGAGAACAAAAGAATGATGGAGAAGCTACCCGATTTTGGAATGAGAGAGAAAATAAAAAAACTCAGGCAAGCTTGCTTCAAGGCCAACTGCAAAAAGAGAAGGCTCCTTGATGATCATTGATACTGTTTCTTCTCTAATGGCTTGGTAATTTGGGTTTATATTTGGTTTTGAACTTTGTATTGTTATTTCTAGTTTTATTTTGGCATTTTAATAACCCTTTGGATTCTTGTTTTCTTAGATATTGTAGTGCCTAAAGCATTAAAAGCAAATATAAGTTTAAATAATGTACGGTTTTAATTTTATTTTTACGTGTCTTAAAGTGAATTTATGTGCCTTGTCATGGAAGTTAATAATTAACCTTGAATCGAGCTTCTTTCTTACTGCAAAATCAATCATTATGTAATGAGAAACATCGATGCATATGAGATTCTTATATATATATATATATATATATATTTGACAAGATACGAAAAAAATTTAAAACATAAATTATGTTAAAAAATAAAACAAAAATTTTCAATAGTCTATATAAAGTAACATATACGTTAAATCATTACTTTAGCAAAATAGTGTAAATTCCAAATAAATCATTCAATATGTATTGTATGTAAAATACGGTAAGCTGGATCATCCAGGATTATAGCTTCTCTGGCTTATATATTAGAATCATTACATTAGAAAAACATCGGTAAGTTATAAATAAACCATTCAATATATATTATATCTATAGGTAACTGTAAAATACGTCCAGCAGGATCATCAAAGATTAAAGCTTCTCTGGCTTATATAGAAATTGACATCAATGTTAGCCAATTAAAGACCATGCTCACATTGTGGGGAGAAAATTCTAAAATATAATAATAAGGAACATAACTGTTAAGGCCAAACAAAAACACACAAAAAAATGCAGTCTTACCATTTTTTATACGATTTCTTTTACAAATTGATGTGGTAAGTGATATTAGAACTTTTTATTTTTAAAGTCTTAAGCAGTCGGGCAATTTTTTTTTTTATTTTTTTTTTATTTTCATAGATTTGATTAAATTACAACATTACTCTTTTTCTTAATGCATGAATATGACTTGCATGACAAGAAATGTCTTTATGTGTTGTTATGTATGTTAATATATACGTTTGTAACTCATTACAACATAATTAGAATTTGATATTTTATATACGTCTGTTCATTATATATATAAATATATATACACTCGTGTTAGCATTAAAGACCTTTGTAAAATGCATCCATCTATTCATCTCCCTTTAATTTATATTCTAACAATCTTTTGTACGAAATCCTATTTATCTCCCCATAAATTTATATCCTTTATTCCCTTGTCTCTCTCTCATATTTGTACAATATTTATGATACAAATAGTTTCTCTTGGCTTTTATAGTGTTGGAAAATATCGTATTTGTATATCTTCTTTTGTATTTGTTCACCCACATTTCATGCAAAGTTTAGCAAAAACTAAATAAATATTTGTAAATAACAATTTGTCAAATTTATCACAAATAAGTGTATGAAATTTCAACCTCTGTAAAATCATATAATAAAAACTTCAATGCATCTTCTTCTGTTATTCAAACAAAAACATAAAATACATATTTTTAATTGAGCAAAATATATAAATTATTTGTATAAATCAATGTGACAAGTGACACAGCCATAAACCTTCTTTTGCCTTTTTTAGACCATATAAAAATAATTTTTTTGGTTATAAAATATGTATATGGGTGGATGTTCACTTTTATCTAGCATATGAATGAAAAAGTATTTCAAGACACCTTAATTCATATTATAAATAAAGAAAATACAAGTATGGATATACTAATTGAATGAAACATTTGCTCTCTCTCTAAAAAAAATCCTTTATTTTTCACAACATGTTATAACACAAGAGCTTAATATAATTAAAAGAAAGAGGATTGCCTCCTCGCCATGGATAACAAAAAGTGATGGTAATTTTTGGTTCTTTTATTTTCATCACTGAAGACAAATAAGTACAAGATTGTTACCTTTTCTACTGTCAATTTCATAGACTACATCTTCGTTGTCCCTCACATAATTGAATTTGAAAATTTAAAAGTGTGCATAGTTCATGCTTATTTTGTTCCTCTTTATTTATAAAGCACCAATTGTTTTCTTTTGGTCCTTTGATACATATTAGCAGGGCGGATCTCGAGATTTTAGCGTCAAGGCGAATTCTTGAACTGGGATCCATATTAAACAAGAGGTTTTTAATTAATTTATAACTTATGGGTTTTTTAATCGAAAAGATGCCGACTTGATTTTCAGTGGTTTACAAGTTTAAATGTTTGTCCCTTCAATTTTTAATAAATTATTTGTGTGACAATTGAAAAATGACGCTATAAATTTAAATACACAGATAAAGTTTTGGGGTGCCTAAAATGTGTTGAATATCGGGGCCCGAGGCAACCGCCTCCCTGGCGTCCCCTCAAAACCGGCTCTAAATATTAGAAAGCTTTATACTTCTTCATTGTAGTTTATATATAAGAATGAATCAGCTTAGCTTCTGATCAGGTCTATAAAAATATGAGAATTAGTAATTAGTAATTAATAATTAAACTACATCCTATAATATTACCTTTTCTTTTCGCCATGTTTTAAGGTATTTTAGTTTGATCTTATAAGCTTACTGTAACAACCCTCGATTCTGGGAGGCTCATTTTATACTGATTTTACCGCATAAGGTAATTATATAAAATGTGGGGACTGGAGTAAATATTAATTTAATGAATTGAAAGTTAATATTTACTTGATTGATGCATATTTACTGCATGTGAAAGTAAATAACATCAGGTTGCATGTCTGTAGTGTCATGTATCTTAAATGGCATTTTAGTTTAAATGATTTTGGAACTCGAAATAATTTATAAAATTTCCGGATGCTAGTTTAGAGGGTGTGGTTAGTCTCGGAAGGTGCGAGACAGTCAAAATAAGTGCCATATTGTATTTTTGTGTTCCGGGCACTTTTACCTGGTTTTAACTTAAACGCGTATTTGGGAGTCATTTTAATGTGGTATTAACCATTTAAGTTGGGAGTTTTAACCTAAGCCACGATTTTAGTCTTCTAAATCCCTTATTTTCCCATATTATGTCTTGAACATAGAGAGAAAGGAGAGAAAGAAAGAGGAAGAGAAAGAATGGAGAAAGAAGAGAAAATGAAGATTGAAGGTGGATTGATGCTCCTACTCAAAGAAATCTGATATTCCCTACATCAAGGCAAGTTTTCTACTTGCTAATATGTGATTTAAGATGCATAAATTGTATGATAGTTGTGTATTTACATTTATGGTTTAAATGTGGAAATTATGGGAATTAAGCCCTAATCTTAGTTTTGATGATGAAATTGTGGACTAAAATGGTTTTAAATCGTGTAGGATACACTTTGGGTAGATAAATATTGTTGGTTGTGTGTAAGATGGAAGAGATTTGGGGTTTGGAGAAATTAGGGTTCATAACCCTTCGTAGCCATTTTTGGCAAATTTGCAGGTCCGAATCGATTCGGCCCTTTGGGCGAATCGATTCGCTAAGGGAAATTTGCAGGTCTGCATAACCCGAATCGATTCGGGTTAAGGCCGAATCGATTCGGTCAATTGCAGAAGGTTGGTTTAGTTGTACGAAACGATTCACTTTTTGGGCGAATCGATTCGTTTTCCTTCTGTTTTTGAGTTAATTTTATAACTCAATTTCAATCCTTTTCTTTAAATATAGGGGCTAGGAACCTTCTTGAATGAAGTAAACTTAGAGTCCTAGAGTGTGAGATGAGTTAGTTGTCTACCCTACATTAGGAATGGTTTATGTGGGGACTTTTCCGGGGTTAGGCCTATTAATGATAGGGCATTCTTTTCTTCTAGTTAATTATTATAAAGCTAGGAGATGTAGTGTTATGTTCGGGAGACCTTAGGAGCTTAATTAAGCTATACTAGTTTTGATGGTTTATATTACCACCCCAAAAGAATGTTGGAAGATTTTAAAAGTTCGATTGAACTATGTTAACCTTGGTGTTTCATAATAACGCCATAAAGGTGAGTTTGGAGAATAAATTGAAAGTCATTTCATTCCTTCGAAAGATGATAACCTTGGGGTTCTAAAATAACCTCCTAGAATGCTTGGAGATAATGAAGAGTTTATTTACTCCTTTGAGGTTGTAGTGTTGATATAAGCTATCGTATGACTATGGATGGTAAGTTAGATTATTTACAAAATAAATAGAAAGGGTTTCGAATAAAATGAAACATATACGTGGGATAGAAATGAAATGGAAATGGTATTGATAATTGTAAATGATAATTTACTTAATCATGAAACCGGTAAATAATGGTTTACTTGATTTTCGATATGATAAATAAAATGGCTTAAACACACCTCTCTAAATGACATCATAAGGGAAGTCCGCACGCGAGGTGAATCCCCCTGGCTAATGAATGCAGGGTGGATATAGTCCTAGGCCATGGGAGCGCTTATTGTTGTATATTTTTCTGCGATGGGTAGGAGATTCCGGGTGTGGTCTTGACTACCCCGCAGGCTCATGGCCGCTTCCCGACGTCTTGCGATATAGGTGCCCAGGTTGTCTAATGATAGGCCCTGGAAGATGATGGTCATTTAGGGGCGCGCACAGTGGGGAAACCCGGACGGGCGGTCTTAGAATTCGTTATATGTATATAATTATAACAGTTCATAATCAAGTGGGACTTGATGTATTTGATATGCCATAAGAGCATGATGGAGTGCCACAAAGAGCACATGTAAATCCCACAAAGAGCATTTGAAAATGATTATTTTCCTGATAAGGAAAGGATTTTTACAAAAGGTAAAATTGAGATAAAATCTCCTTAAAGAGTAAAAGATTTTGATTATATATATATACTTCTTGCTAAGGAAAAGATATATGAAATAATTGGCACCTTTGGTGAAGTCTTTAGTTTAATGCTTCTTATTTTTGTTCCTGCTTAGCTTATGTTTTAAATTGTATAGGTAGCTTCTTATTTCTCTTTCTTCACGATTTATTATACTTAACTGTCATACTCTTTATTCATCTGGTAATCATATAGAACCGGGCCCTGACCTGGTTACATTTCTTGTTGCATATTCATCTTGTCTCTGCTCAGGTACTCCGCCGCAAGGATGCCTGATTTGAATTCCTATTTCGATGTTTTCGACGAGCCGTGATGCATTGCGGGTATTACGGCATACATTTGGTATACACGTTTTCATTTTTATTCTAGTTAAGATCAAGTCTTTTATTAGGGCAAGAGGCCCAAGCTTTTGTAAATGTCTAATGTAATGTAGTAAGTAACTTATTGTACTTGTGTATTATATGGTGTATCAGTTTAGTGACCGGTTACCTATTCGGTCTTCTTATCGTATTCTTGTTGTATTATTTATATGTCTTGGGATTTCCCTTATCTTTCAGGAATTGGGTTGTTTGTTTTCATTTATTTACTTTCAAATCAAAATTTTTGGCAACCAGTTTTCTGAAATATTGGGTGGTTATCCTAGATACTCTATATTTTGTTATGATGCTGAGAATGATTCCATCCATGATTCCGTTATATTGGAGTATTGGGCTGGCCACCCCTTATTTTGGTGAGCGGGTTGTCACAGATGGTATCAGAGCATCAAGTTCTAGAGTCCTTAGGAATCTGTGTGGACGCCTTAAGTTTTCAGCGTTGCTCTTGATTTGATGTAAAGCCTTAGGATTAAGATCGTTGATTTCTCTTGTGAGATCTCGTTCTTCTACCATGAGGTAGAATCTATAAAATCTTTTGCGTATTCGTGTGAGAATAATAGGTCGATAGAAGAAGGGCATTATGGGAAGGTGTGTGGAGAACTGTAAGTTGTGGTCGGGGAGGGGGACCGCTATAGAGGTCGCTCCCTTCTTGTAGCACTTTCTTGTCTTGCTATTACGACTGCAAATTTCAGTTGATGTAGTTTCCCAAGTACCGCTAGAAGTAGGAAGTGGTACTAAACTTGAGAATTCACGCGATGTTATATTGAAGTGGAGAAGTGCCCTGTAGTAGAATGGAGAAAAATCCTTCACCCATAGAAGAAGTGTTGTGGTGATGAAAATGTGGTCACTATATTCGTGGGTGCCAGAAGTTTGACCCATAGAGAAGCCCGGTGGATACTTGCAATGGCGAGTTTCTCTGGGATAACTGGACTGAGGATAAGGTGGATTCCCGAATGTTCACAAGACGTTCGGTTATAGACCAATGGCGAATAAGGTGTTGTACGGTTAGGGAGTCGAGACCATGCACCATGAAGTGATAGGCTCCAAAATAGGTGTTGTTAACACTTCTGATGGAGTAAGAATCGTGAAACCCCATTGGTGGACACCCACCTGGGGAGGTTTCATTGAACTGAGGAAGAGGAGGCCAAGAGCGTGTCCTCTTTTACTGAGAAAGTAAGAGGGACTGCATGGGCAATTATTGTTAGCCAGAGTCGGAATAACGGTTATGATGTGGAGTGTAGAACCACTCATTTTAAATTTCGTTGAGTGGAGAGCAAGGGTAAGAGTAAAATGCCTGGTTGGGGAGTTGGGTAGATAATGTTGGTATGTGTAAGGCTCGAATATGGAGTCTGAGAACCATTAGTATTGACCCGGAGTGCTTTGCACAAATTGTGGAGGGAATTCTACCTTATAGGTGGGTAGTGTATATTCCTTAGGATAAGATTTAGTAGTATTGTGTCTACGATAGACTCGGGTGTGTATATTGAGCTTGTAGTAGTATTTATGCTATTATAGAAGGGTAATTATATGACTTCCGTGGTATGGAAGTTCTATCTTTTCTTCACTCGTTATGAAGCGAGTGATGATATTTTTATGTATATGTGTCATATGTGTTACCTGGTCTGAGTGTTTTATTGCTTGTTTGCATTGTATGTGGGTGTTATGACTTATCTTCACGACCAACAACGTTAAGCAGTAATGCATAGGAGGGGTTCCTTGTTTGGATTCCGCTTTTGCGGGACGCTCCACGCGTGAACCTTAACGACGTTGGGAGTGGAGAGATGCCATATTTCCTTTCTCTTATTTTCGTGTGTAGAATGCTAAGGTGAAGTCTAGAAGTAGAGTCTTATTAGTAGAATTGTAAGTTAAATTTACCGATCCCGATCATGTGTTTTAGACCGTCATATCTCGAGGACCGACGATGCGAGGTAGTAGTGTAACGGGAGGGTTCCTTGTCTGGATTTCGCTTCGGCGAGACGTCCCACGCATGAACCCGAGCGAATGTCGGAAGTTGAGTAAGGTCTTCGGCACTAGGGATATATTTAGTATTATATGCTTACGATTTAGGTAGGATATATATAGATAGACCTTAGGATTTTTAGGATGTAAGACCTTGAGGGTAGGCGGTGTTAGTTTAGGAAAGCGGTAGGGAGTTGACCACGAATAAGTTATGGGTTAACTCTATAAGAGATTAGATCCCTTGGGAGCGAGATTATGGGGTCTCGAGAGGTTTGGTAGGTTCGGCCGAAGGAGATGAGGCATTTCTTAGAGATAAGGTTACGTTGGTAACTTCATTTCCGGGGAGTTAATAAGGACGGGTGGATCCTCACTCCTGACCCATGATTGTAAGCTCGAGAGTGAGTTTAATGAGTAAGTTCTGCCAGGATTGGGGAGTAATAATAATGGAGCATAGACCTATTGTTTATGCGTCTCACAAGCTTAAACTTGTGGAGAGTAATATCCCGTGCTTGAATTAAGATTCAGCGTGGTAGTGATCACCTTAAATAGATAAGGCACTACTTCCTGGGCAGGAAATTTGGTCCTTCTCGTAAGCAACAAGTTGTTGCAATATGTTGTGGGAGGAATTGAGTTGGTGCTCGGGGTTTAGAAGAACTAGTGATTGGATATTTTCTCATTCGCTAAGGAAATGCGATTGGGCTAGTGGATGTGTCGAGTAGAGAACTCGTCAGAGATGATGGTAATGGCATGGAAGGCCAAGTAGAATGAGCATGAATAGGAAGACTCGGTAGTAAGAGCGTGTCTGTCTGTGATTGACCATTTCACCTACTCGTGTAAAGATAGTAGTAGTGAAACGAAGAAGGGTATTCATAGATGCCTGCATGGAACTACCGGCATCGAACTGGTCATGATCCCATTTGAGAAAATGGTTAATCTTTTGATCACACTGTTGCATTCCCGGCCATTATGGACGGACTACTTGTAGAAGAGTATACCCCGTTCTCGATGGAGGAATAGTAAAAAAAAAAAAAACCGTGGGAGATGCCTATTATAATAGGATGGACCGAAACTAGAAATTCGTGTCGAAGGTTTAGCAAAAGTTTCCGCGAACTAATGGGAACCGTATGGAAATGGCGTATATCCTACCACCCTAAAGTGGATGGATGAAATGGAGGAAATTTACTTATGCCGAAAGGCATATTACGAACGTGCGCCTTAGTATACATAGTAGATGGGAGCAGTAATGGTATGGATGGAGATTTTCGTGCAACCATTAGGTTTTGGAGTGGTCTTATGAATCATTTCCTAAGGCATGGTATCGTGAGTGGCCTAACGCGGTCAGTTGAGTAATTCGTATGCTCGTTGGATGGAGCCACTGGGTAATATGTTCCTTGGACTTGGAGTGGTCTCGGAACATTTCTTTAGAGATTTGGCTTTTAAGCCTTACGCCTTGATGAGATACATCGATGAGGGGGATAACTGAGTAGCATTGGGGGCTAAGCCACTTAGGGTCGGTATGGGTGCCCCGAGGTGTGATGTAACATAATTCTGAAGATTAGGCTAATTGTGCCGGGTCATGTGGGCATCGTGTTCCGCCGTAGGAAGCTAGAATCGATGGTTAGTGAAGAGCGCCTTGTGCTGCTAGACTAGAGAACAAGATGATTGACTGAGATCGACAAGGTCGACCTTATTCTGAGTCCATTTGGGACGTTGCAATAACGAGGAGTTTGTTTAGGATGGTAGAATCCTAGTTTAGAGTAGTATACCCTTATCAGATTTGGGTATGCCCGAATTTTGGGGGCAAAATTCCCTCTTAAGGGGGGGAGTATGTAACAACCCTCGATTCTGGGAGGCTCATTTTATACTGATTTTACCGCATAAGGTAATTATATAAAATGTGGGGACTGGAGTAAATATTAATTTAATGAATTGAAAGTTAATATTTACTAGATTGATGCATATTTACTGCATGTGAAAGTAAATAACATCAGGTTGCATGTCTGTAGTGTCATGTATCTTAAATGGCGTTTTAGTTTAAACGATTTTGGAACTCGAAATAATTTATAAAATTTTCGGATGCCAGTTTAGAGGGTGTGGTTAGTCTCGGAAGGTGCGAGACAGTCAAAATAAGTGCCATATTGTATTTTTGTGTTCCGGGCACTTTTACCTGGTTTTAACTTAAACGCGTATTTGGGAGTCATTTTAATGTGGTATTAACCATTTAAGTTGGGAGTTTTAACCTAAGCAACGATTTTAGTCTTCTAAATCCCTTATTTTCCCATATTATGTCTTGAACATAGAGAGAAAGGAGAGAAAGAAAGAGGAAGAGAAAGAATGGAGAAAGAAGAGAAAATGAAAATTGAAGGTGGATTGATGCTCCTACTCAAAGAAATATGATATTCCCTACATCAAGGCAAGTTTTCTACTTGCTAATATGTGATTTAAGATGCATAAATTGTATGATAGTTGTGTATTTACATTTATGGTTTAAATGTGGAAATTATGGGAATTAAGCCCTAATCTTAGTTTTGATGATGAAATTGTGGACTAAAATGGTTTTAAATCGTGTAGGATACACTTTGGGTAGATAAATATTGTTGGTTGTGTGTAAGATGGAAGAGATTTGGGGTTTGGAGAAATTGGGGTTCATAACCCTTCGTAGCCATTTTTGGCAAATTTGCAGGTCCGAATCGATTCGGCCCTTTGGGCGAATCGATTCGCTAAGGGAAATTTGCAGGTCTGCATTACCCTAATCGATTCGGGTTAAGGCCGAATCGATTCGGTCAATTGCAGAAGGTTGGTTTAGTTGTACAAAACGATTCGCTTTTTGGGCGAATCGATTCGCTAGGGCGAATCGATTCGGCCCTTGGGCGAATCGATTCGTTTTCCTGCTGTTTTTGAGTTAATTTTATAACTCAATTTCAATCCTTTTATTTAAATATAGGGGCTAGGAACCTTCTTGAATGAAGTAAACTTAGAGTCCTAGAGTGTGAGATGAGTTAGTTGTCTACCCTACATTAGGAATGGTTTATGTGGGGACTTTTCCGGGGTTAGGCCTATTAATGATAGGGCATTCTTTTCTTCTAGTTAATTATTATAAAGCTAGGAGATGTAGTGTTATGTTCGGGAGACCTTAGGAGCTTAATTAAGCTATACTAGTTTTGATGGTTTATATTACCACCCCAAAAGAATGTTGGAAGATTTTAAAAGTTCGATTGAACTATGTTAACCTTGGTGGTTCATAATAACGCCATAAAGGTGAGTTTGGAGAATAAATTGAAAGTCATTTCATTCCTTCGAAAGATGATAACCTTGGGGTTCTAAAATAACCTCCTAGAATGCTTGGAGATAATGAAGAGTTTATTTACTCCTTTGAGGTTGTAGTGTTGATATAAGCTATCGTATGACTATGGATGGTAAGTTAGATTATTTACAAAATAAATAGAAAGGGTTTCGAATAAAATGAAACATATACATGGGATAGAAACGAAATGGAAATGGTATTGATAATTGTAAATGATAATTTACTTAATCATGAAACCGGTAAATAATGGTTTACTTGATTTTCGATATGATAAATAAAATGGCTTAAACACACCTCTCTAAATGACATCATAAGGGAAGTCCGCACGCGAGGTGAAGCCCCCTGGCTAATGAATGCAGGGTGGATATAGTCCTAGGCCATGGGAGCGCTTATTGTTGTATATTTTTCTGCGATGGGTAGGAGATTCCGGGTGTGGTCTTGACTACCCCGCAGGCTCATGGCCGCTTCCCGACGTCTTGCGATATAGGTGCCCAGGTTGTCTAATGATAGGCCCTGGAAGATGATGGTCATTTAGGGGCGCGCACAGTGGGGAAACCCGGACGGGCGGTCTTAGAATTCGTTATATGTATATAATTATAACAGTTCATAATCAAGTGGGACTTGATGTATTTGATATGCCATAAGAGCATGATGGAGTGCCACAAAGAGCACATGTAAATGCCACAAAGAGCATTTGAAAATGATTATTTTCCTGATAAGGAAAGGATTTTTACAAAAGGTAAAATTGAGATAAAATCTCCTTAAAGAGTAAAAGATTTTGATTATATATATATACTTCTTGCTAAGGAAAAGATATATGAAATAATTGGCACCTTTGGTGAAGTCTTTAGTTTAATGCTTCTTATTTTTGTTCCTGCTTAGCTTATGTTTTAAATTGTATAGGTAGCTTCTTATTTCTCTTTCTTCATGATTTATTATACTTAACTGTCATACTCTTTATTCATCTGGTAATCATATAGAACCGGGCCCTGACCTGGTTACATTTCTTGTTGCATATTCATCTTGTCTCTGCTCAGGTACTCCGCCGCAAGGATGCCTGATTTGAATTCCTATTTCGATGTTTTCGACGAGCCGTGATGCATTGCGGGTATTACGGCATACGTTTGGTATAGACGTTTTCATTTTTATTCTAGTTAAGATCAAGTCTTTTATTAGGTCAAGAGGCCCAAGCTTTTGTAAATGTCTAATGTAATGTAGTAAGTAACTTATTGTACTTGTGTATTATATGGTGTATCAGTTTAGTGACCGGTTACCTATTCGCTCTTCTTATCGTATTCTTGTTGTATTATTTATATGTCTTGGGATTTCCCTTATCTTTCAGGAATTGGGTTGTTTGTTTTCATTTATTTACTTTCAAATCAAAATTTTTGGCAACCAGTTTTCTGAAATATTGGGTGGTTATCCTAGATACTCTATATTTTGTTATGATGCTGAGAATGATTCCATCCATGATTCCGTTATATTGGAGTATTGGGCTGGCCACCCCTTATTTTGGTGAGCGGGTTGTCACAGATGGTATCAGAGCATCAGGTTCTAGAGTTCTTAGGAATCTGTGTGGACGCCTTAAGTTTTCAGCATTGCTCTTGATTTGATGTAAAGCCTTAGGATTAAGATCGTTGATTTCTCTTGTGAGATCTCGTTCTTCTACCATGAGGTAGAATCTATAAAATCTTTTGCGTATTCGTGTGAGAATAATAGGTCGATAGATGAAGGGCATTATGGGAAGGTGTGTGGAGAATTGTAAGTTGTGGTCGGGGAGGGGGACCTCTTTAGAGGTCGCTCCCTTCTTGTAGCACTTTCTTGTCTTGCTATTACGACTGCAAATTTCAGTTGATGTAGTTTCCCAAGTACCGCTAGAAGTAGGAAGTGGTACTAAACTTGAGAATTCACGCGATGTTATATTCAATAAATCGATCTTCGAGAAGCAATACGTGACAGCAAGTTTGATATTCCTTTAGTCCCGCTATCCTTGTCTATAAAAACCTTGTAATTTGGGTCAGCAACCTAGAGTGTGTAAGAATTAACTTACTGAAATTGAAATACAAGATTACAGTAAATTTAAGTAGGTGTCTCCCATCGTCACTCGCATAGGATAATCTCCTCACCTCTCACCTAGGTGCAATATTAATCGTATCCTATCCCCAGAAACCAAATGCAATATAGATAACAAGATGATTGGGAAACATGTGATGCGTCTAGCATACACTACAAGAAAAATGATTTTTAGTGACATAATTTTTTGCACCTAATTATAAAAAATTCACCACCAAATCTTTTAGTGGCAAAAAAAATTTCGTCATGCTATTGCCACTAAAGGTGTTCTACGGATTGTTTTCGTAGCAATTTATTAAATCGCCACTAAAATTTGACTTTTTAGTGACAACATCACTTCGCCACCAAAACATCGCTTTAGGTGGATTTTTTTTTTTGCATCTAATAAAGATCAAATTGCCACTAATAGTTGATAGTTCGACACTAAAAGTTTATTTTTTGTAGCAAAATAAAAATTCACCACCGAAAGTAACATTTCGTGGCAAAACAAATCGCCACATTTGAACTTAAATTTCTATGGAACGACTTTTTAAATATTAAATTGCCACCCATAGTTGATGGTTTACCACCAAAAGATTATTTTTTGTAGCAAACCAAAGAATTGCCATCCAAAGGGTTGTTTCGTGGAAAAAAATCTTCACATTTGATCTTACAATTGTATGGAACAACTTTCTTAGCAATTTAAATTCGCCACTAAATGACATTTTTTATTGCAAAAAAATCTCCATAAATTGATGTAATATTTTTTACAATACATATATACGTTGCTTTGGTAACAACTTGTGTCTACGCGTATATAACTTATACATCTAAAACTTTCATAATTTTTGTTTTCCAAAAATCATAAACTAGTACTCTTAATTTGGGCTTCAAACAGGAAAGTAGCAATTTACCGAAAATCTCAAAACTTTCACATTTTGCGACCAAACATTGCCAATTTCGCATCAACACCCTAATTTACTTTATAAACATAATCATGCATTAGAAACATATTTTATGATTCATTTAACCACATAACTAGTCATATGCTCTAAACATGTTATCCCCGATCATAAGCTCGATTAGCATCTAATATAAACCACATATATATCACATGAACATGCATCCCCTAAACATGATAATTAACATGTTTAACACACATAAACAATTTATAACTAATAACTTATACTTAATCATGTAATTAACCTTCCTAATCATGTTTTAGGGCCTTACACTATAGTACTCAAGTTATCAAAAGAAGGAGAATGATAGTTTGTTAACTCTACTTTGATCAAAATTATAGTTGGAAGCTTGAGGTACTTGACAATGATAAGACTTGGAATTTTATATGTAGTTGTACTTGTGTGTCGTTACATGGAAACACCAAGAGAATCTCATCGTCCAGCTACTAAGAGCATGCTAAGGTATAATAAAGGTGCTCTTAACCCTGGACTTTTTTATGCTTATGGAGAAGATGAAAATCTAGTAAAGTATTCAGATAGTGATCGGGGAGGTTATCGAGATGAGGTGAAAAGCACTACAGGGTACGTGTTCTACCTTGGTTCAACAACTTTATCTTGGCCATCGAACAGACATACAATTACATCATTATCATCATGTGAAGTTGAGTATGTGATAACTTGTTCAATTATTTGTAAAGGAATTTGGTTGAGAAATATGTTGAAGTCATTGAATCACTTATAAAAAGAATATACAGTGATTCATGTGGATAATAATTCTACAATCAAGCTCGCAAAGAATCTAGTACAACATGGAAAGAGCAAGCATATTGATATTAGGTTACATTTTCTAAGGCATCATATGAAGTAAAAGACAATTGAACTTGTGTATTATCACACCAGGGAGCAGATAACAGATATCCCTACAAACCCTCTCCCGATTGATTATTTCAGAAAGCTATGTGTAATGCTTGGGATGAAGGACTCTTGATTTGAGGGGTGAATGTTGGAATAAACACAAATCAAGTGTCTCTTGCACTATGATAATTAGTGGTAAACCTGACTATGCACTACATAAGCACTATGTGAAGTGATAATCCACAAAGACCACTTTCATGATTTTTAATATTTCTTTCTTTTAAGTGGTTTAGGTGTTAATTCATTTCCTCCATTGCTTATTCTAATGGGTTAGATTAATGTTTCCATAATTAATTATGTTATTTTAGTTGTTCCACTTAATGTGTGTTTTTGTGTGTTTTGTAACTCTATAAATAGAGTTATAAGCTTGTTGTTTGATATAAGCAATAACAAGAAAAGAAAAAACATCTTATCTCTAAAAATATTTGTTCTCTTTATTAGTTCTTATCTTTGAGAGAATGTACGCGTGGGTGTGATATAGTTTGAAAACTTATCACCCAAACAAGAAGTTTGGCATAAATAATTGAATACCAACAATAATTGCCTCCACTTTGTCTGGATCAACCTTCACACCATCACTTGAGACAACATAATCTAAGAATACTAAACTATTTTTCAAGAAGCCACACTTCTTCAATTTAATTTCTACTCACTCAATACATCGAAAACCTCTTGAAGATGCTCAAAATGTTGATTTTGCTCTTTGTTAGACATAAGAATGTCATCAAAGTAAACCACAATAAACTTACCAATATAAGGCTTGAATATGTGATTCATAATACTCATAAATGTGCAAGGAGCATTAGAAAGACCAAATGGCATCACTATCCATTCAAATGAGTCATCCCTTCTCTTGAAAGAAGTTTTCCATTCATCTCCTGGTCTTATGCAAATTTGATGATACCCACTTCGAAGATTAATTTTTGAAAAGATTACATCCCCACAAAGTTGGTCTCATCGAGTTGAGGAATAGGAAAATGATACTTTATGGTAATTTTATTCACCGCCCCACTGTCAACACACATCTTCTAAGATCCATGTTTCTTAGGAACAAGTAATGCCGAGATAACACACGAACTCATGTTCACTATAATCAAACCTTTCTCCAATAAATCATTAATTTTCTTTTAAAGATTTTCAAATTTTTTAGGATATATTCGGTAGGCTACTGGAAGCATAGAACATGGGACAAGAGCAATACAGTGTTTACTCTCATCAATAGAAGGCGGGATAAAACTTACTTTAGCGCCACATCATAAAATTTATCGAGCAAAGTGTGACAACCCACTCACCAAAAAATGGGGTGGCCAACCCGATACTCCAATATAACGGAATCAGGTATGGAATCATTCTCAGCCTAACAACAATATAATAAGTATACGGGGAAACCACCCAATAATTCAGAAAATGAGTTGCCAAAATTTTTGTTTTATTTTAAGTTAAGGAATAATTTAAACAACCCAATTTAAAAAGAAAGTGGAATCCCAAGAACTTATATTACATGCACAACAAGAATACAATAAGAGGACCGAATATGTTGTCGGTCAACAGGTACATACAACATATTACAACAGTTTAATAATTTACATAATACATTCATTAGACAGTTACAAAAGTTACACCATCAAAGTTCAAAGCACCTGTTGTGACCCCCAAATATGATGGAAAGACTGACTTTGTCCTTCATATAGAACAATACCAAGCTGCAACCGACATCTATGCTGTTCCAGATGAGATGAGATGCAGAGCATTCTCGGGAACTCTTACCGGATCTGCTCAAATATGGTATAACAATCTTCCTCGGGGTAAGATCTCAACTTTTCTTCAACTGGCCGAGTTATTCATTGGGAATTTCTATTTTGGGGCAAAGCCAGTTAAACGAGTAGCACATTTGTTAAGTGTTAGACAAAAAGCTGGTGAAAGTACCAGAGATTATATAACTCATTTTAATAACGAGAAACTTGAAGTCATTGATTATGAGGAGAAGACAATGATTACCGCCTTGATGAGTGGACTACTGTCCAATAAGTTGTACTACACTTTGGCCAAAGATCCACCTAGAACCATGTCAGATCTGATGGGAAAAGCGTCCAAGATTATGAATGCCGAGGAGGCTATGGCTGCGAAGAATAATATGGATGCCAAAGAAACCAAGGTGGAAGGTGATAAAGCTAAGAAGAAAGAGCATAAGAACAATGGTAATGACAAACATTCAAAAACTAGGTTGACATGGAAAATACTGAAGAAATTTGATAATTATACTCCTTTGAAGAAGGACATCAACCATGTTCTAGAAGAAATCAAGAACAACGAGGAATTAAATTGGTCAGAGAAAATGAAGGCAGACCCTGACAGGAGGAATAAAGCAAAATATTGCGAGTTTCACAAAGATCATGGCCATATGACCAAAAATTGCATAGCTCTTCAAAATGGGATTGAAACACTCATCAGACGAGGAAAACTGGCAAAGTATGTTGATCGTGGAAGCGAAAGAAGAAACAACGACCGAACAAGGGAGAGATCTAGATCTCCTCGTCGAGTAGAGGAGAATAAGAAAAGAAACCATGAAGTTGATCCAGAAGATGACCCCGATCTTTCCAAGAGACCAAGGCATCCAGAACGTGAGGTATTTTCAATACGCTTTGGGTCATTTGACTGTAATGTTATCACAGGTGGAGATGCAAGAGGAGACCTTACTGCAGAAAGAAAAGCTTACCTCTGTGAGGCTCAAGCTTGCCCATACATTCAACGAATAAATCTAGCTGAGGAGGATCGCTCGAGAAAGGTAAACAAAGATAAATTGGTCATTGGTTTCTCAAAGAATGAACTCGCAGGTGTTCTATATCCTCGTGATGACCCATTGGTGATCAAAATGAGTATGAAAGAGGTTATGATTTCAAGAGTACTGGTTGACAATGGTAGCTCGGCAGACATCATGTTCTACTCGTGCTTCGATAGTTTAAATCTAAAGCTATCTCAACTGGAGCTTTATCACAGACCCCTCCTCGGTTTTACTGGCGAGAAAGTATTTCCACTTGGGACGATCAAATTGGATATATTCATTGGTACGTGGCCTGCTTGTCAAACAGAAAGAATACGCTTCTTCGTGATGGATAAAAATGTTCAATCCTCATACAATATCATCATGGGAAGAGTAGGATTGAAGAAGTTCGAGGCTGTACCATCTACGGTACATCAATGCCTAAAATTTCCAATAAATTTTGGAGTAGGAGTTGTGAAAGGTGATCAGAAAGTAGCTCGGGAATGCAATTATTCATCCGCCGAGCAAGAGGAACTGGAGGAATCAAGGAAAAAGACTACTACTTATCAAATGGATGAAGGGGAAGAAATTGAAACATTGGATCCTAGAGATGAGTCACAACTCGTGAAGGGTCAAGTGGTGGAAGCTACTGAAAACATCATTCTGGACGACGAGCACCCTGAACGAACTACTCAAGTAGGTTCATCGTTGGAAACCTCACTAAAACAGGAATTGATAACTTTCCTAAGAAGCAGAAAGCAAACTTTTGCGTGGAGTCATGAGGATATGCCTGGGATAGACCCAAATTTCTTATGTCACGAGCTCAATGTGAATAAGGAGATCAAGCCTGTGAAGCAGATAAGAAGAGTATTCAGTCCCGAGAAGCATCAAGCTATACAGGAAGAAGTCGAGAAGCTCCAGAAGGCTTATTTTATTGAAGATGTTAAATATCCAGACTGGTTAACAAATGTGGTGATGGTGAAAAAGAAGAACAACAAATGGAGGATGTGTGTAGACTTCACCGACCTCAACAAAGCATGTCCAAAGGATCACTTTTCACTGCCCCAAATTGATCAACTGGTGGATGTTACCTCGGGACACGAGCTGTTGAGCTTCATGGATGCTTATTCTGGTTACAACCAGATTAAAATAAAACCTGAAGACAGGGAGAGTACTTCTTTCATTACCCCTAGGGTAACTTATTGTTATAATGTTATGCCTTTTGGTTTGAAAAATGCAGGTGCGACATATCAGCGGCTGACGAACAAAGTCTATGCTGAACAAATCAGTTGCAATTTGGAAGTCTACGTTGACGATATGCTGATAAAGAGCAAGAAAGCTGTCGATCATCTAGTTGACTTAAGCCAAACTTTTGATCAACTAGATAAATATCAAATGAATTTGAACCTGGCGAAGTGCACATTTGGAGTACGAGAAGGCATATTTCTTAGATACATTATCAATCAGCGAGGCATTGAAGCTAACCCTGAAAAGATCAAAGCTCTGCTAGGGCTGTGATCTCCAACGACGAAGAAAGAGATGCAAAGTCTTACAGGAGGAGTAGCAGCACTCAACAGATTTGTATCACGAGAAACTGATCGATGTCTCCCATTCTTCAAGACACTCCGAAAGACTTTTGAGTGGAATGATGAATGTGAGAAGGCTTTTCAAGACTTGAAGAAATACTTGGGAGCACCTCCACTGCTATCCAGGCCAGTGATGGGTGAAAAATTATACTTATATTTGGCAGTGTCCGAGAATGCAGTTAGTTCGGCATTGATAAGAGTGGAGAATGGAGTACAAAAAACAATCTACTACACAAGTAAGGCCTTCCGAGGAGAAGAGATCAGATATCCAAGGCTGGAAAAATTGGCACTGGCATTGATCGAGGCAAGTAGAATAATAAATCCATACTTTCAAGCTCATACCATAGTGGTATATACTGATATGCCATTGAGGCAAGCCTTTCATAAACCAGAAAAGTCAGGAAGATTGATGTGCTTGGCAATAGAACTCGGTGAATATGATATAGTTTATGAACCCAGATCATCGCTAAAAGGGCAAGCGGTAGCAGATTTTATAGCAGAGTTCAACTATCCTGATACCCCCGAGGAACAAAAGTTGCTCGCTGATCAACCTGTAGATGTTAAAGGATCATCAAATGCAAGCCCAGACCAACTTAGTTTGGTAAAAGGGCAAGTAGATGTTACAGGATCATTAAATTCAAGCCCAGACCAGCTTAGGTTGGTAAAAGGGAAAGAAAGATGATCGATGAACAACAAGAAATATCAGGAGATGGTGAAAGGGAGTAATAAATTTTCTACCGAGGAACTCTGTCAGATCAGAAATTTGAAGATGAGTTACCTATATGGAATCTGTACGTGGATGGTTCATCTTGCACTACAGGATGTGGCGCGGGGATAGTTTTGAACAGTCCGGACAAGGTCGACATGGAATACACCCTACGTTTACAATTCAAAGCTTCGAATAATGAGGCTGAATATGAAGCCATAATTGCAGGTCTTAGTTTGGCAAAAACCATCGGAGCAGAACAGGTTATTATCTTCAGTGACTCGCAATTGATCATAAACCAAATGATGGGAGTATATGCAGTCAGAGGAGAATTAATGATCAAATATCATGCAAAGGTAAAGGAGTTAGTGTCGGAATTTGTTGCTATTCAGCTGGTCAGAATACTAAGAATAGAGAATGCGAGAGCAGACGCCCTAGCTCGATTAGCATTAGCTACTCGTACCGAGCTACGAAGAACAATCCCAATTGAAGTTTTAGCTGGTCGGAGTATAGATGAAGATCTGACGATGAATTTTATTACCCTTGATTTAGGACCATCTTGGATGGATCCCATCAGGGTATTGAGGAGGGAGAGTTACCAATTGACAAGCTCGCAGCCAAGAAATTAAAGTTTAAAGCTGCTCGGTATGTATTAACTAACGGTATTCTATATAGACGAGGAATTATGGCAGGTTTGCAAAGATGTGTACATCCCTTCGAGGTGAAAGATTTAATTGAAGAGGTCCATGAAGGGTCCTGTGGAGCCCATGTAGCAGGTCGGACTCTTTTGCAAAGAGTGATGATGCAAGGATACTACTGGCCAACGATGAGGGCTGATTGTATAGCCTATGCTAAGAAATGTGACAAGTGTTAGCGCTTCTCCTCCATCCGAAGAACTCCCCAAGCATTATTGACACCCATTACTTCCCCTTGGCCATTTGCCATATGGGGAATAGATTTGGTTGGGCCACTACCGACGACCAGGGGAAGGTTTAAGTATCTCGTGGTCGCTGTGGATTATTTTACTAAATGGGTTGAAGCTGATCCTCTCATTGATATGACATATGACAAGGAGTACCAATTTATTTGGAAGAACATCATTTGTCGATATGGTCTTCCTCATGCCTTCATCACAGACCATGGAACACAATTTGATAACGAGGAATTCGCTGCCTATTGTCATCAGTCAAATATTTTGAAAATTCACTCAGCACCAGGCCATCCTCAAAGCAATGGACAAACTGAAGTGACAAACAGAACGTTGCTGAATGGCTTGAAGAAAAGATTGGATGATGCAAAGGAAAATTGGATCAACGAGTTACAGTCAGTACTGTGGGCTTACCGAACTACTCCCCCAGTAGCAACTGGAGAATCACCATATATGCTGGCGTTTGGAAGTGAAGCTGTTATACCTACCGAGTTGGGCCTCCCAACATACAGGGTACTGAATTTCAATTCCCCTGTCAGCGACTTAATGAGAAGATTGGATTTAGACATGCTCGAGGAAGTTAGAGAAGAAGCAGCCACTAGAAATGCTGCTTACCAGCAGCGAACAGCTTTGTTCTACAACAAAAGAGTGAAGAAGAGTGACTTGAAAGAAGGAGACTATGTGCTAAAGAAAGTAATTCAAAAGCACAACAAACTGGAGGCAAACTGGCATAGACCATACCGAGTTATAGAAGTTGTTTGACCAGGAACTTACCGAATAGAAACTTTAGAGGGGGAAGAGTTTAAGAATGCATGGAATGCAGAGAACCTGCGCAAGTATTATCAGTGATGTATATTCTCATGTAACGCAGTTCCGTCAGTATGAATAAAATGAAGATATTCTGCCAAAGTCTCTCCTTTTATTGAAAGTTTTTCGGGGAATACTAATGCTACACACTACTCGGCAAAACTCGGACTACTCAAAGTTATTCTCGAAAACGCCAACTAAGGTTGGTCGGGAAACAAATGTATTCCCACGGAAATTAAAACAAATGTATTCCTACGGGAAGTAAAACTATGTATTCCTAAAAATGCCAACTTATGTTGGTTAGGAAGTAAATGTATTCCTACGAGAAGTAAAACTATGTATTCCTAAAAATGCCAACTTATGTTGGTTAGGAAGTAAATGAATTCCCACGGGAAGTAAAACTATGTATTCCTAAAAATGTCAACTTATGTTGGTTAGGAAGTAAATGTATTCCTACGGGAAGTAAAACAATGTATTCCTACGGGAAGTAAAACTATGTATTCCTAACAATGCCAACTTATGTTGGTTAGGAAGTAAATGTATTCCTACGGGAAGTAAAACAATGTATTCCTACGGGAAGTAAAACTATGTATTCCTAAAAATGCCAACTTATGTTGGTTAGGAAGTAAATGTATTCCTACGGGAAGTAAAACTATTCCTAAAAATGCCAACTTATGTTGGTTAGGAAGTAAATGGATTCTCGAAAATGCCAACTAAAGTTAGTCGGGAGGTAAAATTATTCCAGAAAGTGACAAAGTTGCTCGTAGAGGAAAAATCCACTAACTGTAGTTGATCGAAAAGGAAAATTTACCGACCTTAGATGGTCAGAAACATTTTATGGATACAAGAAAGTGATCGAGCAACATTTTTGATACTCGTAACTTTTTAAATTACTACTAAGTTGGTCGAGAAACAAAACATCATTTTTACCAAGTGACTACCACAAATTCAAACTACTCGACAATAAGTTGGTCGACAAATAACACAATATTGTAATCTTTTTAATAGATACACATGCACAGATGTAAAGTGTTACAAAACAATAGCAGTCAAGATTTGTAAATAAAATTATTTCATTAAATGTAGAACAAAATACATCAGGAATGAAATACAAATTTATTACATCAATATTCCTACTCTATTGGTTTCTTCCCCTCTGCTTTTGAAACAGGTTCCTCTCCAGCAGGTGGATCATTTAAAGAAAGAGGAGAATTTATGAAGTTAAGATCTTTTAGCATCATGAGATTCATCACGGATGGTCGATCTAGGAGGTGCTTGGGACGAGATATCTCGACATTTGAATGGAGATTATAATCGCCGAGATATTTGGAAATCAGACATCGGGGGATGGCCCGAGCAGGGATCCAACTCATATCAAGCTTTAATGGTGGCACTGGTAGGTCGAGCAGCCCAGGATTATGGTAATCCCACAGGTAATGACCCTGTTCCAGTTGCAGCACACCTAAGGCATTCAACCATCCCTGCTTGTAGCCCTCATTATTTGCATTTTGGATGCGATCGTCCAAGTGGTAGAGAGCCTCGTTGTAGCCAGCCATCCAGAACTCCCTGGGCTGCTCTTGGAATTGATATGTCAATCTTTCTAGCTGTTCGTGGAGATTTTTAATGAAGAGTTCTTTATTCTCCAAGATAGATTTTTGCGCAGAAAGATGCTCTTCCAGACCCCTGATCTTCTGAGACATCTCAGCCAATGCCTGGTTCTTCGCCATCAGCTGGAAGGCCTAGTTCTCTAAAGCAGATTGAGTCCTTTGTTCCTCGATAGGAATCCGAGAAGCTCTTGCTCGTCCCCGAGGAGATCTTGCTCGTCCACGAGAAGATGTAGAAGGGCCAGACCTTTTCAAGGTTTCCAACTCATCCCCCAGGTTGGCATTTTCGCCCTCCAAGAATGAGAATCCCTCATCGTTCACAGGGACCAAAGCATTTGAGGTGGAGGCAACAGATTTTAATTGAGATACTTCTCTTTGCAAGTTGTTATTTTCTTGCTCCAACAACTCGACTATTTGCCAGTGCTCCTCGACCTCGGCTTTCAAAGTTCTTTCCCGCACGTCGAAAGCAGCAAAACACTTCTCGTATCCCTTGTCGGCAATGCTTTGCTGATATTTTTTCTCGTACCCCTCGTGCAAGAGGGCAGTGGATTCCTTATATTTTTGCTGAAGGTCTTCAAGAGTGCCTTGGAGATCCTCAATCATATCATAATAAGCTACATTATTGTCCACCGCACGATCAAGCATACACTTCAAATATTGGTAAGCTTCAACTGCCTGTTTCGAAGCATCTTGGCCGAGGATGTCAACGATTTGTGCTGCACTCAGATCTGTGTGACCAGATTTAAAGTATTCATTGCATTGTCGTAACAGCTTTGTATAATGAGCAGACAATAATTCCATCCTGGACAGAAACTAGTAGAGGAAGAAAAAGCAATAATCAATAAGAGTACCAACAAAGCATGAAGAGGAGAAACAACTGTGTGCATAAATAAAAGTTCAAATTTTATTATATCACAAAGTTCAGAGTTACATGTTCAGGGTTACATTTAATAAAGAAAAATAAAATAGAGAGAAATCCAAACAACTCTACACCTTTTTCTTGTCTCCCAAAACTTTCTCGGGAGGTTGGGACGAGGAGGTAGGTTGCTCGGATGGAACAGAAAGTTGCTCGGGGAGCACTGGTAGTTGCTCGGATGAAGTAGAGATTTGCTGAAGTTCCTCGTTAGTAGGCTGGATGGCTGGGGGATGAGAAACTTGATCTCCCATCACCATGGAAGACTCTTCGGAGGCAGCTTCGTCCTCTTCTTCGTCTTCAGGAGTTGGAGGGGGATCAGGGATGTGTCGCTGAAAGAGTTCAGAATTTTCATCAATCTTCATCTCCTACAGAGCAGAGACCCACCCATCTCTAAAGTATTTGAGGCTGCCATATTCGACTTGTGACATCATGGCAGCCAAGCCTTTATTCCACCCTTTATCCTATCCAGCGCTGAAGGATTTCTTCACAGCCAATTTCCTCTTTAACGTTTTCGAGGAAAGCTTCTCGGACAAAAGATTTTCAGCAGCCTTCAGTTTACTCTCAACCTCCTCTTTCTGCCGACTTACTTCCCTAAGCTGACCCAACTCTTCCTCAGCAACCTTGAGGTTATCTTTAAGCTCCCTAGCATTTTTGAGCTTCCCTTTGAGCTCTTTATTCTTCTTCTCTAAATCATTTATTTTTTTCTCCAACCTCTTGGAGACTTCAACAACTTGAGCCTTCTCCTGCTCGGTTGAGGTAAGTTTCTTCTCCCAAGAAGCCTTGTCAGCATCATGCTTCTGACGAGAATCTTCCAAAGACCGCGTCAGACCCATCAGAGCTTCCTCCACACCAGATGAAGAGCTTGAAGCTTTAATAGCTTCATCTTTCTTCAAAATTGTGTTAAAGCAGCTCACCAACTGTGAAAAGAAAATGAAAGCAAGTCAGAGATATATATAATAAGGGAAAGGTGAAAAGTTCAAAACAATAAGACTTATAGAAGCAATATGTCGAGCAACCAATGAGGTAACCATGTCCCGAGAAAGGTTTTCTTCAATACCTTGGATCTCGGGAATGATCCAAGTCTTCACCGAGCTCATGGCAGAGCTCGGGGAACAAAAGTAGGAACACCAGTTCTAGTAGTTGGGGGCTGAGAGATGGTTTCAGCCAAATTGACCAAGGAGCTCTTCTTCAGCTTCCTCGGAGGAACAGGAGTAACTTAGACCAAGGAGGAACTCTTGGTCGGTGATATAACAATCACCTCACCTGGAGCAGCAGCCTTGCTCGAGGCCACGGGGGCTTCTCGATAACCTTTACAAGGGCAGCCGAGAGAGGTGCATGAATTTTCTTTGTCCCTTCTGGGACATCATGTTTACTTCTTTTTGCCTCTCCAGCAGCAGAGGCAGTTTTCTCGAAGAGAGTAGGAGGTCTTCTTTTCTTCATCCTTTCATTTAAAGGAATGTGTGACTCAGGCGAAGAACTGGTAGAAGCTGGTACTGGCTCTGCGTTGCTTATCACTGGATGAGCAGTGAAAGAGGAGGTGTAACTCTTGTACTGCAGCAAATATGAAGCTGACCTAATGTGCTCGTCAGCAACAGACTGATGCAAACTCCAGATAAGTTTTAAATGCCTTATATTAACGTCTGCTTCTTTTGGAAACTTTCTTTTACTATCAACTGCAGATAAATAAACATTAAAATATCAGTGGCACATTTTATCAAACATAGAGGAAGCATAATTTCAAAATAAATAAAATGAAATAAAAATAACCTATCCCATTTCCATAGGGAGGGCATCTGGGACCCTGATACACTTCATCTCCAGATAAAGGAGCATGTTGCCAATTTTTTATAACAACCCCGTGCTCAAAATAGTCCCTATTGGCATCCGGGAGATTGACTACTAAAGCCCTATTTAAAAATCTAGTTTTTAAATAAAACATGTTATCACCAACAGCCCATCTATAACAAAACATGATTTCTGGAATTCCTATGCGAGTTCCATGAATTTGATTTAGTCTATGAACCCCATTAACTATTCTCCATGTATTGGGGGCTATTCTTGCAGCAACCACGTCAAAGTATTGGTAGAATTCCAAACATAGAGGGTTTGGAGGAAAAGAAAATCCACACTCAGCAACAAAGAGACTAGGGAACCAATGTCCCTCAGTCAAACGGAAATAATCGAAAGGTTCAGAAAGTTCCTCCAGAACAACCCATGAAGGAATAGAAAAATCAGAATGAAATTTATCAATAGATTCAAGTAAACCATGATGAATAAAGGAAATGAAGAAGAAGGAAGAAGATCTTACAGAAAAAGAGTGGATCTGTTGACAACGAACACTGAAAATGATGAACGCACAAGAGAGTAAGACAATGGAAAACTCGAAGATACAAATTTGAAAAAGTAGAACACGATGGGATTGTCTGTGATGCTTAAATACCTTATCTTGGGAAACGGTAAAGTTAATGATTACAAAAAGAAATGATTATGCTACCGGCGGCTAGAAGGATAAAAAGTACGCGGAGATCGAGGCGGTTATAAAAATTCAAAAAAGCCCGATTCTACGAATTTGGAAGGAAAAATAAATACAAAGGAAACACTCCTAAAAATCAGGAGGACCATTTAAAACTGCCATATTCCAAGAAAGAATGTTCCACACTCCTCAAATTTCGAAATATGAAACATTGGGGGCTTCTGTTGACACCAAATTTAGTCTGCTGACATGGCTCAATTAAGTGAAGACACGTGGCAATCTACGTGGCAACAACAAACACTTTCGAGGAACTCAGACGCTCCGAAGAACCATATTACAACGAGGAACACTGCTTCTCCGAGGAACTCAGACGCTCCGACCAACAAGAACTCTACGAGGAACTTCTGAGTACCGAGCAACTCTTGAGTACAGAGCAGCTTAGGCGGTCCGAGGTGCACCTCGAACAAAGCATTAATAGCAGGATAACCAACAGTTTGACTGTTCATTAAATGCTTATGCTTATCATTCAGATGTATACACTTAAGGGGCATTGAATGTATTACCTTTTCACATATACAACATTGAATGTATTACCCTTTCACATTACAGCCTTAGGGCTATAAATACATTGTATCACCCTCATTGTAAGGGGACCGAAATTTCTTGATTAAACTTGCAAATCAAGAATTCCCAAACAATCATCAATAACAGAAACAGTGGACGTAGGTCATTCTTATAAGGCTGAACCACTTTAAAACTTTTGTGTCTCATTTATTTTATCTGTGATTAAATAATTAGATACGATCTAATTTTTTACATCAATAATACATATATATACATGTTCCCAAATCCACGAGTCCCTTAGGACATAACCCTCTATAATACTTTAATTTAGAAGGTCCTTAAACTTTAATCTCAAAGAGGAGAAGTCATACTAATCTCTAAAATCTTGGGCTGAAAACAGGGCACCGATCGACCGTTCCTAGACCCCCGGTCAATCGCGGGTTGTAAATAAGCCTAAGAAATAAAGCAGTAGGCCCTTTCTTCTTGATGCGATCGACCGGCCTTAGGGGCGCGGTCGACCGATCACACCAGGTCTCCCAAGCTAAATTCCTCAAATCCATTTTCCAACAACCCAAATTCATTATCGGGGTTTCTAAACTACCCCAAAAATTATCCCGAACATCTACGCAATTAATTCTAGCCGTAATTTTTCCAATTCCCGATTTGATTTCCGAGTTGATGATTTCAATCTGGAGCTGCCATCTTGTAAAAATCATATCAAATCGTAAAAAAATTAGAAAAATATACGGTCAGCGCCCTCGTGATCGTATGGAAAATATCTACAACTTTTGTGTTTTGGCCGAGAGCTAAATCAATTGTTTTCCTGGCCAAAAAGGCCCCCTAAAGTCACAAGTTACTATTCATCATCTTCTCCGATACGATTTCGGCCATTAAAGCTTCTCCCAAGATTTTGTCGCCTCACCCAACGTCCTACAACCTCAACCAACTAAAAATACACATATATTAAGGGTTCTAAACATCCTAGAACCCAAAACCACCAATTAATTTAGGTTAAAACCTAAGTTTCACAAATTGAAATATTATTGGGGGTTTAATTGTTTTAACTCCGAAAAACCCATTTTATCCACGATAACCCACCCCAAAACCTTTAGGGTTTGTTTATACCAAACTACGGTATGATATATTTATGCAAAAAGATAAATAAAGCAAGTAAACACTTGCCTCGTGGATAAAATCCGACGACCTCGAGCCGAATCCCACGGAGGTACGCCGGAATCTCCCCATTTCTTCCTCTTTTCTCCTTCCTCTCTCTCTTCCCTCTCTCTTCTCTTTCTTTTCTTTCTCTTTTTCTCCCTCTCCCTCTCTTTATAAATAAAGAAAAGGGTTATACCCCTTAAAACTCAAAAACGACTCGTTTACCCAATTACGAGTTACTTTTACCTCTAAAATAACCCGAAACTCATTTTCGACAATCGGACACTCTTTTCCGACTATCTCGGATATTCCGAGACTCACGGCGCAGTCGAAATTCCCATGCGGGGTACTTGACCGCAAATCACTATTCCAACCCAAAATAAATAAATGCGGGTTTTCCAATTAAAAATCTTACCTCGTGTCGCTTTACTCAACGACGACATATAATTAAAATATTTCGACCTATATAGTCCCAAAAATAATCACAACATCCTTCGAAAATCATTCAATCCTCGAAAATCCCAAAAATTACTATTTAGGAAAATTCTCCAAATTGCCAATTTATATTTAATTATAGAATTTAATTGTCTCCAAAAGGGCGGGTTGTTACATATGACTCATTAACTTAATATCGCGATAATTTGAACAGCTTTGCATGTCCCCTTTATTTTTATAAATAGGTACTAAAATACTTTTTCTCTATTCATCGGGCATCCTATTAGTCATTAAAATTCTATTAAATAATTTTGTAAGTCATGATACTCCATCCCCCCAAGAACTTCCAAACCTTAATAGGGATACCATCTGGTCATAAAGCCTTCCCTGTTTTCGTCTTTGTAGAGCAATCCTGACTTCTGCTGTCCTAATTCTACGAAAAAAATATATTTTCTCGAGTCTCCCTAAGTTCCTCTATAGCTAATCTACTCCCATTATCTCCATTTAATAACCTCTCAAAGTAGTTTGTCAATCTTTCCATAATTTCATCATCTTTGACTAGGACTCTCGAATCATCACTTTTGTTACACTTAACGTTTTTAAAATCTTTTTTTCCTGTCCCTAAGTTTAGCAAGCTTATAAATATTTTTTTCCCTTCTTATGTACCTATTTTTGTATAAAGATCATCATACGCTTTTAACTTAGCATCTCTTACCACTTTCTTAACTTCATTTTTAACACATTTATATTTCTCAAAATTTTCTTCATTTCTATTTGTTTGTCATGTTTTAAAGCACTCCCTTTTAATTTTTACTATATTTTGTACTTCTTCATTCCACCACCAAGTTTCTTTAGATTGTGTCCCCTTGCCTTTTGATTCTCCGAGAATTTATTTTGATATTCTCCTAATGCATGTGGCCATCTTATTCCACATTATGTTAGTCTCTTCTTCAGTATTCCATGTTGCTTCATTTAATAATTCATCTTTAAATAGTTATAATTTCCACCCTTTTAAGTTCCACCACCTAGTTCATGGGTTAATCTTCACTTTTCGCACTCGTAATTGACTTTTAATATTTATATCCAACACCATTATCCTATGTTGTGACGTTAAGCTCTCTCCCGGGATAACCTTACAATCTTTACACGTTAATCGATCTCCTTTCCTAGTAATGAAAAAATCTATTTAGCTCTTATGCGTTCCACTTTTATAAGTTATTAAGTGTTCAATCCTCTTTTTAAAACATGTATTTACTAGTACAAAATCATAAGCCATCGCAAAATCTAAGATAGACTCTCCCCCATTGTTCCTATCTCCAAAACCATATCCTCCATGCACTATCTCATATCCTACATGATCTTCTCCTACATGGCCATTAAAATCTCCTCCTATATAGACTTTCTCACCTATGGCTATTTCTTGAATTAGTTCATCCATTTGTTCCCAAAATTGTACTTTAGTGTGCTCATCTAATCCTACTTAAGGTGCATAAGCACTAACAATATTAATTATGTTTTTACCTAATACCAATTTTACAAGTATAAGTCTATCACATTTTCTAATAACGGTTACGATATCGTCCTTAAAGTTCTTATCTACTATTATTCCAACTCAGTTCTAATTTCTATGTTTTCCTGTATAATAAAATTTAAATCCTGTATTTTCTATTTCTCTAGCTTTCTCACCGACCCATTTAGTTTTTTGAAACAAGCTATGTTAACTTTTCTTCTTATCATGGTATCTACTAACTCCATCCCTTTTCCTATCATAGTCCCTATGTTCCAAGTCGCTAACCTAAGTCTAGTATCCTGGACTAGCTTCTTTACCCGCACACGTCTAGCTTATTGCAGGAACCCTTGCGTATTTATCGTCACATCCGAGAGTCGATGCAACGCCCCTTGCCTATTTTTTGAGAAACCCGGTGGCAGGCACAACGTCGCTTGCCTATTTTTTGAGACATAAGTCATTAAGTTAATAAATTATTTTGAATTGTATACGCGTTAACACAATAAGTCATTAGTTTTGGATGAATTGGGTTTTAACCCAATTAAGTATTGACCAAATCAGATTTTGGTAAACTTTGAGACTTACCTAATATGGGTCCTTCATCACAAAAATGTCAGGCAAGCTACTTACGCATTCCCCTTAACTTGGTGAACAATGTGGTATATTCATTTTATCAAAATTGATAAGAATTGAATAAAAAAAATTAGTTTAAAAGTACCCCTTTAGCTCATGAACTATCTTGATGTAATTGGTGTGGAAACTATGCCCCACATATAACTATTACAAGAAATAGGTGTAGTAGATATACTCTTTAGTTGGGACGAGAATTTAGATGCCCTTGGAGTATCCCAAGCTTTTTAAGAGAAGATGACTTACATTATGCATGGTTTGGACTTTGACCCAAAAACCCGAGCATCGTCATCGGCCGACCAAAGATAAAGGAGTGTCAATCAATTTATATTATTCTCAGCATCAAGAAGTAGATAAATAAATAAGTGCATAATATAAATTATCCACAAAATATAATGAATAAAATGAGTAACTGAAAATAAATAAATAAATAAACTGCCTCCGACATGAATTACATAACTAAGAATGTCTCCAAAAACTAAATGAAAATATATAACAATCTCCTCAAAGGACTACTCTTAATATACTAACATAGATAATTCTAAACCCACTACAGTCCTATAAATAAATATCTGAATAATAAACAAGTCTGACTGGAATGATTGAAAAGGAAATAACATCCTACACTAAGGAATGAAAATTATAAATCTATGTGGAAGCAAGTCTAGTTTCTCAGCCTTACTACTACTTCTTAGAATATGTGAAAAATATTTTAGATAACATATGGGTTAGATCCCGAAAAGTGCAAGAAATAACTTAATTTATCAAGACAGTAATAACATGAAACTTATCTACGTAATCATGCCATCTAGCCATCACTCTCATGAAAATATTCCTCACATCTCAACATAAGTGAAATATCAGACTATGAGTGATATACCAAAACACAGTATAACATATAAGTCTCAACTTTACGACTATAAAGTTAGCTATCATCTATTATCGTATGACTACAACATAACGATATCCCTATCCATAAACTACGGGTATAACTAGTCTGGTCCCCACCTTTCACGTGCATAATAAATCTATATGATATCATAGTAAGTACAATAACGTAACACAACTCCTCAGATTACATATCCATCACTGGATTGATGAAAATATGTAATTCTCATAAAACACATGAAGGTTCAACCTTTGGAGAATTCTCGCGCCTCTATCGATAAATTCGCAGAAGTCCCACACCTAATGAATTTAGAACATGCACACACACATCGCTACGCAATCACACAATCATGTGATCACATACCAAATTACCTAATAAATTAATTCATCCATGACTCTCTATCATGAGACGGCGATTAACTAAACACACAATCAAAACATTGAACTCCATGCAGCCTACTGCGTCAGCCAAGGGTGTGGTACCCGATCCTACAATTCATTTATATCAAAACTGAGAGTGTGTGTGCTCGAAACCATCAAGGATTTGATCTATAATCATTGGAGATTTAAGAATTCATCATTTCACATCAATTAAATTCAAGTTCTTGCAAATTTATGGAATTCTTCTTTGGTGTAAAGTTCTTCTTTCTTGCAATCTTATTTCTTTACAATTGATATTAAATTCTCAATCTTTTATTCTTGATATTCAAATATGAATGCTTGCATGATTAATATAATTTGAGTGTAATTGGATTCCATTTCTATCTAGATTATTCGGGGGTTGGGAACATGAACCTAACCTTGAGTTTTCGACTTTGAATGTAAAATTCGCCATATTGAATAATTAATTTCTCGGGGTTGACATGTTAATCGAGACTAGTAGTGTAGGCCTCTTAACTCAATTTTTTAAAAGCAACTGGAGTGTTTGAGGATGCATTAATTATATGTCTCGATAAATATATCATTCATATTTATTAATTTGTTGACCAATTATTGCACGGATTAACGTACAAACATATTTGGTGCTTCCAATTGATATGTGATTTTATTTTAATTAATTAATTAATTCATAAAATTTTATATTTAATGTAGGAACTCTACGATTTGGGGAATTAGATCTCAACCTCATTTTTCAAAATTCTTTTAAAACAAAAAATTCCAGTCTTTGCTTCAAGTAGTTAAATTTTCACTTTCATAGATTAATTTGCCCATGTAATTAGAAATCTTTTAAAGTAAGATTCATCACTTTTTTTTTAATTTATGAGTCGATGTTTAGATTTAGGAAGCCAACCCTAACTTCATCATTAGTGACCTATTCCCTGAGGGTTCAACCTCGTCTTACTGGGTTTATTACTTGAGAGGCCGACTTGCACTTGAGCCATAGGTACACATATAGCGCACACTTTTTGTTGCTCATCACTAAGTGGATATGATTTAAAAACACAACTAAATTCCTCACAAAAATAAATCAAGTATAAATCTATTTTTTTCTCAAATGTGAAAGGAACAAGTGATTTTGATTAAAGAGAAGCAATTGATAAGCTCTTAACCTTAAAAATACTCTGGTATTATTAGGAGAAGTAAGAGAAATTAAGATATTTTAAAAGGGATGGAAAAGTATCTATTGATAGATTTTTTTTACAAATAGGACTATGCCATGCGCACAACTAAAAATAGGTCTATGCGTACAATTTTTTTGTAATGAGCTAGTCACACAAAAAATGTGTAGCCATGGGCACTGGTAAAAAGTCCACCCTTATGTGAAAGCTTTATGGAGCGACCTAAAATCAGTAGAGCCGTGTGCATGGGGCTAAGTTGGAGTCGTGTGAACGGTTTAGGGTTGAAGCATAGTTTCTTCCTAAACAATATGCACTTGAAAGTTGGGCCTTTCCCTTAGGATAAACACTACACATCTCAATAGATAATCATTTGTTCAGTTTAAAAATAACATTTTATCAAAGTAAAATGAAAATTTTGTGTGTGTGTGTGTGAATAGCCTTAGATGTTCAATCATAATGGATGAAAATGATACATCTTTAATGAGTTCGGTAATTGATGTTTTTAATGTAGAAAAGTCGTGTAAGATCTTCAATGTTCATTGTTTAGTGATGTCTAATGTCTACATGAAATCAATCATTTTTGTTTAATAATGCATAACTCAAATGCTTTTACACCAAATTAAGTGAACTTTACTATATTAATGAATATTTACATTTTCAATCTCCCCATTTTCCTATTCCATGGGGAAACCCCAAAAATTTAATATACTTTATTACGACAAACGAGAGTCAGTCCATATTAACCATATAATGAGAGAATCTTGTCGTAATATAGATGAAGTCTAATGTACCGACGATATAACTAAAGTCGTGTTTGGGTTAGGCTGTGTTGCAATATCACGACGATACCTACAAAATCACGAACAACCCCAAAAGATAATATTTATATACGACATGCATAAAGAAAAATCCCCCCTCCTCGAGAATCCTCTGAAAATATATAAATATGAAGCATAAGGTGGGAATATGCATGAAGCAATCTATATCAATGTAAAAAAAATAATATCAATATCAATATCTACACTAAAAGTATATAAAATGATGTATGTCCCCCTTAATCAAAAGTTTCTTCCCCTTTGAAGCAAAGTTTTTCCCTTAGATACAAACCAAAGTGCACGATTGTTCTTGTGTTTTACCAAAGTGCATGATTGTTTGTTCTTGTGTTTTACCTACATACCACTCGTACAATGTAACTATTAAAAGTGCACGATTTTTTTGCAACATTAGCATGGGTGTTGGTATATATTAGAAAGATCTTACTCGAAACACAATTTTTTTAGCTCACTAAGGATGGTTTTAAAGCTCACACTTTTCCTTATGGTCGATTGATCGTGTGTTTTCTTATGGAGTTTGAAGTTCGTATTCCTCCAAACGATGAAGAGGAAAAGTTGTAATTCGCTTTAAATGTGGATTCATATTTCACATGTAGTGCTCATCTTAGTGACCTTGACGACCCCACTATACCACCTCCTTGTCCTTCCCCTACATCACAATTATCTATTCAATTCCATCACTGGAAATGATTTAGATTCCACCATCTCTTGGATATATACTCAAATGGGCCCTAGTTTTCTATCATCATTTGATCCGATGAACTCTTCCTTTTATGACGATTTCCAGCACCACTTTGATATTCACAAGCAGATTATTAGGGACATCTTGCATGATGCTAACAGTTAGCTTAATGATTTGTGTGTCTTTGGGATGTTGAAGAGGAAGTGTAAGTGATGTATTTTTTTTTGTTAGAGTTATTTGGATTTTGGTTTGTATTGTTCATATTCGTCATAATCCTTACAAACTCTTGACCTTTGAATGCTTATTACCTTTTAGTGTCTCATATATATTTGTGTGATGAATTTTATCCTGTATGGTTTAAATTTTTGATCATATGACTATCAATCTTATGATTATATCATGGTTAGAATAACATTTTAATTATTCACTCACTATATGATTCCTCTCCATTTTTTGGTTTGATTATTATGTTTTACTCTCTTAAAACGCTTCAATAAATTGATCCCATTATGTTCTTAATTCTTTCCTTTGTTGGTTTTCGTGATAAAAGGGGGATAATTTTATTGATAGGGGAATATAGTTATCAAAGCATATTAGGTTGCTTAGAGTTATTTATTGCTCGATTATGTCTACTGAGAGGACCTATTTATTTTAGGGGGAATTATTTTAGATATATATGATGTTCATGTTCATAATTTTATTTTCACATGTACATATTTATTATTTTTCCTTGCTGTATTTTTTCACATTAGTACTGATTCGGCGCAAATATTTCTTAGTTATCTCCGTAATTTAGGCATTTTTATTATCTTGAGCAGAGTAAATAGAATGAATTTATATCGTTTTCATGCTACTAACCATTTTCATCAAGTATTTCTTATTTTATGTATTTCTCGTGTGTTTTATAGTTATTTCGTGCAAGTAAATGCGGGAGAGAAACTGAAATAGTGAAAAGAAACAAAGGAAAGGAAGTTGAAGGGCATTTCGTAATTTTCAGCCATAGTCCGAAGGCAGAGCCAACTGGACAGTTGAAGAATATTGAATTAACAAGAACAATGAAAGAAACGACACCTCAATCCGAGCTATGGTCAATAAGTTATGCGAAGATAATCCGGTGGCAAAAGAGGAAAATTAGAAAAGTTGATATGCGAATCGGTTCGGATGACCTGAGCGTAAAATTTTATTTTATTCTAAATATTTTTCTAAGAGTTTGAATGGTTGAGAAATCTTCCAAAAACAAGTCTGAGGGGTTGTAGATTAATATTAGATATACTTTACATTAGTTTAATCAAGTTTTTGAGGGAGGAAAGGAGGCTAGAACATAAGAAGTTTATTTCTTTATCAAGTTTATGATTTGTGGATCTTTTTCAAGAAATATTAAATCTATTTTGTCCTCGTATCCTTTGATCTTTGATATTAGTTATTTTATGATATTCTGGCATCTTTTATAATTTAGAATTAACTCTTGCATGCTTAGCTACACCTTAATGATGAGTAGATTAACATGCAACGTAGAAATCATGTTTTTAAGTCACAATCATGCTTAGCTACACCTTAATGTGGGATACATCAGACCCAAGCCTAAACAAACTTCCATGACTCGTTCCGCATCCGAATTATATCAATTGGATAGGGAAGACCAATTAAAACTGCAAATAAATTAACTAGCAAAGAGGTTAGAGTACGTGGTTGAGGCTAGGGGATAGACGTATTTGTCCCCACTCGAGCATTGAGAGAGAAAGTGTGTGCTACTTGTGAGGCGAGACATTCAACGAAGGAATGCCCAACGATACCCACCTACAAAGTGATGCTCTAAGAGCAAGTGGAAGTGGTAGGAGATTTTAAGGGTAACTTTAATGCCCTAACGTGAATTCTTATAACCCTTCGTGGCGTAGCCATCCAGGTTAATTATGGGCAACCAAACGTAGCGTTGAATTCAAATTCCATTATTGACCAACCCTGCCATCACTCCCACCTTTCCATCAAGCTACACCAATACAAGAACCACCCCATGTGCCTTATATTACCCCACAATGAAGAAGTCTCGAGGACCCTCTAAATCAATTCATACAAACTTAGTCAACGATAAAAACTTAAAAAGCCCAAAATTATGCCGACTTAAAGGTGTCATTGTTAACGTTGCAATCTTCCCTAAGTGTCCAAGAGAAGGGAAAGTTCCCCAACCAAGGCCAAAGACCTACCCAAGGTCAAAATTGTGTTATCTTTAATACTGATGAGAACAAAGAGAAATGTAGTGTGATAACCAGTCTGCATAGTGGACGAGTTAATGACTTGTCACCTCTTCCACACGACGTGTAGAATGACAAGGCTATTTCACTTGTCACGAAAGAGACCGAATATATCGCCTTAAGAAAGAGTGGTAATGATGACACAGTCAGGTTCGAGGTAGTTGTGAAACCTCCCATTGCTTCTTTATACCCTCAACGATTAGTATCACACTCTAAAGAGACTACTCGTGATAATGTTTTAGATGTTATTAAGCAAGTAAAGATTAATTTACCTTTCCTTGAAACCATCAAGTAGATTCCCGTGTATACTAGGTTTCTTAAGGACTTGCTCATGTTGAAATGAAAGCTAAAGGTAAAGAAAAATGTATTTTTAGCACAGAACGTCAGTTTAGTACTGTTAAGAGATCTTCCACTAAAATAAAAATATCCAGATGCGCCAACTATTTCGTGCATCATGGGGAATAATCGAATTCATAGATCGCTAATAAATTTAGTGGAAAGAGTTGGCATTCTCCCTTACTTCATCTATAATCAATTAGGTTTGGGGGATCTTAAGCCCACAAAGATGACTCTTCCACTCGCGGATCATTCTGTGAAGATACCTTGGGGGGATCGTTAAGGACATGATCGTCTAAGTTGAAACTTTCTACTCCCTGATAGATTTTTCCATTTAGGACAAAGAGCCCTCTGCTTTCCCGAGTAATCATGTTCCAGTGATCCTTGGCCACCCATTCTTAGTTATGGTTAATGCATTAATTAATACACGCACTAGGTAAATTCAACTCACATTCGGGGACATGACTCTTAAAACAAATATCTTCAACATCACCAAGCATGAGGGTGATGAGGGAGAATTACGAAAGAGTGATCTTATGGAAGAGGCAATATAAGAACATGTTGAGAGGAATTGCACCAGAGAGACGTTAGGGGTATGTCTTGTTACATCAGGTAAAAGAAATAATTTTAACGTTGAGTGAAAGTTAGAAGAGGAATGTTTAATCATGCCTATTGAGACCGAAAAGGAGCACTTGGATGTGAGTGGGAGAGAGGGGTTTGATGAGAGTAAGAGAGAGTATTATGAGAGTAAGAGAGAATTCAGAATGATGAATGAGAGCCTCAATTTTGAAGTCCAATGATTACTGGACTCTTTTTTTTTACGTAGAGGAGAACGATTGGAAAGATCGGATAGAAAAATTCCTTCTTTGTGACCATCCACCCATGCCATTTGAGTTCTTGGATGCGATCGAGGATAGGACTAGTGTTTCATCATATTTAGATCCCGATTCAAGCAGTCTCGAGTGTAAGGGGAATCTATGTTTAACATATCGTTTCAATTTTCACAGATATGTTCCCTCCAAGTCGGGACAAGTATGCTGCGATTCGATTGGGAACCACGATGATCTCATTCACATCATTCATCATGAGCCTCAAGGTGTCCCCCATACCTATGGGGATGATCCCCACTCATTCCGATTATTGGTTTACGATGTGAGGAAGGTGGAGACGAGGATAGTATCGGACCCCGTACATGGAATCAGGTGAGTTTTTAGGGGGGAGAGAGAGGTCGTCGCACCCCCGACGTGTATGGGGTTATTTTTTATTGTATAATAGTGAGTAGAGTACATTTTAGGGTATGCTAGAGGTTCGTAGAGGTCACTATTTTGGAAGGTTAGGAGCATCACATTGGGTTTTCACGCACAGGTGAGCATACGCGCATTACCACCGACCCCTCGCATTAGCTCTTGTGTTGTGATGTTTTTGGTGCTCTTTCTTTATATAGTTCTTTTATGCTTTTTATTGTTTTATCATTGCAAAAACTAGGTAATATATCCTTTATCGCCTTGTAATATATTGTCTTTGTAATAAAAATTTTTGTGACAACCCGCTATCCGGAATAAAGGGTGGCCAGCCCTATACCCCGATAAAATAGGAAATCATTGATAAATATCATTCTCAGCATCACAGCAATATGCAAAGTATAAGGAATAACCACTCTATATTACAGAAAACAGGTTATCAAAAACTTTGATTTGAAATTAAAACGAGAACATTTTCAACAACCCATAATAGAAATAGAGGGTGGAAACCCCCACAAGCGTATATAAGAAACCCAAAAATACAAAAGGACCGAATGAAACGTCGGCCAATAGTAACCATCCAACATACAAATAGTACCAAGTGTTACATAATAGATCCATTATACAATTACAACGGTTTGGGCAACAAGCCCGTATAAACTGAACATAACTAGAAACATAAATGGAGGCGTCTACACAAAACTCCCGTGAAACCCGCACAATGTCACGGCTCCTCAAAACATAAGGAAGGAAGGGTCATTACTGGCGACCGTGCGGCGGAACACCTGAACGGATTATATATATATATATATATATATATATATATATAGAACAAGAAAGGAAAACCGGTCAGGGCCGGGTATATGTGATCAATAGATAAATGACAGGTATGACAATGATGCACAATAATCAAGGATGATAGTCGAGCATGGTAACATCATATAGGGAACTAAAACTGATAAAGGACTATATAGAGTGAAGTTCATGTTAAAACATAATTAAAAGTACTTATGAGCCTTTAACATCATTCATCATATTTCAATTTCAATCTTCTTTTCCATTCCTTATCAGGAATATAATTATCATCATGTGCTCTATATGGCACTAATCTCAATAGCATGCTCTTTGCGGCATAAATTTGCTCTTTATGGCATTCATGTTCCACCGAGTCCAACTCGATAATTAGAATAGTCATAAATATAAATATAACGATTCTAAGACCGCCCGTCCGGGTTTCCCCACTGTGCGCGTCCCTAAATAACCATCATCTTCCAGGGCCTAACATAAGACAACCTGGGATCCTATCGAAAACGTCGGGAAGCGGCCATATGCCTGCGGGGTAGTCAAGACCACACCCAGAATGTCCTACCCATCGCAGAAAAATAAAACAAGCGCTCATATGGCCTAGGACTATATCCACCCTGCATTCATTAGCCAGGGGGCCTCACCTCTCGCACGAACTTCCCTTAAGATGGTATTTAGAGAGGTGTGTAACATCCATTTTATTGATTCCCATTACATGATTTAGTAAATTATCATCTACCTTATCAACTTTCCAATATTAATAAGTGTATAAGCTAAATCGGGACCATACATGATATGTACCGACATAACTTCCTCGATAAGAAATTTAGACTCCAAAGTTATTTCCAAAGCCTCCTTTAGGCTTTAATATGAACCCTCAAGTCAAATCTAACCCGAGTTAAATTCTAAAGTCTCCAAATTGACCTTAATATATTCTAGACCCTTATAAAACTACATGACGAAAGTAATGCCTAAACATCACTTTAAATTCCCCCTTAAACGAACCCTAGATGAACCATTTCGAGTCTAGGATGTCGACCCAACTCAACTAATACTCTAAACCCTATGTTTACTTCATTTAAGAAGGTCCCTAATCATTAACCCTAAAGAAAAGGGGTTAAAATGAAAAAAGAAAAATTTCAAAAAGTGCAGGGCTACCGAATCGATTCGCCCCCTTGGCCGAATCGATTCGGCCAGAAAATTTGAGTTTCTGAAATGTAGCCGAATCGATTCGGATGGAAACCGAATCGATTCGGTCAGAAGGTTTGGGTTTCTGCATAACTTCCGAATCGATTCGGATCAATTCTGAATCGATTCGGTTCACAAGACCTGGGCACTGGACCTAACCGAATCGATTCGCCCAGGGGGCCGAATCGATTTGGGCCTGCGATTTTGCCAAGAATTGGCTATGGAGTCTTGGACTCCATTTTCTACCCCAACTCAACTTTCTTCAAACCAAACTTATATACCAACACTAAAATAACATCAATGATACTATTGATCACCTAAAACCTCATGAATCATCTTTGAGTGAATCAAAACCCAAAAATACATAAGAAAACCCTAAGTTTACTAAACTCAAACTCATTACACCATTATCATAGCAAATCATCTATCTCAAGACACAAATAGCAAGTAAAAACTTGCCTTGATTCAACAACTTTGCAGAATTCTTGGTGTAGTAGCAAGAGCCTCTCTCAATCTCCAAAGCTTTCTCTCTACTCTTCTTTCTCTCTTTGGTTTAGGAAGGGATTTAGGGGAAATTAGAAGACTTAGTAGGCTTAAGTCGTGACTTAAGGCAAATGTCCCACTCAATTAACTAATAGTGCGATAAAATAATACGCAACTGCATAATTAAAGCACAAACAGTCAAAAATACCCAAAACTACAAAATACAATATGGTATATTATTTGACTATTTCGCACGTTCCGGAATCAACTGCAACCTCCAAATTATCATTTGGACATTTTAACATTCAATTTAAGTTCCGGTCTCATAATTAAGTCAAATATCATTTTATATTCAGATGATATTAATAAGCATGACATAGCAATATTTTCCCATAATTATGATATGTATGCAAACTCACAATAAATATCAACTTACTACGTTGAATTATCATTCAAATCATAACCCAACACTTGGCTCCAATTACTATACTAAGTAATTACTATAAAATACGGTCTCATAAGCGAGGGTTATTACATACTCCCCCCCTTATGAGGGAATTTTGCCCCCAAAATTCAAGCATACCTCATGAGAAAAGATGTGGATACTTCTCCCGCATCTCATCCTCACGTTCCCAAGTTGATTCGCTTGCATGATGATGACTCCAATGAACTCTCACTAGGGGCACCACACGAGATCTCAACTTTCGCTCCCCAAACTCAAGGATAGCAACCGGTTGTTCTTCATAAGAAACATCGGGCTGCAACTCGATATCTTCGAAAGGAATGTGCCAAAGGGCACCTTCACACCTTCTGTACTTCTTCAAAGAAGAGACGTGAAATACATCATGGATTTTTTGTAAAGGTTCCGGCAAGGCAAGTTGGTATGCTACGATACCAACCTTAGCAATTACCAGGAAGGGTCCAACAAAACGGGGTGCAAGCTTTCCTTTCTTCCCAAAACGTTTAATGCCCTTCATCGGGGACACTCGCACTAACACTTGGTCTCCAACTTCCAATTCCATATGTCTCTTACCCGCATCGGCATAACTCTTTTGACGATCTTGGGCTATCCGTATGCGATTCCGAATAAGCTCAATCTTTGAAGAAGTATCTTGGATCATTTCAGGTCCAAGGAACTTATTATCACCCACTTCCAACCAACAAGCGGGCGATCTACAAGGCCTGCCATACAGAGCTTCATAAGGTGCCATTCCAATAGTGAATTGGTATGAGTTGTTGTAAGCAAACTCAACCAACGGATGGTATTGTTCCCAACTGCCTTTAAAGTCGAGTATGCACATACGAAGCATATCCTCCAACATCTGGTTTACCCTTTCGATCTGACCGTCTGTTTGAGGATGATAGGAAGAGCTTAATTTCAATTCAGTCCCCATAGCTCCCTGGAAACTCTGCCAAAAGTGGGACACAAATATCTTATCTCGGTCGGAGACAATGTTCAAAGGCACCCCGTGGAGTCTGACGATCTCCTCAATGAACAACTGGGCATAACGAGCAGTATCATAGTCGGTGCGCACGGGCAAGAAGTGTGCCGACTTGGTCAAACGGTCGACAATCACCCAAATTGAGTCGTGCCCCTTTTGTGATCTAGGTAAACCCGTAACAAAGTCCATTGAAATGCTCTCCCATTTCCATACGGGAATCTCGAGCGGTTGTAACAAACCTGTCGGTCGCTGGTGGTCAATTTTAACCAACTGACAAGTAGTACATTGAGACACAAACTCTGAGATATCCCTCTTCATACCCGCCCACCAATACAAACGACGCATATCTTGGTACATCTTGTCCCCGCCTGGATGCACCGAGAACTTTGACCCGTGGGATTCCGCCATTACTGCACGTCTCAAATCCCCATCGTCGGGAACCACAAGTCTTCCATGGAAGCGTAGTCCACCCTCAGAACCAATTGAGTACGACTTCGCTCCCTCAGACAATAGCTGGCGTGTATGGTCTTGACAAACTTTATCTCTTTTCTGAGCTTCCACAATCTTTGCTATAATCGTGGGAGTAACCGTCATCACGGAAATGAGTGCTCTCACTCCCACATCCTCTAGGCTAAGTTCTCTCCATTTAGCTTTCCACACCTCAGCTAAGTCTCCATCAGGCTTTCTACTCAAGGCATCTGCAACCACATTTACCTTTCCGGGGTGATAATGAATATCAAATTGGTAGTCTTTCACAAACTCCAACCAACGACGCTGGCGCATGTTCAAATCCTTTTGGGAAAATAAGTATTGCAGCAATTTGTGGTCGGTGAAAAGACTAAACTTTTCCCCCAAGAGATAATGCCTCCATATCTTCAAGGCAAATACAACGGCAACAAATTCCAAGTCATGTACCGGATAGTTCCTCTCGCGAGGCTTCAACTTACGAGAAGCGTATGCAATGGGTTGTCTCTCTTGTTGAAGAACACCTCCCAATCCCTGAAGAGATGCATCAGTGAAGACGATATATTCCAATCCCGGCTTTGGCAATGCTAGGACTGGAGCGGAAGTCAGTCTATCCTTGAGCTCATCGAAAGCCGCTTGGCATGAACTGTCCCATACAAATCTTACTCCTTTCCGGGTTAAATTCGTCAATGGGCTAGCAACCTTAGAAAAGCCCTTAATGAATCGGCGGTAATAACCCGCCAAGCCCAGAAAACTACGAACTTCAGTGGGCGTCATGGGCTGGCCCCACTCTTTTACCGCGATCACCTTACCCGGATCCACAGACACGCCTTGGGACGACACCACATGCCCCAGAAACTAAACTTCCTTCAACCAGAAGCCACACTTCTCAAACTTTGCATGCAATTGATGATCTCTCAATCTCTACAGTACCAACCGCAAGTGAGCAGCGTGATCCAACTTTGTCTGAGAATAGACTAGGATGTCATCGATAAATACAATGACAAACTGGTCAAGGAAATCCCGAAACACCCTGTTCATAAGGTCCATAAACACTGCAGGGGCATTGGTTATCCCAAAGGGAATAACCAAGAATTCATAAGATCCGTAACGGGTCAAAAAGGCCGTCTTGGATACGTCTTGCTCTCGTATCCTCAATTGGTGATACCCCGTCCTCAGATCGATCTTGGAGAAGTAGGAAGCTCCCCTAAGTTGATCAAACAAGTCGTCGATGCGAGGTAAAGGGTATTTATTCCGGATGGTGACTTTATTCAACTCCCTATAGTCCACGCATAATCGGATAGACCCGTCTCTCTTCTTCACAAACAATACCGGAGCGCCCCACGGTGAGGTACTATGCCTAATAAAGCCCTGCTCCAGTAGCTTCTGAATCTGATCTCTCAGCTCCCTCATCTCCACAGGAGCCATTCGATAAGGAGCCTTGGCGATCGGTCGAGTTCCCGGCATTAAGTCAATCACAAACTCTATTTCCCGACTTGGAGGTAATCCCGGTATCTCTCGAAAAATATCTTCAAAATCTCTAACGATTGGAAGAGAATTTAGGGGAACCACGACATCTCTAGATTCGTCTTCTGCAATGCAATACAGATAAGCACTCGTGCTCCCTTCCATACAAGGCATAACTACCAAGAACATCTCCTGTCCCGAAATCGCAAAAACTATACTCAACCCGAAACAATTCACTATAGCACGGTACTTCACTAGCCAATCCATACCCAAAATTACATCGTACCCGACCATATCAAGGACGAGCAAATCGGCATCAAAACACAAGTCACCAAGATTAATTCCTACGTTTTTACATACGAAGAAAATTAATGAACCATCGCCCATAGAGGATTCAACACTAGTGAAGGTACTTTCAGCAGATTTTATCAAACCTGTAGTCTGGGCAAAACTTCTAGAAATAAAGGAGTGTGTAGCACCCGTATCAAATAGGATTCGACCCGAATGCCCATGAATGAGAAACTTACCCTCGATCGCTGGCGGTTCAGGAGGAGCTGGAGGAAGCAGAGCCTCCTGAATATGGTAAACCCTTCCGTACTGCAATTGCCCCTATTGAGGAGGAGCAACCGGATTTGGCGCTTGGGGCGGGAACTGTACATACGGCTGCTGTGGGGCCCTAGGAAGATGCCCTCCAACCAACTGAGGACACGCCCTTTTATAGTGACCCAGCTCCCCACACTGGAAACATTTATTTTCCGTATTATCCTGATTCCTGCCTTGGTTATTCTAGAATTGTCCCGCACCTCGGCCCTGTTGGCCCCTACCTCCATTTCCACCTCTACCACCCTGTGGTTGCTGACCACCTTGACCCTGCCTATTATTATTGTTGTTGCCACCAGCATTAAACCCACCGAAACGTTGACGCTTGGACGAATCCCCCTGCTGAGGATCCCTCTCAACCTGCTTGTTCCCCGAGGATTGAGACGAAGAAGATGTTCCCCCTCCGCTCCCAACTCCTCCCTGTCTCACAGTTTTCCCCGCAGTTACAACCTTCTTCTTGTTTTGCACAAACAATCTATGCTCTTGACAGTGAAGTAGAGCAGCATTCATCACATCACCAAAAGTCACCAGAGATGGGTTTCCAAGCAAATGTTGTTTTATGCGCCAATGCAAACCTCCCACAAACTTGGAGATCCTCTTCGCTTCTGGAGTTACCTCATCCGGTATAAAGCTGGCTAACCGGGTAAACTCCTCCTCGTACTCTGCAACCGATCTCTCCCCTTGTACTAAATCCTGAAGCTTCCTCTGCATTTCCCTCTGAACTACGGGAGGGAAATACTTTCCATCAAACAAAGTCCAAAAATTTGTGATGGACATAGTATCCCTTTGTTCGGGTGTCGTCATTGACTCCCACCAGTGCAAGGCCGGTCCGACAAGCTTGAAAGTAACGAGAACTTGCTTTCTCTCCTCACTACATTCCACCATTCTAAGATGGCGCTGCATATCTCTCTTCCACTGGTTCGCCTTGATAACATCCGAACCCCCCTCGAATTCCGGGGGATGTCCCTTAAGGAAAAACTCCCTCACCCATTCCCACTGAGAAGGTCCCGTAGGAACTAGTGCTTCTTGTCCCCTCACTTGAGCTCGTGGCATTTGTTGAGCCACTGCAGTCATCACGGCGTTGACAGCTTGGGCCACAATATTTGCCACTTCAGCGGCACTGATATTCCCCTGCTGCGGTGGAGGACCAAACTCATCCTCAACAACCCTATTACGTCTAGCGGGACGCCCTCTCTTCAGCGGCATCTGAGATAGAGACGAGATAGAGTTAAAACATAATATAAGACAATCTATTTAGCAGAAGATCGCATACATAGGTAGCAAAACAATCCTAACATTAAGTTCTATATCAAAGAACGCTACGGTAGAACGTGACAAGTCCGCATAGATCCTAAAGACTCTAGAACCTGATGCTCTGATACCATCTGTGACAACCCGCTATCCGGAATAAAGGGTGGCCATCCCTATACCCCGATAAAATAGGAAATCATTGATAAATATCATTCTCAGCATCACAGAAATATGCAAAGTATAAGGAATAACCACTCTATATTCCAGAAAACGGGTTATCAAAAACTTTGATTTGAAATTAAAACGAGAACATTTTCAACAACCCATAATAGAAATAGAGGGTGGAAACCCCCACAAGCGTATATAAGAAACCCAAAAATACAAAAGGACCGAATGAAACGTCGGTCAATAGTAACCATCCAACATACAAATAGTACCAAGTGTTACATAATAGATCCATTATACAATTACAACAGTTTGGGCAACAAGCCCGAATAAACTGAACATAACTAGAAACATAAATGGAGGCGTCTACACAAAACTCCCGTGAAACCCGCACAATGTCACGACTCCTCAAAACATAAGGAAGGAAGGGTCATTACTGGCGACCGTGCGGCGGAACACCTGAACGGATTATATATATATATATATATATATATATATATATATATATATATATAGAACAAGAAAGGAAAATCGGTCAGGGCCGGGTATATGTGATCAATAGATAAATGATAGGTATGACAATGATGCACAATAATCAAGGATGATAGTCTAGCATGGTAACATCATATAGGGAACTAAAACTGATAAAGGACTATATAGAGTGAAGTTCATGTTAAAACATAATTAAAAGTACTTATGAGCCTTTAACATCATTCATCATATTTCAATTTCAATCTTCTTTTCCATTCCTTATCAGGAATATAATTATCATCATGTGCTCTATATGGCACTAATCTCAATAGCATGCTCTTTGCGGCATAAATTTGCTCTTTATGGCATTCATGTTCCACCGAGTCCAACTCGATAATTAGAATAGTCATAAATATAAATATAACGATTCTAAGACCGCCCGTCCGGGTTTCCCCACTGTGCGCGTCCCTAAATAACCATCATCTTCCAGGGCCTAACATAAGACAACCTGGGATCCTATCGAAAACGTCGGGAAGCGGCCATATGCCTGCGGGGTAGTCAAGACCACACCCAGAATCTCCTACCCATCGCAGAAAAATAAAACAAGCGCTCATATGGCCTAGGACTATATCCACCCTGCATTCATTAGCCAGGGGGCCTCACCTCTCGCACGAACTTCCCTTAAGATGGTATTTAGAGAGGTGTGTAACATCCATTTTATTGATTCCCATTACATGATTTAGTAAATTATCATCTACCTTATCAACTTTCCAATATTAATAAGTGTATAAGCTAAATCGGGACCATACATGATATGTACCGACATAACTTCCTCGATAAGAAATTTAGACTCCAAAGTTATTTCCAAAGCCTCCTTAAGGCTTTAATATGAACCCTCAAGTCAAATCTAACCCGAGTTAAATTCTAAAGTCTCCAAATTGACCTTAATATATTCTAGACCCTTATAAAACTACACGACGAAAGTAATGCCTAAACATCACTTTAAATTCCCCCTTAAACGAACCCTAGATGAACCATTTCGAGTCTAGGATGTCGACCCAACTCAACTAATACTCTAAACCCTATGTTTACTTCATTTAAGAAGGTCCCTAATCATTAACCCTAAAGAAAAGGGGTTAAAATGAAAAAAGAAAAATTTCAAAAAGTGCAGGGCTACCGAATCGATTCGCCCCCTTGGCCGAATCGATTCGGCCAGAAAATTTGAGTTTCTGAAATGTAGCCGAATCGATTCGGATGGAAACCGAATCGATTCGGTCAGAAGGTTTGGGTTTCTGCATAACTGCTGAATCGATTCGGATCAATTCCGAATTGATTCGGTTTATAAGACCTGGGCACTGGACCTAACCGAATCGATTCGCCCAGGGGGCCGAATCGATTCGGGCCTGCGATTTTGCCAAGAATTGGCTATGGAGTCTTGGACTCCATTTTCTACCCCAACTCAACTTTCTTCAAACCAAACTTATATACCAACACTAAAATAACATCAATGATACTATTGATCACCTAAAACCTCATGAATCATCTTTGAGTGAATCAAAACCCAAAAATACATAAGAAAACCCTAAGTTTACTAAACTCAAACTCAATACACCATTATCATAGCAAATCATCTATCTCAAGACACAAATAGCAAGTAAAAACTTGCCTTGATTCAGCAACTTTGCAGAATTCTTGGTGTAGTAGCAAGAGCCTCTCTCAATCTCCAAAGCTTTCTCTCTACTCTTCTTTCTCTCTTTGGTTTAGGAAGGGATTTAGGGGAAATTAGAAGACTTAGTAGGCTTAAGTCGTGACTTAAGGCAAATGTCCCACTCAATTAACTAATAGTGCGATAAAATAATACGCAACTGCATAATTAAAGCACAACCAGTCAAAAATGCCCAAAACTACAAAATACAATATGGTACATTATTTGACTATTTCGCACGGTCCGGAATCAACTGCAACCTCCAAATTATCATTTGGACATTTTAATATTCAATTTAGGTTCCGTTTCATAATTAAGTCAAATATCATTTTAAATTCAGATGATATTAATAAGCATGACATAGCAATATTTTCCCATAATTATGACATGTATGCAAACTCACAATAAATATCAACTTACTACGTTGAATTATCATTCAAATCACAACCCAACACTTGGCTCCAATTACTATACTAAGTAATTACTATAAAATACGGTCTCATAAGCGAGGTTTATTACAATTTTGCATTTTGATATTTGTTGCTTATTAATCCACACTCTTCTTTTGTTTTAGATTTTAGTCCTTCTCATTAAGGACAATGCAAAAGTCTAAGTTAGGGGCGGTACATGTGCGTTTTTTAGAAACCATACAAATTTCAAAATGTCCCCCCAAAAAAACAAAATTTCATGAATTTGAAAAAAAATATTGAAAAGATTCGAAAAAAGTCAAAAATATTTTTTTCTTCAAAATAAATAAAAATTAGAATTAAATTTTTCAAAAATATCATTAATTTTTTTTTTGAAGTAATAATTTATAAAAACATAATTCACTACGCCGAAATTGACCAAAGATGGGAATTGAGTGAAAATTGACGACTTAACGAATATGTGTGGAGATTTATTAACCCGGTGAAATTTCAAGCCTATCACTTTTTAAGAGTAATTAAATCAATCCGAGTGAATAGTTAACTCAAAGTTCAATTTAGCGTTTGAATAATTTGGTATTGGAACTACAATAGAAAACATGTATTAGAGATAAATTTATGGGGATTATAGAATCAGATTTTCGAATTTTAATGGGGATCGTACCGTAGGAAATTCGTTTTCTTGATTAGGTGATAACTCGTGAAATTTAGGATGCTAACAGGTTTAGATTACGATCATAGTTCATAATAGATGTACAAAGATGATAAATATGATGGATTGAGGTTGGGGGTTGAGAAAAGAAAGCTTGGATGGTCGTTAATGGCTGAACAAAAGGTCGGAGAAGAAACAGACATGTTCGATCGAATGATGGTCCCAGATTTCCGGTAGGTTCACCAGTTTTATATATAAAAGGGAAATTAAATTAAGATTTTCCCCTACTTTTTATTTAGTGATAAATTCATATGTATCACATATTCCTTATCAATTATAAGGGGGTATAATTGGGTTTAGGAGGGTGATAATTGTATGTCACGAGATGAATAAATTTCGGGAAATAATTCATAGGTATTGATTTTTGGACCGAAGAAAAATGTTCGAGTATTATAGTTGCGTGGCACTAAATTATTAAAGTAATTGAGGTGTAAGTAATTATTTATGTGGAGAAATATAAAATAGGGTATTAACGATGGTACGGGCCAAGGGAGGGAGTCCGGGTATATTGGTTGGGAGACACCAAGTATTAAATTAATTGATGGGTAAATTAATTAAATTAGAGTCGGACCGAAGACTCGGAAAAAGTAATAAATTTGTTAATGAGAAATTAATTAAATTAGAGTCGGACCATAGACTCGGGAATATACAGGCTAGTGTTACAAGTTTTAGTACATGGTAAAGCCGGGATTTATATTATAGATACGGTGTGGTGATAGTATATATATGTGTGTACTTTGTGTGTGCTATTAAATATCAGGGACTAGATACTCATTTAATTTATATACTCTAGTGCTATCAAGGGAGGTTGCGCGATGTGGGTGAATCCCCTAGCTTGAGGAGTAAGGCGAGTATATCCACAGGTCATAGCGTCCAATATATAAGTGAGGGGCTTATCTCACTTTCAGGGAAGGAATATGAATGCCTCCACTACGTTTATATTTTGGGCTAGGTTGGTGAGAGATTTCCAACTTGGGTAACTAGGCTATGTGAGTACACCTAGTGAGATAGCATTTTAGAGGGAATCATCCGGTGAGGGTATACTCGGAGGGATGGATATACATAAGAAATATGGGTGGATGTTTTAGTACACGTACGTATATAATGGTATTAAATATTGTATGCGGGTCATAATACACTATGTGATGTATTTGCATTATATAACTTGTGTCGCAGTTATATGATATTATTTAAAAGAAATTAATTGGGTTAATTGGTGAGATAACTTATAACCCATGAATAATAATAATAATAATCGGTTTAGAGTAGAATGGCAAGGGGAGATTATACCAGGACTAGTTGGACGGGGTAGTACAACTGGGTGGGGTTAAGGAAACCATTAGGTGTGCACATTAGTGGAGGGGTGAGTATGTCTTTAAGAGAGTGCGACACTAAATTAAATATGAAGCGCATTCATATATTTTTATTTACTACAGTTAATTCACTTGCTAAATATTTTCAAAATGTTTTGGGTTTTAACCCTTGCTATAAAATTATTTTCAAAACCTTTTAGGTGTCGAGCCATAGGGACGTCAGGATTTATATTCTATTCCAGTGACACGAAGCTGCGGCACATGTCGATGCTAGTAGGAGTTTGGATTAGACGCATCGCTCATTCCTTCCTAGAGTGGGAATCATTTATCAATTTCAGTCTTACTTAGGGCTTGTCGCCCAGACTCTGCAGTACAGTTTTCAGATTTATTTATTCAGATGTTGGATGTTTGTATTGGACTATTTACTTTGGTGGCCGATGGTTTATTCGAAAAATATTTAAATTATTTATTCAGTTGATTTGATTCAGTCGTTGTGTATGGCACATATTATATTTCCCATGTTATTGTTTGTTTAATTAAAAAGTTTAAATTTGGCACCGGCTTTTTGAATTACTAGGTGGTTAGTACATTTTAAAAAGGTTTTCAACAGTGATGCTAAGAATGAACCAACTGGGATTCCTATTTTAATTTGGTATAGGACTGATCACTCGGTATTTTATTAAGCGGGGTATCACAACAACTTATTTAGGGGGAACGTTAAACCCCCCTGAGTTATCAGGAGGGTGTGAATCTGGTTCCCCCTTCAATGTCACGAACATTTTGAGGAAGAGGGTCACAGTCCATGATCACCCAGTCAGGGATAATATACTGGCGCCTAAATTCATCTATTGACTTATTATCTAACGTTGCAATGATTGCATAAAATAAGAAAGAGAAACCTAGCTACATTCACAAGATAATGTAAAGAAGAAGAACTGAAAATACGAAAACTATAACTTACAAGTAATGGCGGAGCTTTGGGAAAGCACAGAAGAAGAAGGACTATGACTTTTGAAGAAGAAAATGAGAAGATAAACTTAGAGACGAAGGACACGCATGAATGACCAAGATTAGTGATCTGGAGGTTGAGTGTGCACATAACTTGGTCTCCAAAACCTCTAATGATGGGTCACGTTTTCCCAAAAATATTTCGAGCTTTAATCTCCCTTTGGGCCAAGTGTACCCCCTTCAATGCCAACAATGACAAATATGACATGCCGATTTTTTATACCAACTTTCGGCCTTGGGCCTTCGACTTAGTTAAAATCTATTGGACATAACTATTAGCCCAAGGATTTTAGGGACAATTATTGGAGCCCATGTAATATGGTCCATGAAAGTAGTCGACCATCCCAGATGGATTTACATGCTGCCCAGCCCAAATCGTGACTTAATTTCCACACGAGTATTTTAGTTTTACGAGGACACTTGTAGATTTGATCAAATCATATACCACGAATCTCGAATGAGTTATTCAGTTATCTTTTGGCATATCCACGTGTTATTTTGAGTTCCTTAAATAACTCAAACTATATCATGAGGTATCTATAAATTGTACACCCTGACTAGGGGAAAAAGAATTGTAATTTGAAACTTTAAGAGACACTTAATAAGAACAATAACCTCTTCGTGGACATAGGCAAGTTACCGAACCATGCATATTATTGTGTTGTGATCTTTACTTTATGCCTCTTTGATTGTTTTCGTGGATTATTTATGTATTCTGATATTTTATGTACTCACATAGGGGTTCTTTGTTCTATATTATCGATGCAATTTGGATTTGTGAGGGTTCGATTTGAATTATGTTTTAATTATTGTTCTTTTTTTTTAAATTTAGTGGGATCTGGATTTTAGTGAGGTGAAGTTTATGGTGGTTGGAAATGTGAAGTTGGGTGGTGGTCGGGGAGGTGAATTTGAGGCATATCTCATTATTTCTTGGTTTTTGGATGGTGGGTGGAGGTCGTTGTGGTTAGAGTGGAGGAAGAAAATAATTTTTTCTTTATTTTTGGAGGAGGTAAGGAGTGAGTGAAACTACTAGTGGTTCTTGTAAAGGAGGTATGGAAGCCCATTTTTTACAAGTCCATGAGAGTAGCCGACCAAGATAATTTAAGCACTTGGCCCGGCCAAAATCATGACTTAATTTTTTCATAGGTAGTTTAGTAGAAGCATAACACTAGTTGATATAATCAAATCAGGTACCAAGAATCTCAGATGAGATATTCAAGTACTTCATGGCCAATCTACACCATATTATGGAGTTCCTTAAGCAACTCGAATTCTATAACAACAAATATATAAATTGTACACCCTGACCCGGGGCAAGGGGAGGAAAAACTTAAGGTTTTGAAAGACACTTAATAATAACAAGTAACCTCTCTGTGGACGTGGTCAAGTTGTCGAACCACATACATCGTTGTTGTGTGTGATTCCTTTTATTTTCTGCCATTTGTGATTATTTTCGCAGAATATTTTATTATGAATTTTTCTACACTCACAATTGGCATCGTCTTTGGGATACAACTTGTATTACTACAAAAGCTATCATTATTAGAAATCCTGTAATGTCTCACCACAACAGCAACATTCCCCAAGTCAACGATGTTCAAGAAGACTTAGCTCCTCATAGGGTCAGGTCTGAAGTTTTCTAGCATACAAACCCAAAGTTTCGTCAAGAAAGGCAACCTTGTGAAGAAAGGCATGGGCCACCACGGTCCACCCAGATTTCTAGGCTAGTCAATGATTATGAAGACAAACTTCTAGGACAAGAAGAGGTAACACGCTGCCAAGAAGAAGAGAATGCTCACCTTAAGAGGCGACTCGAAATAATGGAGAGAGATTTCCACATAAACATAAGGAGGTGTCGAGACAGGACTCTTAGCCCTGAGGGGGCGACTCCCCCAACTGAGGAAGGAGTACTAGGCATGACTAGGAAAGAAGTGAATATGATAGGTCAGAGCGAGCACGATCAAAGTGTGTCCAGCAAGAGAGGTGCCACATGAACAATGATCGACCGAATGAGGATTTAAGAATTTTGGTCCGACCAACACCCATCGTACCAAGGAGCTAGATCAACCATAGATCTATCCAGAAGAGATATAAACTCTCAAATGAATCCCCCCTTTTCAAAGGATATCGAATAAGAGGAGCCCTCGAAGAAATTCATTGTCCCTATGTTTAAGGTCTACGATGGGAAAATAGACCCTATTGACCATGTCAGGCAATATTGGCAATCCATGACCTTATGGATACACAATGACGCACTTATGTGCAGAATATTCCCTTCTGGACTGCATGATGTATCACATAAGTGGTTTGAGATGCTTCCTCACATGTCGATCAGGAATTTTATAGCACTGGCAGAGGCTTTCATGGCACGATTCATAATGAGCAGCTCCCATCCTAAACGAATGGATGCACTGCTCACTATGAAGAAGAAGCCTCAGGAAAACCTCCGAGATTATGCCAAAAGATATTGTGAATTTTTTAATGAGATTGAGAATTTCTCGGAGTAGGTTGTTGTAGCATCCTTTAAAATAGGCTTGCCGACTACCCCTCTGTTGCGCCAATCCCTCACTAAAAAGGAAGCCATCAGCATTGATGACCTTATGGATTGTATTAATAAGTACGCCAAGGTGGAAGACATAGTGAATCTTAGTGGGGGAGACAATGGTCGATAAAAAGAGAACAAGGGGACTGAGAAGAACCATAACCAAAAGAGTGTAAGCAAGAATAGGGGCAAGAATGGATCCAAGAGTGGAAACAAGAATAATTCCTCCAAGGCATTATAGACTGTTAATATAGTCATCAAAGAACCCATTTATAAAATTCTCAACAATATCAAGGATGAGCCTTTTATCAAATGGCCCAAGAATACAGGTTGCAATCCAACTAAGAGGAACAATGCACTGAGATGCACATTCCATAAGGAGGGCAATCACCGAACTAAGAATTGCAAATCTCTGAAGTCACATTCGGAAAATCTAGTTCAAGAAGGACACCTCAATGAGTATGTTGAAAAGAAAACAGAGAAGGATGCAGTTAATGGTGACTAAATGCCAGATAATGTCCTCGATGATGATACAGAACACGAGTTTACAGTAATTTATAGGACCGTCACATCTCAAGTAGATTCAGGGCAATGCCGTTTGAATGGAACTCAAAAAGGTGACAGTCGTGATGGAAGCTTTTCAGATTGATCCTACTAAAACCCATGCTAGAAAGCGTCAGCGACCAGAAGACATTGATTATACCAAACGCGTCCCCACATCATGATGCATTGGTGATCACACTCAGAATTGCTAACTGATATGTTGAAAAGCTACTTGTGGACCAGGGGAGTTCGTTCGAATTTATATACCTAAAATTGTTCCATAAACTGAAATTGAATGTCTCTGACCTCAAAGAAGCCACTGTTCCACTGGTCGTCTTCACAGAAAGGATCACCATGTCATTAAGAAGATGATCTTATCGATCAGGGCAGGAAACATCTTAAAGTTAATCGAGTTTCCAATAGTGGACATCGAGTCCCCATATCATGCTATTTTGGGCAGAGGTTGGATCTAGGCCATGAAGGTTGTTCCATCTACTTATCATTAAAAGTTGAAGTGCGTTACAGATCGAGGAGTGGTCGAGATCCATGGTTACCAGGCTACATCTAGAAAGTGCATTATTGCAGCTATTTGCCTAAATAAAGAGAAGAAGAATGAGCCTGATAATACCTAGGAGAAAGCCTAAGAGGGGGTGTTCTCTCAAAATAGAATCTACGATACGGTCGACCTGGGGTGGAAGAGACCAGAGTCCACCCCGCCAATGGGGTCGTAGAAAGTATGAGGGAAGTTATAGTCGATGATAACTTGATGAAAAGAATTTTTTTGATTAGATCTGCTCTCACCAATCAAGAGAAATGGGAGTTGGTTGCACTTCTCAAAAGCAACATAAATGTTTTTTCCTGGGAGCCTTACGAGTTACTAGGGATTGACCCTAGTGTGTCCTACCATCGCCAACACGTCGATCCCACTTTTAAGCCCATTAATCAAAAGGCTCATCGAACATCCCTCGAGAAGGCTAAGGCAGTGGAGAATTAAAGAAGTTACTGGATGTAGGATCCATCAGGGAAGTTCAGTTACCCGTATAGTTATCCAATTCAATCGTGGTACCCAAAAGCAATGTCAGTTGGAGGGTGTGCATCGATTTTATAGACCTTAGTCGGGAATATCCCAAGGATAGCTTCCCTCTTCTAAAGATAAATCAGTTGGTTAATGCCACAGCGACACATGAGAGGATGAACTTCCTTGAAGCTTATTCATAATACCATCAGATATCCTTATACGGGACCAACCAGGATAAAACCTCATTTATAACCTCAATTGGGTTGTACTGCTACAACGTCATGCCATTTGGCCTTAAAAACGCATCAGAAAATTACCAAATATTGGTAACCCAGATATTAAGTAAGCAAGTGGGAGAACTTACGGAAGTATACATTGATGACATGCTTGTTAAAAGCAAGGACACGGCCGATCACCTCTCAGATCTAGAAACAACCTTTGAGATCCTCAGGAATATCAAATGAAGCTAAATGAAAGTAAGTGTTCATTCGGTGTCCAGCCAGGAAAATTCTTAGGTTACCTAGTAAGTAAAAGGGGAATCGAGGACAACTAAGATCAAATCGATGCAATCACCAGGATTTAGCCTCCTCGGACATTGAAAGATGTTCAAAAGCTTACTGGGATGCTCGCGATGCTCAATCGCTTCATCTCTAAGTCTTCAGAACGCTGTCGACCATTCTTTCAGCTCTTAAAGAAAGGCAAAGGCCTCATATAGGATAACGACTATTCACGAGCTCTGGGTTAGATCAAGTCTTACCTTAGCAAGCCTCTACTGTTGGTAATTCCAAATAATGGATACCAATTGTATCTTTACCTAATAGTATCAGACCATGTAGTGAACTATGCCTTAGTATATGAAAATGAGGGAGAATAACACCCAATTTACTATGCCATCAAGACGCTCCTAGATGCTAAATAATGGTACTTGCCTCTAAAAACGTTCGCCTATGCACTGGTGGTTGCTTCAAGAAAGTTGAAACATTACTTCGAAGCCCACTTCATAATAGTAATCATCTCTTACCCACTCAAGCCCGTTCTACGAAGGGCCGACCACTCTGGATGTCTTTCAAAGTGGTCGATCGAGCTCGAGAGATTCGACATCCGCTTTTAACCCAGAACGGCAATTAAGGGACAAATCCTAACAAATTTTATTTCTTAGTTCATAGGAGATCGACCAGCAGATCAACTGAATGAAGAGAAATTAATGACATGTGAATACTCGTCCAAAGATTGGACACTTTATATTGATAGAGCCTAAAATTCCAAGGGGGTAGGAGTGAGTATTGTTCTCATCACTTTGAAGCTATCGTAATTGAGAAAGGAATTAGATTAAGATATGAAGCCTCAAACAACGAATCTGAGTATGAAGCACTAATCACCGATTTGTGAAAGCCAAACTATTGGGGGAAAATGCCTCCATGTATTTAGTGATTCCAAACTAGTCTCCAAGCACGTAAGTGGAGACTTCAATGCCAAAGATGATCGAATGGCATCATACCTCAAGGTAGTAAGAGGACTCATGGGAGACTTTGAAAAAGTGGAAATTCAACAGTTCTCGCGAGGAAAAAACAGTCACGCTAATGCTTTAGCAACACTAAGCTCGATAATTAACTCCGACCTACAAAGAATAATTCATATAGAGTTCCTCACGCGGACCAGTATCGACCATACAATCGTAGACGATCAAGTCCTACTCACAGATAAAGCCCCAAGTTGGTTGGATCCCATCATCAATTATCAACAGAGTGATGTACTGTCACACGACAGGAGGTTGGCCCATCAGATTAGGGTCAAGGTCGCTCATTTTTACCTCCACCATGAAGGGAAGCTTTATAAGAAATAATTTACACGCCCTTCCCTCTAGTGCATTCACCCACAAGATACCGAGAAAGTACTTAGTGAACTTGATGAAGGCATCTGTGGGAGTCACGCAGGTGGAAGGTCATTAACCTTTCGTGCGATCAAAGAAGGATATTGTTAACCTCGCATGCAAAAAGACATTGGTGCCTACGTTAAAATGTGAAAAGTGCCAAAATCACTCACCTAATGTTCACCATCCCTCCAGCAACCTGAAATCACTCACCAGTCCATGGCCTTCGCTCAATGGGGATTAGACATCATGGGACCATTACCTACTGCACCTGGAAATCGCAAGTATCTGCCAGTCTCCATAGACTACAGGGGATCCTTGGGCAACAATGCCAACTCCGGTTGGTCACCAACTTCTGTTGGTTGTAAAACTACTGTTCGGGCGGATTTCCCACTAGCCAAGTGCATTCTTGCCATCATCTCACTTAGGCCTAAGGGAGTGTGACGACATGACCTAAAAGGTAAAGTGGATGAAATGATATTGCTTAGGCATATTGGACTGGGAGAATGTTCAAACACATAAAAAAGGCAGAATGTTAATACTTAAACATCGTTTAATCGGTTGCAAAAGCCCAAAATGATTCAAACCAAGTATGAACCTACCTAAAGCCTAAGATTGGTCAATCATTATCGCTTTGGTCAATAAAAATACTAAGTAACCATCGATTAGACAAAATCAACATATGTTTAGTCAACATACGCTCAAAGCATACTAAAATTCTTTATTAAGGTATAAGGTTACGGCTATAGACCAAAAGAAAATACATAAAGACCTAAGAAGGGCCAGGTCGGCGAACAAGATATTCTACTACAATCGCTCTCTGACCATCATCTGGCTTTGGGGAAAACTCTTCTACATCTTCATCAATATCATGATCTAAGAGTTAGGAGAGAATAACATCAGTTGGGATCCATTCATTATCTTTTGAAAAAGGGTTATGGCAGTAGGCAAGGCACTCAATCTGGTATTTATACTAAAGCTTAGATTCTTTTAGAGTTTTTGGCTCCTTAAGGGCACTTAGCCATCCTCGAGCAATGGTAATGCCTTCTGCCTCCTTAAGTTTCATTGGGGCATCTATCCAACCAGCATTGTAACCCGTCCCCCAAACTTCTTAGGGTCCAACCTTAAATGTATAATTCAGTTTCTTGACGTTGTCTATAAGAACAACTATAAAAGACTTCAAGATAGTATCCTCCTTTCTCAAAACATCATTCTCGTACTGGGGGACTTCACCCACTTGGTTGATCTCAGTCCTTTCAAAAAGTTGGGCCCTCAAGGAATTTACTTCCTCTTAGACAGAGGCACATATCCCCTCCATTTCGTGAAGGTCATCTTTCAATTTGGCAGTTACTTCAGTTTGGTTCTTGTATTTCTCATTTATTGCTCTTAACGACTTACAAAGGCTTTGTGAGCCTGTAAGCTGATGTTAGGTCCAAGAATTCTCCCTAGTTAAGAGTTTATAGAAATATAGTGATCTAAATCAGTAGACTATAAACAATATACACCAGACCAGAAGAAAGTATATTAGCACATGGAAAATTAGGTAAATACATGCAAAAAAGTATAAAAGTTTCACTCCCATATAGCATAAAAAGATGGCCAAAGGTCAATCTATTAAGTTCTAAAAAATGGATAAAATTAACAAGGCTATAAACTGTACAAGGAAAATGTAAACTCCTAATATACAAAGCCCTAGTCCTTCACCTTATCTCCATCTACTATGGCCTTCCCCTTATCGACCATCTGCTGCTCCTGGTCAATACCAGCACTTTTGCCGACCTCAATATGAACAATCTCTAAATTTCCAACAACATGGTCACCACTTTCTTTTTCTTCTTTTTTAACATAAGAGTTTGGACTAGGAGAATGAAGATTGAAAATGTAAAAGTCCATAGGAGTTCCAGCAACCTTCAAACCTTGGTCCCATCCCTTCTTAAAAGAGGCCTTGCAACCATAAGCTAGTTGGCGGTCTGCATCCTCATAAGCTTTGTAAAATCCCTTGTGGTATCTATCATCCTTTGCTTGGGGAAGCTCACCTTCCATATTGGAAACTTTGTTAGATAAACTTTTATTAGCCTTCACCAATTTGTACTTCTCAGCAGTTATCACCTTCTGAGTAGCTCCAAGAGCATCATAGGCCTTGGACATTTCATTCTTTTCACGCTCCCATTCTTGGCGAGCATTGACAAAGGCCCATTTCTTAACTTCTAGGGCATCCTTTAGTTCATTCTCCCTCCTGAAGCTATCATCTTGGGTATCCAATAGAGTAGTAAAATCAAAAACCATCTACATATAGGAAAGAATAATAGAGAATCAGAACAAAAACATAAAGAGCAAAGGAAAAGAAATGAGCAGGAAAGACTTACCAGATCCATTCCTTATGCAATCTTGAGGGTGAGCTAGGCTGGCCCTAGCCTAGCGATCAACATCGAGCACAAACCTTTTTAAAAGGTCAGGGGACAAAGAGGGAGAATCACCTACACTAGCCCCCTTAAGACTAGGGAAAATGGGCACACCCGTGGATTGCATGACTAACCTCCTCTTAGCCTATACCCTCTCATTTTCTTTCCTTTTTTATTCTTCTCTCTCTCTCTCTCATTTTTTCTCTTCTTCTTCTCTTTCTCTTCTTCTTGCTCCTACCCTTTGTCAGATGGGCTAAAACCATTGCCCTTGCAAGAATCCATTGCAAGCATATTCAAAGATGAGATCCTATCAGATAGGACCATATGGTCGTCTTCATCATCAAGGAGCTTTAAATTCCTCCTCTTATTCTCTTTCTCTTTTTCATGCTCTTTCCCTTTGTCAGTTGGGCCAGAACCACTGCCCTTGTAAGAATCAGTTGCAGGCATCTTCAAAGATGGGATCCTGTCAAACAGGACCGTATGGTCATCTTTATCATCAGGGAGCTTTAAATTCCTCATCTTAATCAAAAGGGCCATGTCCTTTTCTTCTTCTTCTTCTTCTTCTTCTTCTTCTTCTTCTTCTTCTTCTTCTTCTTCTTCTTCTTCTTCTTCTTCTTCTCTTCTTCTTCTTCTTCTTCTTCCCTTACCTCTCCTTTTCCCTCTTCTTCATTTTCTTCCTCTTCTTAAAAATTTTCCTCTTCACTAACAATTGGCTCAAAAGGACTTACCTGTAGAGTTTTTAAATATGGGACCTTATCAATCGGTCGAGCAATAAAGTTGGTGCCTGTGTTCTTATATTTTAAAAGAAAGGTAGTCGACCTTGGATGTTCACCGTCTGTAATCTTTCTTTATTCTCTAGGCCTTCATAAGCTTGTTATCATTAATCTCACTAATATTAGGCTCATGATTCTTGGCATGAGCTATAATAACAAAGAAGAGGACTATCAGCCACAAGAATGGGGAAAAATCACAAGAAGTCAGTAGAAAGAAAAAAAAGCGACCTATTTCGGCCTCTCCGTAATAAAAAATCATAGGGCCTCGTGGACTCTCCTCTTCCAACGACGGAGGGTGTTGCCAGTTCCCAACAATGAATCCATTTTCCCAGTTATCTTTATGGTAATTCGAATTATTTATCACTAGAACTCACTCGGCTTTTCGGTCTTTAAATACAATAGACCTTCTTTGGTCCATGAAAACACGTAGCAATAACATATCTCAGTAAGACCTAGTTTTGTTCCATATAGTGTATTTATTTAGTGGACTTAATTTACTATCTTCCACACGTTGGGGGCACATTAGGTAGGCAAGATGGCAAAAAACCTAAAAACAAATCTAAGAAATAACTCGTTTAGAGGGGAATGTCAAACCCCCTTGAGTTACCAGAAGGGTGTGAATCCAGCGCCCCTCGTCAACGTCACAAACATTCTGAGGAAGGGGGCACAATCGATGACCACCCAATCAGGAATATTATATTAGCGCCTAAACTCATCTACTGACTTATTATCTAGCATCGCCATAATTACACAAGGAAGACGAAACCCTAGCTACAGTAATACAAAGAAAAAGAACTGAAAGGGAAAAGACTAGAACTTACAGGTAATAACAAAGATTTTGGAAAGCACAGAAGAAGAAAGACCTCAATTTTTGAAGCAGAAGAGAAGCTTAGGAGCGAAGTTTGCACAAGAGCGACCAGAGTCAGTCAACGAACGGTTAAGTGTATACACCAACTGATCACCAAAACTTTTAATGATGAGTTTCATCTTCCCAGGAGGATTTTGGCGCTTCAATCTCTTTTTGGACAAGCGTACCCCTTGTGCAAATCTTACAATTATAACACATGCCATGCCGGTATTTTATTATATTTAAGGCCTTGGGCCTTCAACTCAATTGAAATATATTGACCCATAATTATTAGCCCAAAGATTTCAGGGGCAATTGTGGGATCCCATTTTTTACAAGTGTATGAGAGTAGCCAATCAAGATAATTTAAGAACTTGGCCTGGCCCAAATCGTGACTTAATTTATGCACCGGTAGTGAAGCATAACACTCGCAGATATGGTCAAATTAGGTACCAAGAATCTCGAATGAGATATTCAAGTACCTCATGGCCAATTTGCACCCTATTATGGAGTTCCTTAAGCAACTCGATCTCTGTAACAACACATATATAAATTGTACACCCTGACCTAGGTCAAGGGGAGGAAAAACTTGAGCCTTTGAGAGACACTTAATAAGAACAAGTAATCTCTTCGTGGACGTAGACAAGTTGTCGAACCACGTACATCGTCGTTGTGTGTGTGATTCCTTTTATTTTCTATCTTTTGTGATTGTTTTCATAAAATCTTTTAGTGTGAATTTTTCTACACTCACAAGAGGTGCTCTGATTTTTTTTTTTGGGTAGTAGTTACTAATTTGACAATGTAAATTAAATTAATTATTAATTTATGAATTATTAGTAGAAGAGTAATTTAGGGTTAGTTTGGACCTTTGTAAGAAAGATAACGATTTGACTATTCAAGTAATGGTTTCCATCCAATTTTAGTGGCATAGTCCCGTGGACAAAGTTTAATAAAGAAAACTAAATGAGGCGTAAAGTGAAAATACCAAAAAAAAAATAAATAAATAAAAAGGGAGGGGCTATCTCCACACCCCTCCCATCTTCCCCCACACCCTTTGGGTGACAAATGACATTTGTGCCCCTATGTTCACCCCTCTCATCTTTCCTCCCACCCTTTGGGTGACAAATAACGTTTGTGTCCTTATGTTTATATAATTTAAATGTTCAATTTTTTCACCTTCAATTAAAATAAATATATTTAATAAAAACAAATAATTATATTTTAAATTCAAAAATGTTTTTATTAAAAAAAACTGCTTATAAAATGTAAAATCTTATCTATTTGTTTATTATTAAAAAATTGTCTATAAAACGTAAAATTTCTTTTCTTAAAAAACTGTCTTCTTATAAAAGTGTTTTTTTTCTTTACAAATTTTATTTTTGGTTAAAACTGTTTTTTTTTGTACAATTTTAAAAATAATGTTGACTATTTAAAAAAAAAATATGGTCCGCGACAGCGTTATGTATAGGCGGTCAGACCACCTATACATACCGCTGGCGCGGACCATTTTTTTAATATGTTGGTCTGTGCCAGCGGTATGTATAGGTGGTCAGACTGCCTATACATACAGCTGGCGGGGACTATTTTTTTTAAATAGTAAAAATATTATTTTTAAAATAATTTATATTTAAAAGACTATTTTAACAATTAAAACAAATTATTTTTGTAATAAAATTGTCTTTTATCTTATATAAACATTGTTTTAGTTTTATAAACAATTTTTATAAATAGTTAATTTTTTAAGACAACGAAAATTATTTTTTGATTTTTTAAAACAGTTATAAAAACGAGTTTTTTTAATAAATAATTAATTTATACAATTTAAAAAGAACAGTTTTCTTTAATAAACAGTTTTTTGAAGGGGCATATATCAAATAGTCCCTCGAACGTTTTTTAATACATGTTTAGTCAAAGCCGTTTTATTTTGCACCAAAAAGTCCTTCATCATGCCAAAAAAGGTTTTATCTTGCCCCTGGCGTGGACCTTTAAAGATAAGAAAATAAGAGACTTTTTGGTACAAAATAGAATATTTGGACTAAGTGTGTATTAAAAAATGTTTGAGGGACTTTTTGGTATTTGATTCTTTTTTTAACTGTTTATTAAAGAAAACTGTTTATTTAAAAAAATTGTGTAAATTAACTGTTTATTAAAATATTTTTTAATAATCAAAAAATTTTTTAATAAAAAAAACAGTTTTAATCAAAACATTTTTTTATAATCAAAACAGTTTTTAAACTGTCTATTTAAAAAGGGTAAAAAAACACAAAAAAATAGATAAGATTTTATGTTTAACAATTTTTCTTTTTATAAAAAATAGTTTTTTTATTGAAAATATAATTATTTGTTTTTATTAAATGCATTTGTTTTAATTGAAAGTGAAAAAATATAACATTAAAATTACAGAAACATAAGGTCACACAAAAGGGTGTAGATGAGATGAGAGGGGTGAATATAAGGGGACAAATATAATTTATTATCGAGAAAGTGTGGGGGAAGATGAGAGGGCCCTACCAATAAAAAACCAGATTTTGCGGAACTGAACAGTCAACAAAAACATTCGTAAACCTCATTTAGTTATGATACCCATACACAGCGGCGGAGCCAGGAATTTGCGATGACCGGGGCACAATAAGAAAAATGACTGGGGTTCGGGGGCGGTAGGCCCCGAATTTTTTTTTGGGGGTTATTTAAATATCTAAACAAAGATCAATATTCACATAATATTGCAAGATTGTTACAAATAAAATAAGCACATTTCATTACCCAAAAAGAAAAGAGTTACATATTATCATACAAAAGTAGAGTTGAAATATATCATATTGGAGTAAAAAAATCTATAATATCCCTCGGTGAGTTTTCATCTTCTGGAAGTGATCCATGATTGCTTCATTGGAGATGGAATCAAAAACATCCTTTTCAATGTATGTCACATAACTATCACTTAACCATTCATCTCCCATGCGGTTTCGGAGGTCGGATTTAACTATTTTCATAGCTGAAAATGGCCTCTCAACTGTAGCGGTGGAAACAGGAAGAATTAGTGACAACTTTATAAGCTTATAAACCAATCCATACACAATGTGCTTTCTTGTGTCAACCATCTTCTTACCCAAATCACCTATCCCTACCAACTCAAGAAAGTCATCATTAGATTTCATATCCAATTCATATGTCTCTAGTTCATTCTCAAGGATAATACGTTGTTGTTCCATGAAATCAACGGGATAGAATTCAGAGAGACGAACCAATTTGGTGATATTAAAAGCAGCAAATGAATTTCTTGGGTTTAGGCATGCCATACACATAAGAAATTCTTAGTTCACCTCATCAAAACGGTTGTTAAGCTCAACAAGTTGCTTATCCACACAAAGGTAGAACATGTCAACTCGATAATGATGTATATTTGTTATCAAAGGTCCTCTTCTCGATCTTCCTAAAAGAATATAGTTATTTTCCATATTAGGAATGGGGATACCATATTTTGTACAAAAAGAAGAAACTTCCATCAATAGATTATCCTATCCACACTCTCTCATTTTCTGCAAACGTAGTTTCAAAAGTCTAACCAAAGTGATAGCATTCATAATATCTTGATCTTTCCATTGCAATGCTTTTGAAAGATCATTGGTTAATCCAAGTATATTCTTAATCAAATGCATAGTGAAGATGAAATCAAAAGTTTGTATTGTTTTTATCAAATTTAATGCCTCACCTTTTCTGCCCAGAGAATCCTCCACTAAAACCGCAAGAACATCAAGCACAAATTCAAACATAACAATCAAGTTTATTAGTGTACCATAGTGCGATCCCCATCGTGTATCACCAGGTCACTTAAGACTAGTCTTTTGATTTAACCCCCGTCCGCTTGATAATGCACCACATTCTAGTTGCTTAATAACACGTTCGGCTTCCTTTTCTCGAAGAATATCTCGACGCTTGCATGATGCCCCAATAATATTCACCTTACTATTAACTAAGAAGGATAATTCGACAACGTGGTCAAGATCTTTTGCAATGTGAACAAGTGCCAATTGAAGTTGGTGTGCAAAACAGTGCACATAAAACGCCGACTTATTCTCATTAAGAATCAATGATTTTAGGCCATTATACTTGCCTTGCATGTTACTTGCCCCATCATAACCTTGACCACGCAAGTTTGACACACTTAACTTGTGTATGTTAAAGAAAGCATTAAGTGATGTTTTAAGTGAAATTGCCGCAGTGTCACGTGATGGAAAGAGCACGTGATGCATCAATTAAAGAGCAAATGATGTTGTAAATTCATCAAGTGATGTTTTAAAATTTCTTTGGTTATCTCTCCGGAAATAGTTCATCACGTGCTCTTTCCATCACAAAACATGCACAAGTTATGGGGTGGGCAAGTGTCCCCGCCAGAAAAGTGTCCATTCGCACGTGAGGCATCAATTAAAGAGCACGTGATGAACCATTCGTAGTTTTAATTGATGAACTATTTCCGGTGAGATAACCAAAGAAAGTTTAAAATGTCTCACTGATGAACCATTCGCAGTTTTAATTGATGAAGCACGTGATGCATCAATTAAAGAGAAAATGGCCATTGTTTTGCGGTATGTGGACGAGAGTGGTTTTTTTATGGAAATATTTATAGGCATGGTACACATTTGTGACAATACGGCAATTTCACTTAAAACATGAAGGTTCAACCTTTGGAGAATTCTCGCGCCTACATCGATAAGTTCGTAGGAGTCCCACACCTAACGAATTTAGAACATGCACACACACATCACTACGCAATCACACAATCATGTGATCACATACCAAATTTCCTAATGAATTAAGTCATCCACGACTCTCTGTCATGAGACGGAGACTAACTGAACACACGATAAAAACATCGAACTCCACGCATCCTACTGCGCCAGCCAAGTTTGTGGTACCCGATCCTACAATTCATTTATATCAAAACTAAGAATGTGTGTGCTCGAAACCATCAAGGATTTTATCTATAATCATTGAAGATTTAAGAATTCATCATTGCACATCAATTAAATTAAAGTTCTTGCAAATTTCTGGAATTCTTCTTTGGTTTAAAGTTCTTCTTTCTTGCAATTTTCTTTCTTTACAATTGATATTAAATTCTCAATCTTTTATTCTTGATATTAAAATATGAATGCTTGCGTGATTAATATAATTAGAGTCTAATTGGATTCCATTTCTATCTAGATTATTCGGGGGTTGGTAACATGAACTCAACCTAGAGTTTTCGACTTTGAATGTAAAATTCTCCATATTGAATAATTAATTTCTCGGGTTTGATATGTTAATCGAGACTAGTAGTGTAGGCCACTTAACTCAATTTTTTAAAAGAAACTGGAGTGTTTGAGGATGCATTATATGTCTCGATAAATATATCATTCATATTTATTAATTTGTTGACCAATTATTGCGCGGGTTAACGTCCAAACAAATTTGGTGCTTCGAATTGATATGTGCTTTTCTTTTAATTAATTAATTCATTCATAAAATTTTATATTTAATGTAGGAACGCTACGATTTTGGGAATTAGATCTCAACCTCATTTTTCAAAATTCTTTGAAAACAAAAAATTCCAGTCTTTACTTCAAGTAGTCAAATTTGCACTTTCATAGATTAATTTTCCCATGTAATTAGAAATCTTTTAAAGTAAGATTCATCACTTTTTTTTAATTTACGAGTCGATGTTTAGATTTAGGAAGTCAACCCTAACTTCGTCATTAGCGACCTATTCCCTGAGGGTTCAACCTCGTCTTACTTTGTTTATTACTTGAGAGGACGACTTGCACTTGAGCCGTAGGTACACACGTAGCACACACTTTTTGTTGCTCGCCACTAAGTGGATATGATTTGAAAACACTCTAAATTCCTCACAAAAATAGATCTAGTATAAATCTATTTTTTTTCTCAAATGTGAAAGCAACAAGTGATTTTGATTAAAGAAAGGCAATTGATAAGCTCTTAACCTTAAAAATGCTCTCGTATTATTAGAAGAAGTAAAAAGAAATTAAGATATTTTAAAAGGGATGGAAAAGTCTTTATTTATAGATTTTTTTACTAATAGGACTATGCCATGCGCAAAACTAAAAATAGGTCTATGCGTACAATTTTTGGTAATGAGCTAGTCACACAAAAAATGTGTAACCATGGGCACTGGTAAAAAGCCCACCCTTATGTGAAAGATTTATGGAGCGACCTAAAATCAGTAGAACCGTGTGCATGGGGCTAAGTTGGAGTCGTGTGAACGGTTTAGGGTTGAAGCATAGTTTCTTCCTAAACAATATGCACTTGAAAGTTGGGCCTTTGCCTTAGGATAAACACTACACATCTCATAGATAATCATTTGTTCAGTTTAAAAATAACATTTTATCAAAGTAAAATGAAAATTGTGTGTGTGTGTGTGTGTGTGTGTGAATAGACTTATATGTTCAATCATAATGGATGAAAATGATACATCTTTAATGAGTTCGGCAATTGAAGTTTTTAATGTAGAAAAGACATGTAAGATCTTCAATGTTCATCATTTAGTGATGTCTAATGTCTACATGAAATTAATCATTTTTGTTTAATAAGGCTTAACTCAAATGCTTTGACACCAAATTAAGTGAACTCTATTATATTAATGAATATTTACATTTTCAATCCCCCCATTTTCCTATTCCATGGAGAAACCCCAAAAATTCAATATACTTTATTACGACAAACGAGAGTATATAATGAGAGAATCTTGTCGTAATACAGATGAAGTCCAATGTACCGACGATATAACTAAAGTCGTGTTTGGGTTGGGCTATGTTGCAATATCATGATGATACCTACAAAATCATGAACAACACCAAAAGATCATATATATACGACATGCATAAAGAAAAATCCCCCCTCCTCGAGAATCCTCTAAATATATATCAATATGAAGCATAAGGCGGGAATATGCATGAAGCAATCTATATCAATGTAAAAAAAATCATACCAATATCAATATCTACACCAAAAGTATATAAAATGATCTATGTCCCCCTTAATCAAAAGTTTCTTCCCATTTGAAGCAAAGTTTCTCCCTTAGATACAAACCAAAGTGTCGAAGTAATAACCCCTTATATCTTAGAAGTTTCTCCCCCTTTTTGACATGAAAAATCAAAGAGAAATAGAAAAGACAGAGATTATGGGCAAATAGCATGGTAAAAAGCTAAATCACAAAGGTAAATGAAAAATTAATAAGCCATAAGCCATAAAGCATGTAACAAACTAATGTTAATGAGAAACAATGGGTAAACCATGGAAATATCATCAAGAATGACACTAAAATGGTACGATGAGGCTATAACGTCATGAAAAGAATATAAATCATGGGAAATAAGATGTATAGCAAGTTAATATCATACAAAACATAATTATACATAATATATCTAAGCAGTGTAAAAGCAAGATAATATCAACAAATCTATCTATCTATATATATATATATATAAAAAAAAAATCATAAAATATATGCATACAAAGTGTATTAACTCAAAAAGAAATAGGATTACAAAATCTTATATATCTACAATAAATATCAACACATACATACACCACTAGACTCCACATAAAAAATGGCTAAATTTGAAAATTTATCTCTAATCAGAAAAGGAGTTGTTAAATCGAGTAATCTCGGAGTTAAAATCACCATATCAATTAGAATCATAAATGTTTTCTCTTTCAATAGGAGTGATATGAGTTGATGTTCATGTAAAAGCAAGAGTTGTATTTATCAAATCACAACTGCATGTGATGGAGAATATCTAAAAAGGACATCCAGGTTACGTCGAATAATAGTGTAGTAATTATCCACATGATCCTCCACTCGATTTAGAAACTCATAATAAAATCCCGAGTAAATCGAATCAATGAAAATGACATCTCAATGAACTCTATCATAGACTAGTGTACTCATGGACCCGCTAGATCAGGAATATGGGTCAGTGATGGTGTTGATGATGATGTTAGTGTTGCTATTACAACCTGAGCGACAATATTTGCCTCTGGTTAATGGAAAGTTTTGTAGGGCAATCTTCTAGCATTTTGACCTCCAGAATGAGACACATATGTGCTCATGATCAAATTAATGATGTATGTAGGAATGTCTCATATAGGAACCTCAAAAGGATAGAGGTAATTAGTAAGCATACAAACAAATCTCAAAGCCTCATGATATGCATCAGATGTACCTCGACGGATAAAATCTAGAATCAGATAAAGGAGATATAGACAGAGCATGCATCATCCTAGCAAGATCTATGGGAAAATCATGATTCCTGCATCTAGGTAAGAGATAAAAAGTCGTAACTAAGTGGAGAATTGAGTAATGAGCACTAAGATCGATCTAATTAAATAATGATCTTACCCACATTGTATTTCTACTCCCTAAGAAAGACACAATATCATCAAGAGAAATGCGAATACTTAGCTTGATTAAGTCGAAGATAGGATGCAAGGAGATCCTTAGTCAAAATAATCTCTACACCTCAGATGAAAGAGTTGAGAATCATTGGTGCATCCAACGAAACCAACATATTCGCGTAAAAATTGCGAACCAAAGAAGTATTTTTTGTGGTATGGAGCAAGAGTAGTAGTGAAATGGACAAACATTAAACGCGTATAACATAATCTACGCCCTCAGGATTTCACTCTAGATTTGTTAGTGCCACATCTCTCTCGATATATATGAGGCGAGTCAATAAACCCGTTTATAATGGTTTATCATCCTAGGTAAGCCTCATATACAATATCAATAATCAGATCATAAGTATTCTCCATACATTAACGTATGCATCAATCAACGGGGTCTCTAGGATAATCATGAGTCCTAAACGAGCTATCAGGACCATTAGAGGACCGTTTGGTCACCAACCTCTTGAGTCTCATCATAGAACTTGAGAAGAAGTGAAAAAAGTGCCAAATAAGTAATCAAAAACCCAAATAAACAATCGTATGATCTCCAAGGATAGACAAACAAGTGAAAATCAAAATGACTCTAGGTTAAAATATGAATAAAAGGCACTTGAGTATCAACTTTTCTAAGACCGGACCACTAAGTGTTAAGCATGCTAAGATAATGACCAAATAATTTCAATACACCTAAATAAAACTAAGATACACCCAAAGGAATGAATTATAAATATTACCAATGAATAAATTGTGAAATCTCCATTTTTAATAATGAGCTGAAAAACCCTAAATCTTCACTCAACACATGTTTGAATCCTCACAATTGTAATGAAATGACTAACAAGGAGTAAAATCGCATTTTGGGCAAGTTGTAGAGAGAATAAGAGATTTAAAATGAATCAAATTATATTAAAAAACCTCTTAAATTGAACAGGGGACACGAACAACCACTATTGGTATCCGCGTGTAGGGGGCATATATCAACCAAGCAAACAACTGTCAAGAACTACTCAAGAACATTTTTCCTTGAGAATGGAAAATTATCACAAAAAACATACGTGCGAATGGATTAAGAAATAAAGATTTTAAAAGTTTATTTCTTCACAACCATGCTAACAAATCAAAAGTCTATCGTGTGCACCCTTTTTCAAAAAATACATATGTTGAGGAACTAACTATAGAAAAAACTTGGTATGACCCCAAAAGTCCAATCTCTCTCAAAATATGCTATGCAAGATGAAAATGCATGCTCAAAACCTATTTTTTTTTACAAATTTTTTATTTTTTTAAAGAATCGATAAAACACATTTATACATGTAAACACAAAAACATGTAAAGTGATCTTAATTAGGATATCCATAATAAAATGGATTCTTCGCATAAATTTGCTTTCAACTAAGATTGATGATATGGATAAAACACAAATCCGTACAAAAATTAATCAATTAACCATATTGTTTCAAATTCTAATCAAATCAATTAAGCAAATTTTCATATAAATCATAGTATAATGTGAACAAATAATAGGTCTCATAATTAAATTAATGCACATAATTATTTCATATGAATTATATTTCAAGTTTAGTCACATCATTATATCAATATCCTTCGATATCTTCAAAATGGTAGATTTAGCCATTAAAATCTCCCTTAAGTGATGTATAAGCCCTAAAGTAGATACGAAAGTAATACTAGAAAAATTGAAAATCCCTATATTATTTTTCTTGTCCTGAATTATCTATCACTCAGCTTTATCCTTATTCATAATTAAATGGATTTTTCTATGGTGGATTTTACACACACTTTGGTTGACACCTCTCGATAATACTTAAATTCAACTCAATATAATCTCACCAATAGTAGTCTTTTTCGTTTTGAAAAATATATTCAAAAACTCCATCAAGAAAAGTTATTTCGCACACAACTCTCAAAAGGTCCATGGTAATGTTTAAAATCATTGAAAAAACTTAGATCTAGAGATTTAATCATGATTTAAACATTAACCAATCATGTAAGCCACATAAAAGTATCATGTGATGGAAAGACATGTAAAAGGCGTATGTAAAGTTAAATCAGTACCAAAGATCTTAATAAACTTGACTTATCATGATTCTTCATATAAATTCTAAACATATTATTAAAAGCATTATCTTTTTCATATAATTATTTTGAATCGGTGTTTCAATTCTGTTTTGAAATAAGTTCATACAATGAATCACATGTATACATATAACTTAATCAATAACTAGAAAAAGCATGAAATCATTTGTTTTTTAAAGGATGATATGTACATATATACTATGTAAGGAACAAGCATATAAGATAAATTCATGAAATGAACAAATGCATGAAAATTCGCACCAGAAGCGTGTAAAAGATACACATGTGACAGTGAAAGCACTAACACCCAACAAATTATCCCATATAAATCAAGTATTATATATTAATAGACTTATAACTTAAAAATACCCTATATATCATTTTCATCTACATATGTAGGTAGAGGGATGGTGCCTCTCCCTGATCCTTAGCAGGCATAAAAATAACATCCATCTTCCTCTCAACTTTATTTTGAGGAATCCCAATCTCAAATTTATCACAAGAAGAATTTCTAGGTCTATCTCTTATAAGCAAAAAAAATGTTTTCTCTTGAAAGGAATTCTATTAATAAGCGATAACTTTTGGATTTTTGTGTGTCTGTTGTTGTTGAAGCCAAGTTAATCAAAACCTCAATTACCTACAAAAATGATAATAAAACTAGTGTAGAGCGGTAAGGAAGGGTATCAATCCACATCAAGGGGGTAAGCTAGAGACAAACTCAATTGTAATTCCATTTTTATTTTCTTTTTGGAAATTTTCTTTTCTATATTTTTTTAGCTTTTTTTAAAAACAATTATCAAAGGTGAACGAAACTATACTACACTAAATGGAAGATGAAAACAACTAGCTAAAAAGAAATGAGATAAAAATGAAACTAAATAAATCTAACTAAATAAAAAACTAAAATATGAGACTAGGGAGAAAATAAAAGTGAGAATACTCAAGGGATATGATGACTCAAAATATTTTAGTTTATCAAAATTAATTAGTTCATTAAAATTAATTATCCCAAGTTAGTATCAAAATCGAAAATCAACTCTCGTTGCAAACGTAATTTTAATAATAACATTTTAGTTAATTCAATTTAACACTCATACAACTCTTGAAAAGTAGATATAAACATCATTTAATAGATCACCCGCTAGGATCGATCTAGTAGACTAGTTTAAATCATAGAAAATAAATTTTAGAGTTGAAATTCAAATCATAATACCGCACTTGAGAGACCCCTATCTCTAGTTCGAATCTAAAATGGGTATTATAACTAGAATTCCGATTTTCTCTCGAAAATCAATTACCCTCTCTCGAGGCGTAAATACAAAAGTAAGAGTGCAAAATTAATCATCAAAGAGATATTTAATTTAAATAAGCTAATTAAAGTAAGATTAACATCAAATAATGGTCACCCCGCCCCTTGAAAGGGTATCTAGCCTAATATGATATTAAACATGATGAACAAATAATCAAATGCATATATAATAAAAGAGTAGAGAAAGAGAATAAATCTTCAACAAATCTCCTTGCAATTGGCAATTTGAACTCTGTCTTCTTCCATACAATTCAATTACTCACAATTAAATCTAACCAAATCTCTAAAAAAAATAAAAACTATTTACAAAAATAATTTCCTAATTTATTTTCTAATCTAACCTATCTCTCTACTTTTCTCTAGAATTTTCTCTCTCTATTTACGTGGCAAAAACCTCATAAGGGATGAATTTAACTACATCAATCTATTATGAAATAATTGCTAAAAATGCAAAAATTCATTATAGATCAGTGGGGTTAAATTCATCCTAGAGATAAATTTCGCTGCACACCTCTATATTGAGATATTTGCTAAAAATGCAAATACTCTCTAAAGAGGGGTGTAGAGAAATTTATCACACAAGAGTTTTAAAAAACAAAATTTGAGATCTATTCAAAATGTTCTTCTTCTTCTTTAAATAGGATATGCATGGCACACATGGGGCTAAAGGGTATTTTTGGGAATTGGCTTGAGTGTGCATGGAAATGGTGAGAGGAGCATGGGGTGAGCACATGTGCATGGCAAAGGTGTGAGGTAATAAAATCTAAATTGTGTGCACACGAGTGTATTTTGGACTTTGGTAGAAGACATGTGGGAAGTTAGGGTTTAAGGGTACATTGGGCTAAATGGTTAAAAAGACATGTGGGTTAATTTATTTTGTTTTGTTGGTTTCTCGTTTGGTTTTTTTAGCAGGTGGAAACAAATTGTGGAATACTTGGGGAAAATGGGTTTTGGTTGGAGATGGGTGATGTTCCGGGTTTGAACTCAGGTTCGGTTTGGTTGTGTTGGCAGCGGGTAGGGTTTAGGTAGGTCATGGCTTGTTGAGGAAGATGAGTTCGAGATTGGTGGGGTGGATCGGGTTTGAGAGGATTTCGGGTTAAGGAAGGGAGGTACAATTTTTGGTTGTACAGGGGGTCACCGGTGGGCAGGAGGGAAGTGGGTAACCGGTGTGGGGTGGTTTCGGTCTGGGCGTCACTGGTTCGGACAAGATGGAGTTTTCGGCTATGGGCGCGGGTCTACCCGCCTTAGGTGGAGGTGGACGGTCGCGACTGCGTTTTTAGGGAGGTTCGACCGGGTTTATTTTGCCAGATTTTGGGTCATGGGGGTTGTGGGTTTGGATATTGTGCGAGGGTTTAATGGATGGATGAGAGAGAAAGAGGTGGGTGTGAGGTTGTTTGGTTATGGTGGTAGAGAGAATCGTGGGGTGTATTAGAGAAGATGATGGAGTGTGGGTTTGTGTGTGGTAGGGTGTAGAATGTTAGGGTGAGGGTGAGGGAGGTTAGTTAGGTGTGTTTGTGGTGTAGAAAACTAAGGTGTGAGTGAGATGAGTTGTTAGGGTGTGTTTGTGGTGTAGGTTAGTTTGGGTGTTATGGATAAGTGGGGTGTGTGTGTTCATTTGGACACCTAAAAAAATAAACTAAAAATAAAAATAAAATAAAACAAAATTAACCTAAAATAAAAATTTAACTAAAATAAAAATAAAAATCAACTAAAAATAAAAATGACACGACACGACATACTATACAAGCTTTAAAAAAACTAAACATGACTAATATAAAAACTATAAAAATAAAAACTAACAAATAAAAAAATGAAATAATAATAAACTAACTAAAAACTAAGAAAATAAAAGAAAATATAAAAACCAATACACGACGCGCTAAAAATTAAAATATAAAAATCCTAAAAATATATACTTGACTCAATAAAATAAAATAATAAAATAAACCCTAAAAATAAAATGACACAAATAAAATAAAATGGGACAAACTAAACACACACGGTTCGGGATAGGTTTAGGTAGGTTTTGGGTAGGCTAGGGTACGGGACAAGGTCTAATTAGCTCCATAATCCGCACAATTGCCTTGAAATACGCGTTTGAACACCGCAACGCAATCAAGCCTGTAAATTAAACATTAACGCGTATAAGACCCAAATTGTCGAGAATTAGCAACTAAAAATCGTCTATTCGGGGTATAAAATGTACACTTTTGGGTGCTTATCAATAGGAAACGTGTTTCAATGTCTAGGAAATGGCACCTTTCTCATATCATACTGATTCGTAACTAAATCAATCTTCTCATGAGATTACCAATCTCAATTCTAGTCTGACTCAAGGTATGTCTTCTCTCAATAATCCCTTTATTATTAAATAATCTTTTATTCCTAGCCAACCACCATCTACAAGTCGAATTGTTATGTCCATAAAATATATAATGGGAGTAATATGACACATTTTTTCTTTCTAAAAATAGTCTTAGGCTTGTATTCATGAGCTTTTAATTATTATTGCATTACAAGCCTCTTACTCTTTAAGAAAAGTGGGAAATGTGGTTCTCCTTCTCATAAAATAAGAAACCTAAAGCACTAGACTTAGGAACTATTTTTTATGTTTCTTGTTAGGATTATGTTCATTGTTCTTGCTCTTTATGCAAGGAGATGATTCAAATGTTGATTTTGAATTTTTTTTCTTTTTATTTAGACTCAATAAAACCAAGACCATTGATAACAATGGAAAATTGAGCGTCCACGTTGATATGCTTATCGTTGTTATCGACTCTCACCACAATATAAAAACCTAAACTTTAACTACACTCTTATGGAAGTATAGCGGCGAGTCCAAGTATCAAATCCATAGGGAATAAATGATATAATTTAACTGATTTATTACTTCTCAGTAAAAGTGTAAACTTTAATTGTTTTAATTATAATTACAAGTGGGAATGTATTTAAACTAAGTTAAACACAAGAAGAATAAAAACTATAGATTGAGAATAATATCCATCATCTCCGGTTAATAAGTAAAAATCGTTATATGGGAAGAAAAGATTTGCAAGATTGATTATCATTTCGTCAATCAATCAAACCTAGAGTTGTCACCCCTTAAATTCTCATAAAAGCCTATTATGATTTTGGCATTAATAAACATCCCGCAGATTACACATGCAAGGTCGTAAATACGGTGCATACATGATACACACCATTAAATCTCCTAGAAGTAAAATCAAGAATAACCTAACCCATTAAAACTAGCCTAATCCGTCACCAAAGCAAAGCAATTAACTAATCCAATGTGAATTTAATCATCTCAACGTAATTTAATTTTGCTACAAAGCATGTTAAATGGTATGAATTAAAGCAAAGTAAGTAAATTAATGAAGACCACTAAGTTAACAGAGCATTAAACAACAATTCAAGCTTTAACTACATGGAGGAAGATAATGAATCGTATACTTACAACACAAATGGAATGAAACCCTAGGAGAGAGAAAGAGATGATCTCCCAATCCAAAACTAGTCTAACCTAAAATAAAATATGAATATCTCTCAAAATATCCGACTTACATATATGTATGTATGAATATCCAATATATATATATATATATATATATATATATATATATATTAAGTTTGTATTGAAAGAAAATGGAAAAGAAAATAATTAGACAAATTACCAAATATGATCTTGAAAAATCCCATAGTCTTTCTTTGTACGGGACTCTTTTTTTCTAGGCACTTTGTTCTTCAAAAGGGAGAAAAGTTGCATTATGTAATCATCTCTAACTTGATCATCCAAACTGGAAATGACACGCTGATTGCGGCCATGCAAAGCTAACTCAATGAACTACGCTCCCATGGATTTTGTTATACGGATAAAGAAATCTAAATTTATGAAATTGCCCATGTAATTATTCTAAAACACAATCAAATGCTCTATATAACATTCAAATACCTACAAAAACTCAGATAAATGTTGCATATGATAAATATATCGAACATCCAGCCTAACCAATATACGAGCATAAAAGTTAGAAATAAATAAGACAAAAATGCTAGAATGCATAAGGATAAAATGCGCTAATATACAAGATTTATTACGTATCACACCCCTTAACTTAGACATTACTATTACCTAGTGATAAAAAAAAAAAATCAATCTGACAGAGAGAGATAACAAAAAGTATATAAGCATAAAAGATAGAAATGACACTTTTGCACGAGAACGATTGCATTTAGCTTATGCAATAAGCCGTTAAACCTCTAGGTTACCCTAGTGGATGAATGTTGTTTCATGAGGTTTTTCGAGGACGAAACCCAAAAATGTCAAAGTTTCCTAAAAAATTATGCCTAATCAATCAAAAAGACTTGGCCAACAATAACAAACAGGATTTTAACATTTTATTAGAATAGTGAATGAATTCACTTAAATGTTCATAGTTATTAACATTATAGAATGAACTTCATAGAATTGAAACCTTAAGTGTGGGAGTAAAAGAGAGAACATGTAAACATTATGATTTGGCAAAACTTTAATAAATAGTATAAATATTACATCTTGCATAATATGAATCCTCTATGGTGATTATACTCAACAAATGAAATCAATATGAATGGAGTGTAAGACACGGGACATACGGGAATAATGAGTAAATATAAATGAAAACTACAACGTACACATGCCATCAATGAAGAACGATGCATATAAAAATAAAAATATGAAATCTCCATGAAAGATATCGCTCATCAAGGTAGGCGAAATAAATTTTCATAGTTTATCGCAATTATTATGACATTTTAATCAAATTCATCCTAGGATCACATAGGACTTTAAAGGGATATAATTTAGGTTAAAGTGTTCGGGAGAATACTCGGCATAAATGGGAAATTACCAGAAGTTTCACAATTGGAATATAATTTCCATAAAAAGCATTGGATATAACAGTGGAGAGTAACAAAGATTATTGAACATTTGCAATGACATAATTTGACATTCCAAGGAAGAAATGGATGTTGTATCCATTTGCAATGACATAATTTCTTCTTTGGTAATCAAATAAGAAAACTTTATTGATAATGATCCTATCTCATTCGAAATTGAATCTTTTAGTGATGATGAATCTCTCGAGATTGAATTTATTTCTTTTCCATTTTCATTCTCCATTGTCCAACCATTACATCAATCCCATGAATCGGTTCAAAACTTTAAAACGTTTAACCCTTTTATCGATGAGGATTAATTTCTCCAGTTGCTTTCCATGAAGGTCATCTTACCAGTTAACTTCCTCGCCCGAGTGAAAGCTTAATGAATCTTAGAAGGGCTCCTAATCACGTTTTCAATAGTCTTCCCCGTGCATGAATAGACCTTACGATTATGACAAAGAACCCATTTTACTTTAGAAAATTGATCTGGAGGCCATCGGATGCTCCCGAGCCCCATTTCAATTCAGATCAACTTTCTCACCTGAGCAAAAGCTCAAATATTCTTTAAATGGATCTGAATCCCCTTTACAATGATCTACCCCATGCATGAATCATCCTTACGGTTCAGATGAATAGTCCATTTTACCCTAAAAACTGATCTAGAGGCCACATGGCACTATCGGGCTTCATTGGACTCCTATTAACTCTTCATAATGAACGAAGTTGAATGAATCTTCGAAGATCTCTAAATACCCTTTCCAAAAGTCCACCATGTGCGGAATCAATCTTACGATACAAATGAACGTACGGTTTTACTCCAAAGGGGTCATCGAATGCTTCTGACCCCCGCTTGATCTAGGTGAACTCTCCAAATCGAATGAAGATGAAAGATGTATTGAAAGGAACTTAATACCCTTTCTAATGGTCCATCTTGTGCACAAATCAGCTTTATGGTATGGACGAACGATCCATTTTTCTTTAGATATTTCCTATATAGTGACCAACGGGCGCTTCTGGGTCATGTTTGACTTCAGTCAACTCCCAAGCCCAGGAGTGGCCCATTGGATTCTCAAAGGTCTTTGAATACCATTTCCAACGGTCCATCCTGTGCATGATTATGACTTACGGTTCACATTTTATAGACATTTTTCAAAAAACTTGGCTCAGACTGCCAAATGGCAATCCGAGGACCCTGCATATCGACACACTAGGGTTCTATGCTGATAGTCAGATCTAGGACTATGTGGATTGGCACCATCCTTGGCCCTATAAATAGAGGTCATGACCTCACTTTGAAAAGCACCCCTCACCTCTTAGCAATTCAGAGAGAGTTCTCTCAAATCCAGATGTGTTCCTTCCTTAAAATCCCATTCCCACATTTCTCCCATCATTTTCATATTATTTTGAGTAAATTCCAACCATATCCTCAAACCATTATCATCTCACTTTGAGAACAACTCATCTACAATCAAGATCCACTTCAAGTCGTCACAAGAAGTCTAACTCTCCCCCTTTGTCTCTAAATTATCTTATTTTTGCATTAGTTACTTCATTTCCACTTTAATACTTTACTTCATTACGTCACATATCTTAATTTCAAAATTTTTATTATTATTATTTTCACATACTTTATTTTCATAGAAAAATCCAAAAATAAGAAAAATAGGGTTTACTTATGAATTCCAAACGAGGATTTCTCATCACATTTTCTCATACTAAAACACCTTTTCATACACACACATATAATAAGATCCTCGGTTGATTTATGGGTTAAACCCCACTTCATATTGTCTTCAGACTACGTGGACTTTGATGCCCCTGAACTACGTAGGCGTCTAAGGTAAATCTCTAGACTCGAGTCCTCCCACATGAATTTGTTACTTAGTTATATATATATATATATATATATATATATATATATATATATATATATATTTCGTATGATTTCTTGCTTGTGTCTTGTCTGATATACGTAATTGTTCCTCCATAACGACTTGTGAATCGAAAACACTTACATTATACTTTGAATTGTTGTTTGGGAACACTCCTAAGGATGAACTCGCTCTACCTGTATCCATGATGAGAGTCAAATAAATTTCGTCCTCTATTTATAATATGCACATAACCACACACGTCACAGAGTTTTACAAAGAAGATTAACACATGCCCATGAGAGACTGAAAGGGTGGAATGGGTGCCTAATACCTTCTCATTTCGTAAATTAGTCCCCGGACCCTTGACCTACATGGTTTTACGAGCATCAGTATTGTCCTTGATGTCGTTATCTCGAGGAGATAACATTTCTTTTGCCTGTTTTGTGCCAAATAGGTTGACGACTTTATCCCTACATATCATCCCACATCGATGACGGCCGAGCACCCCGATAAAGGATGCAATCATGTGCGTACGCCAAAAAAAGGGTATGGAAGGATGGATCCACCTCGGGAGATTTGACCCCACGGACCCATGTAAAAACCCTCAGGATGGCCATAGTGGCGACTCTCCTGGGGATGTTTTAAGAGACTTACACTTTATTTTTTGCATGGGCATTATTCTTTTCTACATGCGTGCGTATGCACCTACCTGTATGTTCCCTTTTCTCCTTTATTTACCTTTTTGTATATCTCTCTCATGTACATATCACTTTTCACTCTCTTATACACTTCACACACTTGTATATACTCTCCATGTACACTTCACACACCTTAGCTTCACTTTACTCACATGCTTCACACACCACTTAGAATATCCATACTTAGGCTTCACTAGCGCACAACCACACTTCCTACACTTGTATATATTATAACTTACACATATCACACATCACTTGTAGTTGATCCATGTATAGTCTCACTAGTACACACACTCACATGTATATTCCCATGTCACTTACTCACGCACATGTATCCATGCATAGTATAGTCTCCATGCTAAATTTATTTTTTATAATACTTGTATATGCTCTCCAATAGTGTAGTATTACTTTTACTCATCATGCAAATAAAAAATGATAAAAATACTCTCTATCCATAATATTTTAATTAAGACCCATGCATTTTTACACAATACATCACCAAGGGCATGGCTATATTGACCAACGCTTTATCCCATATTAGGGGTCACTTTGTGATGGGTGCTGAGTAATATGACTCTGACCTTCCATTGGCCTCTTACTTTCGATGTATATCAAGCGGTTTCCCCATATTATACCGCTTGACCGAACTCATGATGGGAGGAATATAGCAAGGAACTCGTTCACATACATCGAGTATATTAAATTTTCTCTCACACGTACTAACCCCACGAGGTATAAAGTGAGGCAATTTACGCACACTCAGGTATATCAAATGGCTTGTCCACACGTACCGATGAATTATTGCCCTTATAGGCAAGAGGTATGTCGTGGAAGTCATGCCAAAGGGGGGGAACCCTTCCACTAACCCAACAATTACATAAACCCCGTATTAGTATCAAACCTAGGACACTCATATTTAGTTTGCTGGTTACAATGCAAAACTCTCCCAAAATTCCGAGTCGACATACTGCCCAAATTTTTGCGCGATTTTGCCTTTTTTTAAAAAATAGGACCCTATCCTTGAGCTTGAAAATAAGTCCAACCGTGTCCTACATAATTTCAAACCTTATTTTCCCAGGCTCGGGTGTTATCCGACATTTTTTCTACATTGAGGCAAACTTAATACAAGTGAAAACCTAATAATAACATTAATAATAATCATGTTGATAGTCCTCTCCTTTTTCCTCATTTTCTCAGAAATACAAAAACACCAAAAACAACTTTCTCCTCCTCCCAAAGTCTTCTTCTAAAAATAAATTCGATCCGTTTTCCCTTTCAGGTCGATCGTAAACCCAATTTTGAACTGACTCCCCATTGGCTTTGATCTTTCATCAAATCACCCCGAAGCTCCACCGATTCTTCTGCTACCTCATCTGAGTTTGAGCTTTACCTTCATGAGATTTTCATGGAAAAAACTGACCAAGCACCGAATGTGTAGCTCGATGTGATGATCGTCTTAGCCCAGCTCAGTGCCAAGATTGACAAAATTCAAATTGAGGTCCATGAGATGTGTCGTCAACGGGAAGATTTCTAAAGAACTTGAGGTTCTCTTCCCTTCATTGGTCCACTCTCTCCTACGCCTGTTTGGGTTCTAGAATAGTATTAGCATGCTCCACATGACCCACCTGCTAATGGGCCTCCGCCATCTCAACTCCCTATTCCAAACCTTGCCCAACCAGGGGTACCAGTACCAACAGATCCTAAGGAGCAAGAACTGAACAAGGTCAAGGAAGAACTCAAACTTCTAACAAAGAAATTTGACCAAGTCAAGATATACGGGAACTACATGGACTACACCCATATGTCTCCCTATCCTAAAGCCATGCTGCTAGAGAAGTTCAAGTTTCCAGACATCGAGAAGTTTAGGATAAACGAACTCCTAATTGTTCACCTTCGAAGCTATCACGGAGCCATGACCCTCATTAGTTACTCTAAAGAGATAATGGCCCATATGTTCCACCATCCCCTAAAAGAAAGCTCCCTTACTTGGTTTATGTCCCTCAAAGAATCCAAAATCCGTAGTTGGGACGATGTTGCATGAGAATTCATGTCTCAGGACAAGTACAATGAGGAGCTAGAGGTTACACATCGAGATTTAGATATTCTTAAGCAGAACTCTGGGAAAACAATTAGTACCTTCATAGGAATATGGAGAGAAAAAGATTCTACTATGACCAATAGACCCTTCGAGGCAGAATAATGTAACACCCCACTTAATTCTGGCATCAGCCACCACCAAAACTAAGTCGGGTGTGACTAAATTAAATACCATTCTTAGCATGTGACGGATATGAGGCATATAAAATTCATTCCACAAGATCATAATGAAATCAATCAAAAAAATAATAACCATCAAAGCGATATAAGATCCATCACCATGCTAAACTCCAATAATATCCAGATGTCAAATTAAATAAAACTCCAATAAACTGAATCCACAATGAAATATCTAAATAAAACTGTAATAACTGTGGAACCAAATGGCCCACCAAATCCATAATAAAAGTCTCATAATCAAATGCGATGGAAAGAAAACTAAACTAAACTACTAAGCATAAAATAAATACTCTAGCTGCACCTCCAAGATGATCTCCAAAAAGTCCTATGCAACTACTCCAATACTTATTCCTAAAAAGGTTAGTCAACGCACGGGTCAGAGCCTCGAGCATGAAAACACACTACTCCCCTCAAATAGGGTCCATAAAACTAAACAGTAGCATTATACATGATAAATATTAAATATCATAATAGAATATTTTAAATTAAACGAGGTAATTAATAACGATGCGGGTAAATAAACAAGATATACAAGAAATACTCAACTATGCCATCTCATCATCTAAGTCCGATTATCCAATTATTTAACTTAGTGTAATTTATTCCAACTGTTTAGTTTTCCTCATTATAAACATCACTTTGTGGGACTCCTACTTAAATCTTTATATCATTTTATTTGTTTGCTTACGGTAATCCCTTCGTTCTACACCACACACATTCCCCTCGTCATAGCTAGCCAGTTCGTTTAAACTATCGACCCTGAACGTTATGTACGAGGTTCCACGTGTGACATGTCTTCATATCCAGTCAGTCCGTTTAAACTGTAAACGCTACACGTTATTCAGACGCCACACACCCACACGTCGCAATAGCCATCCATCCCGTTTCAAACTGTTGGTCCTCCACGTTATTAATAGCACCAATGTGTTTTTAACACCCGTTTTATTATCTTAGGTATTAATTCTCAATTTCTTATATTTCTCATTGTTTTATTAAATCTACCGCACCCTTATCATCGATGTTAGATGCTCAAAATACCCCTTAGCCCCATACCTAAGGGCCCCCCAAACACAAATACGTCCTACCCTATGTATACGATGAATTTCTATTAATAATCTCTTCCTAGTCTTATGCTTAGGCTAGAGAATCGATGGCATGACGTAAAAATCATCCCCACCCCGAAATCACCCATCCGAAAAGTCCACACTCACTAGTCCCTTACCTAAAAACCATAAATCGCACTAATGCCTACCCACTAGTCTCATACCTAGTAAGAATCCTAAAATATAGGTGAGTGCATACTATCAAAATCCCTTCATACCCGTGATGATGAATATAAAAATCGATAAATCACATAATCCCACAACACATATAAATAATATCACAAATATATTTGTGATGGCATAATTTAATTTAATTTCATTAATATTTACCATCGTCTTTCTTAACAAAATTATTTCCATTTAATCATTATAGATTAATCAACATGCAAGTTTAGTGATCACACCAAAATTGTCCAAATTTATTAATTACTTAATTTTCATGCGTGAACACGCCCCGATTTCATTAAAATAAACTCCGTAATATTCTGCATGCTATTCGACACCCATAACAACCAAAACCCACTACTCTCTCCTATGCACCTAAGGGTTTTAAGTCTTATTCCATATTAAAAAATTTCATCAAAACAGTACCAAACTTAGTTTTCACTTTTTCTAATTAAGTTGCTAATCTATTTTAAGAAAAACATGGCATTAAAGGTTTAGGCGACACTTAAAACGCATAATACTGAAGGAAGAGAATGGAGTATCCATGCCTGAGATTAGTTCAATCAAAAATTTGAGTATACGGTTGAATTCCTCTAAACAAATTAGTAAGGAATCGCTCTTGAATAATCTTGAGTAAACCCCAATTAAGCCTTCAAATCTTAAGTCAAAACTTTGATTCAGTTGGAGGTTAAGGTTTGTAGTTGGGTGACAAATATTTTGGAGGAGCCTTCTGGAGCAAAAGTTTGTAAAAAAGTGATTTATGAAGTCCATCCATGAATTAGTTATAATATATAAGTGATTAAGTAATTTGGTTACAATTAGGATTCTAATTACCCTTAACCATCTCGTTGTCTCTGCCACCGACCGAATCGATTCCGTTTAGGGCCGAATCGATTCGACCCTAGCGATCTTCCCAGTTCCGCTAGTTTATATATATATATATATATATATAAGCAAAATTTAATAAAAACTCCATTTTAACTCCGATTTTAATTCCAATTGAAATTTTACTTTTCAAGAATAAAAACCAACATATTAAATTATTAAAACAATTAAATCCATGTTTCTCGATTTTCAAATTGATTGAATACACTAAAATGAGCCTTATTTTATTTTGCGCATTTACGCTTCATCGAATTTTGAGGATGATATCCCTGTGCTAGTGGAGAAGTATGTAACACCCCGTAATTTAAATCGGTAATTATTCAATCAATTCAAAAATTGAAAAAAGAATAAATTTTTGGATTTAATTATTTTAATAATTTAATATGTTGGTTTTTATTATTGAAAAGTAAAATTTCAATCAGAATTAAAATGGAGTTTTTATAAAAAAAATCTTATATATATAAATTGGCGGAACTGCGCAGATCGCCAGGGCCGAATCGATTCGGCCCTAAACTGAATCGATTCGGCTTGTGGTAGAGGCTACGAGATGGTTAAGGGTAATTAGAATCCTAATTGTACCCAAATTCCTAAATCACTTATATATTATTACTAATTCGTGGATGGACTTCCTAAATCATTTTTTCACAAACTTGTACACCAGAAGGCTCCTCCAAAATATTTTCCTCTCAACTACAAACCTTAACCTCCAACTTAATCAAAGTTTTGACTCAATATTTGAAGGCTTAATTAGGGTTTACTCAAGATTGTTCAAGAGCGACACTTTGCTAATTTTCTGAGAGGAATTCAACCGTCTACTTAGATTTTTTATTCAACTAATCTCAGCCATGGATACTTTATTCTCTTCCTTTAGTAATATGCGTTTTAAGTGTCCCCTAAACCTTTAATGACATGTTTTTCTTAAAATAAATTAGCAACTTAATTAGAAAAAGTGAAAACTAAATTCAGTACTGTTTTGATGAAATTTTTTAATATGGAATAAGACTTAAAACCCTCGGGTGCGTAGGAGAGAGTAATGGGTTTGGGTTATTATGGGTGTAGAATAACATGTAGAATTTTACGGGGTTTATTTGAATGAAATTGGGATGTGTACACACATGAAAATTACATAATTAATAAAAGTGGAAAATTTTGGTGTGATCCTTAAACTTGCATGTTGATTAATCTATAATGATTAAATGGAAACGATTGTGTTAAGAAAGACGACGGTAATTATCAATTAAATTAAATTAAATTGGGCCATCACAAATATATTTGTGATATTATTTATTTGTTGTGGGATTATATGATTTCTTGATATTTATATTCATCATCCCGGGTACGACAGGATTTTGGTAGTATGCTCTCACCTATATTTTAGGATGCTTACTAGGTATGGAATTATTGGGTAGGCCTTAGTGTGATTTATGCTTTCTAGGTATGGGACTAGTGAGTGTAGACTTTTTCGGATGGGTGATTTTGGGGTGGGGGTGATTTTTACATTGTGTCGTCGATTCGCTAGCCTAGGCATAAAACTAGGAATAGATTATTAATATAAATTCATCCTATACATAGGGTAAGACGTATTTGTGTTTAGGGAACCCTTATGTATGGGAATAAAGGGTAGTTTGATGATCTCACATCGATAATAAGGGTGGGGTAGATTTAATAAGATAATGAGAAAGATGAGAAATTGAAAATTAATACCTAAGATAATAAAGCAGGTATTCAAAATATATTGGCGTCGTTAATAACGTCCAAGACCGACAGTTTGAAACGGGTTGGCTGGCTATTGCGACGTGTGGGTGTGTGGCGTCTGAATAATGTGCACGATTGATAATTTAAACAAGCTAGATGGATTTGAAGACGTGTCATGCGTGGAACCTTATACATAACGTGCATGATCGACAGTTTAAGCGGACTGGCTAACTATAGCGAGGAGAATGTGTGTGGTGTAGAACAATGGGAGTACCGCAACCAAACAAATAAAATGAGATAAAGATTTAAGTGGGAGTCCCACAAAGTGATGTTTATAATGAGAGAAATTAAACAGTGGGAATAACGTAAATTAAGTTAAATAATTGGATAATTGGATTTAGATGATGAGATGTCATAGTTGAATATTTTTAGTATATCTTGTTTATTTACCCGCATTGTTATTAATTATCTCGTTTAATTTAGAACATCCTATTGTGATATTTATCATGTATAATGATACTACTTGGATTCATGGACCCTATTTTAGGGGAGTAGTGTGTATTCATGCTCGGGGCTCTGACCCATGCGTTGACTAACGTTTTTCAGGAATAGTATTGGAGTAGCTGCATAGGATTTATTGGAGATCATCTTAGAGGTGCAGCTGGAGTATTTATTTTATGCTTAGTAGATTAGTTTAGTTTAGCATCGTGATGGTTATTATTTTTTTGATTGATTTCATTATGATCTTGTGGAACGAATTTTATATGTCTCATATCTGTCACATGCTAAGAATGGTATTTAATTTAGTGACGCCTGACTTAGTTTTGGTGGCGATCGACGCCACAATTAAGCAGGGTGGTACAAACAAGTCAATGTTGTGAAGACTAACTTCTTTCGTCATATACGAGCATCAATGCGAGGATAATATTACCCACACTTTCGAGCCCTTCGAGAGACTGGAGTAAAAATTGAGGAAGGCGTTACCATAGTCTAATCTGAGCTAAAGAATGTGACTGAACAATTCACTCCTCAGAAATATGAAAAGTCCGTTAGTGCTATAATCTCAACCATCAACAACATTTCCCAATCCGCTACCTCGTGGGAACCAAAAATTTTCCCTAGCCCTACTAAGAAAGAGTACACTGAACTCCATGCTCGCCTATCAAAAGTCTATCAGGCCCTGCCAAGTCGAAACCTAATTAAACCTTTGGACCCTCATCCATAACCAAATCCACTCCCTAAAAATAAAGCTAATGCCCATTGTGGTTTACTCATATCCGATGGCTATACTACCGACCAGTGCTTCCACCTTCAAAATGTGATACAAGGCCTAATTGATCGGGGTATCAATGCCGCACCAGCCAATCCTAAGCCCAATACCACTCATAATCCACTATCAGCCCATACAAACGTCTTCTTTCTAATGAGTGACCCATAATATTATCCATCTACTCAAATTGTGCCCAACAAAGCACACATTATACCCGTAATCTCACCTAGGTCACTAAAGGTTTCCCTATATTTTCTCCTACAACCTACCTTCTTTATCGACTAAGATTTTTCACTCCTTATAAGGGTCTGCATTGTCATTTGTACCCATTCTAAAGGGAAAGACATAGAGTTACCAGCTGTATTGAACCAACTCTTGGAGTTTGGGCTTAAATTTCCCCCGAGATGACTAGTGATTGTCACAAATTTGGTGGCTTATTCGTGAAAGCCCAAAAATAGGCTTGACAATCAGATGAATGGGTGGTACCTATTGAATAAGTCTATCTAGATGATGTGGTATTGATAATGGCTGATGCATTTCGACAGACAAGTGAAATTTACAACAATGATGAGTTACTCACCGCTTTGAAGCTTTAGGGATGCTTGGTCCCTTCACTTCTTCACCCCCCATTGAGTGGGATGCTTTGTACGATGAAGCCATCGAGGTTATTGAATGTATTGATTTCTCTTGGAAAGAGGACATAATTGCCACCGGACTAGGTCTTAGATGATGAATCCAGTCGGGAAGAAACCAACCTAGTAGCCAGTCTATGCAGAATGATATCCTTCAAAGATTTGTTAGGGGAAATTAATAAGGTGGCTATTCAGGCAGAGGTAGATGAAGACATGGGGTTCTTGTTCTTCCCCACCTCAGTAAATCACATAAACAAGTCAGGGAAACACTACAAAAATTCGATTCCTCATGTGATCGAGACATATAAAGGAAAGGGAGTTGTTAAAGAACTTCCCATGCCAAAAATGATCGTCGAAGAAAGTAAAGTCCTTGACCAGATCAAGAAAACTCAAGCCAATATTACCCTATGGTTTTTTTTAATGTCCTCCCAGCTACACCGGAATGATCTGATAAAACTCCTAACTGGGCCTATAGTCCTTCCTTCCACTACTCTCGAAGAAGTTGTAAACATGGTTAGGTTCTTGACCTCTTCCAGACTACTCTCCTTTTCTGAAGTAGAGATACCAAAGATCGTCCTTGATCACAATTATGCCCTAAATATCTCCATTAAAGAATTGAGAAAGACAGTTCCGGCCTCACTTATTGATAACGGATTTGCCCTCAATGTTTGTCCTCTAAAAAACCTTCAATTATTTGGGATTAAAAGTCAGTGATCTCACTCCCACTTTTGTCGTCGTACGTGCTTACGATAATACTCGTCGAGAGGTAATGACATCCATAAAACTCTCAATATCAATCATGTCACCGAGTTCCAAGTCATTGATATACATGCATGTTTTAACCTTATCATTGGCCTTCCATGGCCCCACAGTATCCGAGGGGTATTTTTTTTACTATCCAAAACTGAAATTCTTTACCAAAGGCTAGGTTATTGATTATGCAAAACTATTTCATATATATTCCCTTAATTTCGATTCTTTTATGGTCTCGTGTGGTGTAAATAGACTAGATTTATCCCATATTCATGCTACTGACCCGTTTGGCGAGTATTTATTGTTTTGTATATTTCTCGTGTGTTTTACAGGTATTTCATGCAAGTAAATACGGGAGAGAAACTGAAACAGTGAAAGAAATAAAGGAAAGGAAGTTGACAGGAATTTTTATAATTTTTCAGTCAAAACCCAAAGGAGGAGCCAACTAGAAAGTTTAAGAGCTTTAAGTCACAATAATACTGGAAAAAACTCACTTAAATTTGAGTTACGGCGAAGAAGTTATGCACGTTTGAAGTTGAGGAGAAAATCTAGTGGCAGAAACTTCGAGCGCACAAGGCATTACTTGGACAATACTGGAAAAATGAACTGGTTAGGGTAATAGGAAAACTGGTTCACCATTCATAACGTGCCAGATCCATGACAAATATTAGTCACACTTTAAAACCGTGACAAATTATCTGAGGCGGAATTTTTATTTTGGCCTTACTTTTTAGCCTAGAGAGTTTTATGTTTTGAGGACTCTTCTAAACGACTTCTAACCTATATATTGAGTCATTAGGGTTCTCTTAACATAGATTTCATTCATTGTAAATATCCTAATCAAGGAGAACAATTTACAAGTTTTTCAGCTTCTATTCAATAGTTTTTCGATTCTTCTTCAAGCTTTGATTTCTTCTTGCATGTTTATGTTCTTCAACCTTGGAAATCTTAAATTCCAGCACTATTATTATTGTTTCATAATTTTTTCATGCTTTTTAATAAATTCTTGCATTGTTAACACCATCATGTTTAGTAGCTAGTTCAAGGGTTGAGATCATATTTTCGCCATTGAGGGGTATTGAGCTTTGAAAGTTTTGGGTTAAGTCTCTTCATGCATGATGTTTATGATTAATTGTTTATGCTCGGTTAATTATTTTCGAACTAAAAATCCTAATTTCACTTTGTTTAGCCCATGGCAGGGATGTGATCCTAATCCCGTTTTCTTATTCTTTGCTAATTTTCAATTAGTTTTAGTTAACTTCTTTATTTCCTCCCCTTTTTCCTTTCTCACCCCGTCATTATCTTTTACACTTTTATTTTAGAAGTAATAAATCAATTAAAATCTATCAAACATTCTCTGTGGATTCGATACCCAGACTAGCTTCTATACTCCATTAGAGTGTAGTTAAAGTTTAGTTTTTTTTATATTGTGGTCGAAAGCCGATAACAATGATTAGCATATTACACGAACGCTCGGTTTTTGCCTCGATTAGTTATCACTAATTTGGGGGATGCCTACCGTATAGAAAATGCCAGCAATAGTAATAGAGATCCAGCATGGAACGAATGACATGCCCCTCTCTGATTTCAGAGTTGATCCACTTCCCCTTTCAGTAGGAGATAATTTTAAAGATCGAATATGTCTGGAACCCAACCCTCATGGCAACGTCAACGTGATTCAGATGTTCAAGAACATGCAGTTCATGCTCGGAATGGGGCTAGGGATACGCCAATAAGGGATCCTTAAGCCCATAGTCCTGAAGGAGGCCTTTCCCCATGTGTCTTGGGTTACCAACCCGAACTAGAACAACTCAAATCACTCCGGTTTCAACGACCAAAAAGAAGATTTGAAGATGAAAAGATTGTTCTGAAAGGTTCTTTGAACGGAAGGTATATTAAGGAGGGTGAAGACTTCCATTTTTGCAACTTTCTTGAACCATGGTATGACCATGTCGACAAGAAGATAATATTAGGGCTGGAAATCTTCTTTCAAGATAATAACTCTTGGGCCAAATACTTCCAACATGAAGTACAACTGCTTAGATACCGTGCCATCAGACTCATCTACTCAAATCAAGGTTGCTGACATGTCTCTTCTCAACTGAAATGTCATGCTTGTTCAACCTACTCAGATTCAACCTGACCTTGCTATTCACTCTATCATAGTCTCTTCACCTGATGTTATAATTCCTTTTTCCTGATATCAATGTAACTGAGACCTATTTTGATGATTTCTCAATGTTGTTTTTCTCGATAATGAAATCAATGAGGATTTTAAATATCTTGTTGTGCCTTACATTAATTGTCTCGATTCTAATCAAAATCTTGATGATGATGATTTTTCAAATGAATAATTCTTAACTGATCTTAATAAGGAGGATAACCAACAACATAATCACGTTCAAATTAATGATGATGAGACTGTTATTATTAATCTTCGTTCAATTATCCATCAGGGAGAGATTAGGATAGGGTCCACCCTTAACGAGCACGAGCGTACATAATTTAAAGATCTACTGAAGGAATTTGTGGACGTCTTCACATAGTCCTATGATGACATGCTCGACATTCACCCAGTAATAGCTCAGCATGAGATTCTAGCATTCCCAGAATAAAAGTCGATCAAACAGAAAATAAGGTAGCTTAACACCGAATGGTGGCTCAAAGTCGAAGAATAAGTAGTCAAGAAACTGAACGGGGGTTTCATTTGTGTAGTCGAATATCCTACATGGCTCGCCAATGTTGTTATGTGCCTAAATCTGGAGGAAAAGTCTACATGTGCATTGACTACCGGGATTTGAATAAAGGATCCCCAAAGGACGATTACCCATTACCCAACTTCGACATGATCTTGTAACACATGCCTAGCCACGACCTCAAGTCATTTTTCGATGGAATCTCCATATACAACCAAATCAAGATGCACCTTGACCATTAGGATAAAATTTCCTTCATCACCCCATGGGGAACCTTCTGCTAGACTGTCATGCCATTCGAACTCAAGAATGTTGGGACTACCTACCAAAGGGCTGCTACAACCATCCTCCACAACCTTAGTCACAAGAAAGTCTAAGTTTATATAGAAGATATGATCATCAAATCTAAAACTCAGGAAGGTCATATTCCCACCTTTCGAAAGTTATTCGAGCAGCAACGGTAATACCAGATCTAGCTAAACCCGGAGAAATGCATTTTAAGCTTCATGAAAGGAAAACTCTTGGGATTCATGGTTAATGAGAAAGGAATCAAAGAAGACCCCGTCAAATTGAAAGACATACTTGAGATCCCACCACCATGGATAAATAAGGAAGTTTGAGGATTCTTGGGTAAACTACAGTACATTAGTCAGTTAATCAACTAACTCACTCTATCTGCGAACCCATTTTCATACTTCTCCAGAAGGATTCAACTAAAGTCTGGAGTGAGGCCCGCCAAGAAGCCTTTGACTGGATCAAGCGATATTTTACTCGACCTTCTTTGATTGTGCATCTACAGTCAGGTCTCCCCTACTCCCATACTTGACTATTATAGATACTACAGCATGGGCTTTGCTAGAATAATACATCGAAGAATGCCATAAGGAAACAAAACATTTATTACGTTGATTGCAAATTGGCCAGGGAAGAAGTCAACTACACTGCTTTGGAGAAAGTATGTGTCGCCTTGGTCTAGGTCATACAAAAGTTAAGGCACTACATGCTTGCCTTCCCCATCAAACTAGTATATTGTATAAATCCCATTAAATACTTACTAGAAAGGCATGCTATGTACAAATGAATGGACCGTTGATTGATATTTTTGTCGAGTTCGATATCGTGTATGTCACACAGAAAGATATGAAAGGAACATACATCTCTGACTACCTTGCTAATTACCCCATGGAAGCAGTCGATGTTTGGGTCTCTGATTTCCCAGACGAAGATATTCTCTACACGTCTCAAGAGGACCTCAAATGAAAAATGTTCTTTGATAGAGCTACCAACAAGAAAGGGTACACCATTGGGATACTCCTAATCATCCTTGATGACTCCCACACCCCAACTGCCAAAAAATTAGACTTTCCTTACAGCAACAATAAGACTGAGCATGTGGCATGCATTATAGGCCTCAATATCGCTCTCAAGAAAGGAATTCGACACCTAGACATCTATGAAGACTCTGCCCTTATCGCTAACTAAATCCTTAAAAAATGAAAAGTCAAATATGAGAAGCTCATACCCTTCCATGGCCACCTAGAAGAGGTGGACTCCCAGTTTAAAGATGACACCTTCCACTACTTAATCCGTGTAAAGAACAGCCTAGCTGACGCCCTTTTTACCCTAGCCTCCGTGGTCAACATGCCTTAAGGAATAACAATGGCCCCTTTCATGGTTTAAAAACAATCTAAGCCTACCTACTGCTACCATATTAAACTATTCCTGAGGAAGATTCTGATATGGTCGGTTTTGGTACTATGACTTATGATGCCTCTTCAAACATAATATGTATCCTCAAGATGTCGAAAAGAAATATCGTGCGTCCCTTCGCAAACTAGTTGCCTAGTACATCATCTATGACAAAGAATTATTTAAGAAAAACTTTGATAAAACCCATTTTCACTGCATAGTAGGTGCTAAAGTTGAAGAAATGATGCAGAAGATCCACAACAAGGAATACGAGTCCCATATGAACGATCACATGGTTGCAAAAATGATCATCCATCAAGGGTATTATTGGACCACCATGGTTCAAATTGCACTGACTATATTCGAAGATGCCTTAAATTCTAATAGTTCTCTAATCTCTAATACTTGCCTCCTTAAGAAGTATAAAATATGACCTCTCTATAGCCCTTCTCCACCTAGGGAATTGATATCATAGGGAAGGTTACTCTCATTTCTTCAAATGATCATGAATTCATCCTAGTCGCCATTGATTACTTCACCAAGTGGATCAAAGACGAGTCATACGTGGTGATAAATGCCAATAAACTAACCAAGTTTATTAAAAAAAAAATAGCATCTGCTGATACGGAGTTCCCCATGATTTAGTGTCAGATAATGGGCTCCATTTCAAAGCTGAAGTCACGACGATTACGGGATTCAGATAAACATATCTTCTCTTTACCGAGCCCAAAACAATGGTGTTATCGAAGCCTTTAATAAAAGCATCAAAACCATAATTAGCAAGATGATAGAGAGTTACAAATATTGGGACGACCGGATCCCTTATGCCAATGGGGCTATCGCACTTTAATTAGTACACCTAATGGGTCTACCCTTCACTCTCTAGTATACGGTATGGAAGTAGTCCTACCCGTTAAGATATAGATACCTCCCCTTTGTGTCCTACTTTAAAGAAAAATTGAAAAAAAAGAATGGCATCAGAGTCGCTTTGATGAATTATCACTCCTAGATGAAAATAAACTTAAGGATCTATACCATATACAGGGATACCATTACCGGATAGCGGGATCTTCCAATCAAAAAGTCAAGGACCGTGGTGTCTAAGAAGGAGACCTCGCCCTCAAAGAGATCATAGAACATGTCTGGACCCCAGAGGGAAATTCAACCCGAATTAGAGCGGTACCTATATTGTGAAGAAAACTCTTTCAGGACGCACTGCTATGCTCATAGACCTCGATGGAAAAGAGAGTCAGTGTCCAGTCAACCTGGACTGTCTCAAGAAATTTTACCCTTAGTCCAAAATCTTGGTGTACTTAGACTCTTGTCATCCTCCTTCTATTCTAAAAACAAAATTCTTCATTCCCTATACCCAGAACTATGTGGGACTTGATTCTCTCAAAAACCTTTTCTTTTTAAAATGAAACTCATGAGAATCTTCAAAACCCCTAGAGGTATGTAGGCAACCTATACGCCATTCATGGGTCTGGTCCCCTTCCTTTTCATAAAATGCTATTCTTTTCAAACCTCTGAGAACGGTGGTTTATTTTATCATTTACATGAACAAAAGGATTATGTATGCCTTAGGAATTGGTATAAATAATTCAAATGCAAAACTCATCAATAGGCACAACAAAATATGAAAAAATAATAATTTTTATTTCTAATAAGGAATACAACGATGTTACATGAAGTACCATCGAAGGGAGATAAACCCACCACCCCTTTCCACTGACCAAAATGTTCCTAAACAAGCTTAACCTTAAACTAAGATACACAAAAATTATTCCAAATCCCAAAATATAAAAACACCAAAATCACCATAGCTTCACAAAACATTGCCCTAAACTATTGGACGGCTCGGCTTCATCATCGTCACCATGCCCTCGAGGTCCCCAAGTTTCCCACTCCTGGTTGACGTTCCATATGCAATCTATGTATTGGTACGCCCTAGTGAGCCTAGCTAAAATAACAACAGCGTCTTCTATGCTGTCAAAAGTGACGAACCATCTTTGACCGATATCTTTCGCCATAATTTTCTCTACTACTCGCTTCCATAACCACTTCAAGTAGTCCCAAGACACATGCCATAACCCTCCCGCAGTTTATGACGGATCGATAGACGGTCAATGACATTAATACAAAGAGCCCAACATCATCCTTAGTGATTCAGTCAAATCCTCCACTGGGAAGAAGTTTGTTATGCGAGGGGGACAATTTGTTCCCACCAGACTTGGCGCATAAGTCGCCAGGAGAAAGAAAAGGAAGTTTTTCGAAGACCCACTAATTGTACATATTGATACTTTTCAAGTTATAAGACATACAGTAAGTCCTAGCACCATAGCACTAACCAGTGAAGACACCAAGCTCCATTCTCTATAGGATAGTTAACCCAACTCTCTAAAGAAAGGCTAGACAAAGACATTGGGTAGAACTTCCCAAGGATATTTAGGAGGGGCCACTAGACGAAACCTCTTTATAATCCACATAGACAGCATTACTGGGTTATCCCTCAAAAAGTCGAAATGGCCCTCCTTCCAAGCATCCAGACCATTCAGAGTCTCAGCCAGTACCACCATTGCAGGATTATGGCGATAAGAGATGCAAACCCTTATCATAACCACTTAGGAATTTACTGTAAAGTCTCCAGTCACCAGCAATATCCTCATAGCATGGCCCAAGGCGATAACTCTAGCAAAGCCAACATCCTCAAAACACACAAACGCATGAAATACATAACCTCCTGAAGAGAAATAGCTCCTTCGGTACCCAACAGTCGATCCACCGATGGAAAAATATGAAGCAACTACAATAAGAATACCCGGGTAGAATGAGATAAATCAGGCATAGCCATCGCAAAACTGGGGCTGACCCCCATCATGGCCTAGAACTACTCATAGGTGGGGCAGACCTTGTTCAGGCTGAAATGACAGACATGGTCCTAAGGGTGCTAGAATTGTACTGTTTCTACCAACTGGTTCCAGTTTATGGCTCAGTTATGCCACAGAGAAACCCGACTAGGTTGAAAGCATCGTAATTCACATTGTATAAGCAAATGGCCTCCAGAACACAAGGTAGGAAGCAGATCCTTCACACATGGGAAGAGACATTTGAAAATGAGAAATATAAAACAAGAAGAAAAATATGAGTTTTGGTGGAGAAAACATATTACACCCCCCCCCCACTTTATGCTCAAAACCTTTGGCAAAAGACAAGACCTTTGGAAACCCAATTATATTTTAACCCCATAAGAGTACTCTGATGTGTAGGAAAGTACAATCATGGACTATGGTTGATTTGACTTGACCCCCATACCGATAGGCAGGTCAAGGGGTATGCCGATCGGTAACCCCTTGTTTTGGAAACTTCCATCTCTCCTCTTTTATCAAAATCAAATTCAAAAAAATCCTCATTTTGAAAAATTACCCTTGTGTTATTTTCTCATTTTTCTCTCAAGAAAAACAATTTCTCTTAAAATAAATTAGTAATCAAAAATATTTTCCCTGCATTAATTAATTTTACTCTTTTTTCTAATAATAAACATTTTGCCTTTTATTCTCATTTCCGTAATTATCTCTATCTTTGCATAAAATAAATAGTCTCAACATAAATTTAAAGTGTATTAAGAAAAATACTAAAAAAGAAAATGCATATTCTTCATATATTTTGCTTCATTTGGTTACATTTTGCAGATAGAAAATAAAAATAAAATATACAAACATGACTTCGCCCGCACCCTCAACTCTCCTTCTCTCCAACCCTAAACCCCCATGATAGACGCGCTTTCTCCTACGATGAGAAGTGGAGGATCAGAAGTGGCAAGCATCATAAAGCATGAAGGGGTCGACTTCTTAATATAGTCTGACATGGAGGACATCCAATCCTTGATATCCCCATCCATGTGGTCAACACTCGAATATACTACAAGCAAAGAAGAAAGAAGGAAGGCAAATCAGTCAGTAAAGAAGCAAAAAAGAATTAAGAAATAAGAAATAAAGGATATACCTCAGTCTGGAGGCCTCATCCGTAAGCCCCATCAACCCAGATACAGACGCATTACATTGATGCAGCACGCTCAGTGACTCCCTACTACTCAGTCAAAAATTGTGGAAGGGGGAAATTCTGAATAATTGGAGCCTCCCATGCCGCCGCCACCGACGTGACACCACCTACGTTGTGTGATGATCCCACCAGTGCACTAGTCCCCATGCCCAAAGCCATGGTGGGTGGAGACATGTTCTCCACATTATAGATACAAGCAGACATCAACGAGCTCGTCACAAAATCTAGGTAATCATAGCTCGTCGTTGTACCTATAGATCGTAAATCATCGTTGTCACTCGGGCATCGTTCGGAATCTCTCTCACCCGCCTCATGTACATAAGGTCACCTACAGTGGGACCACTACCTACTCATCCACAATTTTCCACACCTCCCTCTCCCCTAGGTACTAGACGTACCCAAACTCATGTGAGATCAATCGTCACATCTGCGCGTTTAAACTCGTCACCCCTGTATCATGTGGAGTCACCCCCAGAGGTAGAAGCTCACTTGTAATCCCCAACAGAGAATCAATATATACTCAAGGAATGAAGATGCCAAAAATGACTAAAAAAATATAAAGATGACCTGATCACTCGTTAGGGCATTTAGATCCCGTCACACATCTTCTAGGACAAAGACTGATTTGGCCTCCGATTGGACTTTCGCCACCAAAATACCCGACAGAAGTCCCCCCAAACCTCGTAGGGATATCAACCCCGCATTATACCTGATCACCTCATAAAACCACATATGCAAAAGCCAGGAATTGACACAAAAAAATACAAAAGAAGAATGCAAGGAAATACACAAAAAGGAAAACAAATTCAAACTCTAAAAGTTACGTAGCTCCCATAGAAGTTTATCGAAAGCACCGACTGAAAGAATTCAAAGAAGAATAAAGGGATGCCAAGGTCAGTCTCCCCCAATCATATATCTAGACATCGAAAATCGTCCTCAGATATGGTAAGAAATATAGATGGACGACGTCGGTCGTGTGTCTCACCTTTCACCCATCAGTCATGTCCACCCTCCTCTTCAGGAGTGTCTCTCTTAAAGAAGAAATACGGATTGAATTCGTAGATATGATCCTATCTACATCCACTAATGCCGCTTGCACCCCCACCGTTGTCACCCTCAGCATGAGATCCACCATTATCGAAAATCCCTCTCAATCAACCCTATCAACTGCTAAACATCTATGGGAGTAACCATCATCTCCCTAATAAACACCCAAAAGTGTTTAATTTATGCCTAAATAGATGCATTTTAGTCACTCATTTCTAATAAAAATGGCCTTATGTTCGTATTTGTCTATAGTGCAGGTCAATATGCAGTCGCAACATTAAATAGTGCTAAATCAAGTCAATTGAGATGAAGAAGCTGTCAATTGCATTAAATGAAGAAAATCAAAGCGACTGTGAAGACTGAAGTCCTGTTGAGCTTTCCCAGATGAGTTTCGATGCCCCGAACCTAGTCCCCTACCAAACCTATGCCTAAAATGAGTCCTTGCCATCACCCGAGCCTCCTGTGTGTTTAGTTGTTTTTTTAGCATTTTCTAGAATTTTATTTATGCCGTAGATAATTTTTAGGATTTCTTTTATTTTATTTGTGTGCGTTTAGTTTTAAAATTAGGGTCCGTTATCGTGCGTCGAGTATTTTTATATATTTTTATGTAAATATATAGGTGTGTGTTTTATTATATTTTTAGGTATTTTATTTTATTTGTTTTTAGTATTTTTTTTATTTTACTTTATTAGTTTAATTTTATTATTATTTTATTTTATCATATTTGTTTTTAATTTTATTAGGTTAGTTTTATTTTTTATATTTTTTTATTTGAGTCTTTTAGTTAGAGATTAGGAGCTTCATTTTTATTTTAATATATTTTATTTAATGTTTGGTAGTTTTATTTTGATTTTTATATAATCTACACGCACACACACACACACCATATTATCATACACACACTCACACTCAATCCTACCCCCACCTCCTCTCTCTCTCACCTCTTACCAACAACCAAACCCGGAGACCCCCTTCCATTACCCGACTTCCCAATCAAGCCATACCGAACATGCTCAACTCGATGCTCCAACCCGTCAACCAAAGCCCGAAAACCCAACCACCATCCCAAATCCCTCCGGGCACAAAACCATTGCTTCGACATTTAAACCCAACCCAGAATACAACCTGTAGATCCATCTACTGCCCACCATCCATTTTCGGCGAGTTTCAAACTGCCAGCAAGTCCTAAACTAGCATTACCCAACATCCAAAACAACCATCTTCACATAGCCAAACTCGAACACCCTTTAACCCATTCAAATAGAACCCTTCCGATCTTACCTGGAATCCATACCTCCCTTCTAACCCGAGACCTGCCAGTTCCGGACCTCTGACGTCTTCCCAACCCAATTTCAAAATTGAACCATCAGCCCGATAATCCATACCCACCATTTCAACCTCAAAACCCAAAAGTTATACATCAACTTGTCCCTGTCAACCTTATACCTAAAAACCCACGTGCTTTCACGGTCAACAATCTTGACTTAGCCAAAATAAAATTCCAATAATCTCTCAATTATTAAACCCACCTCATGTGTTTTTAAAGGAGAAGGTATCTCATTTAAAGAAGACTCTCACACAGATGAAAAAAAAGAGATAAAGAGAGACTGCTTTGCAGTACATTTTTGTACAGTTTAGGAATAAAAAAATAGGCTTCAAAAAATAAAAATAATATAGTTTAGTTTAGAATAAATTTTAGGTTTGATTTTTATTTTTTTAAAAAGGTGTTTCAAGCTTGACCACTATATTTTGGGGTGAGGGTCCCTCAAATACCCCCTCCTTAGTCTCTAGGAAATATGAGGTTGAGAAACCCCCGAGTCCCTCAACATCAGAAATTCATATTGAGAAGAAACCCCTAGGGTCCCTCAACAACACAAATTCATATTGAGAAGCAACCCCCAGGGTCCCTCTACAACAGAAATTCATATTGAGAAAGAACCCTAAGGGTCCCTCTACAACAGAAATTCATATTGAGAAGGAACCCCCAGGGTCTCTCTACAACAGAAATTCATGTTGGCAAGGAACCCCCTGGGTCCCTCAACGACAGAAATTCGTATAGAGAAGGAACCCCCAGGGTCCCTCTATAGAAGAAATTCATATTAAGAAGGATCCCCTAGGGTCCCGACAGAAAGTCATATTAAGAAGGAACCCCACCTAGGGTCCCGACAGAGAATCCATATTAGTGCGGGAACCTAGGTCCCCTGGATGAAGAAAATGCATAATTGGTGAAAGAGCGGCTAAGGTCCATCGATCGCAGTAAATCCATATTGGTGCGGGAACCTAGGCCCACTGGCCGCAGAAAATGCATAATTAGTGAAAGTGCACCCACGGTCCCTTGACCGTAGAAAATCCATATTGGTGCAAGAACCTAGGCCCCCTGGCCACAGAATATGCATAATTAGTGAAAGAACGGACAAGGTCCCTCGACCGCAGAAAATCCATATTAGTGTGGGAACCTAGGCCCCCAACCGAGGAAAATGTATAACTAGTAAAAGAGCATCCAAGGTCCCTCCCCGCAGAGAATTCATATTGTTGAAGGAACCTAGGCCCCCTGATTGCAGAAAATGTATAATTAGTGAAAATGAACCCAAGGCCCCTCGATCGCAGAGAATTCATATTGGTACGGGAACCTAGGCCCCTTGGCCGCATAAAATGCATAATCGATGAAAGATCACTCAAGGTCCCTCAACCAAAAATCGGGGTAGAGACCCCAGGATGAGGGAGTGGTTACCATGAGCAACCCCTCATCATGAAAAGTCATTCTTTTAAATAACAACAGTATTAACACTTTTCTTTCTTGTACAGGTAGCCTAGTTGAGCTGGCAGGGTTCAAATAGGCCGATTAGGATCTCTTGGGAGTTTTGGCTTGGAGGCTGAGGAAAAAGGTTTTTTGAGAAAGCTCAACCACTTAGCATTTTAGGATTGAGAGAATACTAGTTGAAAGACCCTAGGGTTTCCCAGTCCCCACACACCTCAAAGTCAGACACAACCAGGGTGAGCAGCCAAAGGGTTACTCACGAGAAAAGAATTGTTTATAAAATTATTTTAAAGGAGAGGGTCCTCTAGGCCCCTCTCAAGAGAAATGATTTTAGAAGGGAGTCCACAAGACCCCCTCAAGCTTACAAAGATTTTAGATGAGGTGATCCTTGAGACCCCCTCAAGTTTATAAAGTTGGTACCAAAAGTTACTCTTTCAAAAGATATTTACCAAATCAGATATTTTGTCTCCATTAGGAGACATATTTGCTTTTTGAATTTGCTTTGCACCAGGTGGCAGCTGTCTGAGGGGACAGGCTGTTGCACACTCGTAGGGAGAAATGGTACACTGCAGACCTTGTCCCTCACCAACCCTCTAAGTTTTTGGCACCAAAAGTGCTAACTCATCCCTAGTTCCTAAGTATAAATAGGACCCCTGGGAAAGGTCAAGAAGAGATAAAAAAACTCAATAGCACTGTTACTTTGTCAAAATCACACGAGAACTTCCAAGTATTCTCTCCCTGCTATCTCTCTAGTGCTAAGTGCCTTGTTCTTTCACTCCTCACTGACAGTCATCATTCTCAAGAGCTCTTCTTGAGAAAATTACTATTATTATTATGGAATTTCATCTTCTTACAGGGGGAGTTCTATCTTGATCTCCATTTTTACCAAAAGGAGAAGGTTTCATCAAAAGCTGCTCCAAAAGTTCTTGAGAACCTTGCAGACAACATCCATTGGAGTGGGTCACGCCTCACCCTTTCTAGTTATTCATAGACCCCCGTCTCATTACCCTCCTATAATTTTTATTTGTGTAATCAAGTGTAGAAATTGTGAAGCATTTCAAGAACATGATTCGATAGTAAAATTTGCGTATTGTATTTCTTTTCCTTGTTTCATTTCATATTATTCTTGACATGTATTTAATTGTTGTGTTATGTTCTAATACGATAATGTTAGGCTAAAAACACCGTTCAAGGGGTGGGACGAAACTGTGTAGGATGTTAGCTTAATTAATTAATTTTGTTGATTGTGGTAATTCTAGGAAAATTTATTTTTAATTGTCACACATTAATTTAAGTATCGAGAGATAGTGAATTAATTTTGTTTTAATATTTGATTTTGGAATCGAAATAGAGATAGGTTTTTCCTACAAATTGAATATTAACTCAGATTTGCGATTCTCCGATTCATATGTTTTTTTATATAAATCGATCTTAGTAGGTGATTTCTTTAAAGAGAGTATAAATCCATTTTGTAGAGTAGTGGAATTTTTAAATGAGTTTTCTGACGAAAAAAATATTATTGAATTTATAATTGTAAAGAAAGTTAGATTATGAATTTAATATTATCTCAAAATATTTCAATTAAATAAATTAAGAAATTTAAAATAACTGAAGAGGCAGTGTAATCCCATCTTTTGAACCTTCTCACATTTATCACACCTGGTTACGTATTAATTTTAGTTATATAGTCTTTCATATTTTTAGCATTAATTAGTTATTTCTTCCTTGAAATTTCTCTAAAAAATGTATATAAAAAATAAAAAATAAATAATAAAAAATTGAAATTGCAAGTATTCACGCTAATTGTTTCACCTTGAAAGTTGGATTGATACCCGTACTTATCGCAATACGAGTTGTTTAAGAAGTTTTGTGGTATTCAAGGGATTTTGAGACTAGAATTTTGAAGATAACGACCGTCAGACATGCAAAAAGCCTCTTATCACTCCCTAAAGCCAAGATGGAAAGTGTGGGTAGTGTCCCACCACCTCTTCCCAGAGCGCACAAAATCACAGTAGAAGGCGGTGTCTCATCCAAAGCCTATGCCAGATGGACAAAACTCATGTAGGAAACCATCTAGCACACCATAGCCGGGAGCTTCTCCCAAACCTCCTTCAACCCTGTCGTCCCTAAAAATCGAATGACCGAATGAGAAATGTCAAAATGTAAAAGAAGAAGAAGAAGAAGAAAAATGAATTGGAATACCAAAAGTCACTGCACTTACGTAGCCACCAGGGCTCCTCACCCTAGACGAATGATGGTATGCTGACTCGCGTAGCATAATACGCTCATCAATTACAGGCCCGAACAAATCAAAAGCATTATCATTGCCTAAAGCAAGAGGCACCCTAGACTGACACTCTAGGCCAGCCCAGTCATCAATGGCCAACCACTCATTATTGTACACCTCGCAAGAACCAACTATTTAAAGTATTGAAGTAAAAATCGCGTAGGAATAATTTTTTAGAGAGAGAAAGTAGAAGATTCAAACACTTGAAGGTGTGAAAAATGGTGAGGATTCACCCCCTTTTTGTTGAAGGCTAAGTGGCATGTCTATAGACAACCCCCTGACCATGACGGTCACCAATCATATTTTTTTGCTTCCCAAGGAAGCCCAGGAGTTCATTCCCTTACCGATTGGCACTCTCCCAGGACTGCCTATCGGCACCCCTTTCAAATTTTGAATAAAAAATGCCAAAAAATTCTAGAAAATCCAAAAAATTCTTGGAAAATTCCCCAAAATCCTAGAAAAATGTGGAATCTCAATTTCCTCAAGAAAATCATTTTTTAGAGAACTAAAATCCTTATAAAGTTTCAAAATCCCCATCCAGATTAATGTTACGCCTATCCCCCAGCATTATCCTCAGTCGAATTAATCTTCCACACCTATCCTCAACATATTCCACAAGCAGAACCAACGATGCGCCTGCATCTAAGTCTACTATAGTCCCCATCTTAAACATCCCCCAGTGGGGTCTCAAGAAAAAAAAATCCCCAGCGGAACCACAAGAGTTCTTGTAACATCACGATAATTTAAAATTCCCCAGGAGACCAATTCCCCGCATCACAGCTTTAGGTCCTCATAATTGATATTGGCCCTCAGAATTGGTCATTACAACTTAAGGTCCTCAAAATTAACCTTGATCCGCATAATTGGTCGTCCAAACTTTAGGTCCTTAGAATTGACCTCAACCCCTTATTTGTATTACTTGGTTGTTCAAACTTCTATACTATTGTGTGAATTGTTTAAAGTTATTTGATTATGCATGCTAAAGAAAGATAAAATTTGGTGCCACTCAATTAACTTATAAGTGATTAGTAATTAATAAATTTTTTGACTATGATGCTAAGAATGAACCTAATGAGAATACTATTTGATAAGATAAAGGAATGATCACCCGATATTTCATTGGGCGGGGGGTCAAAAAATTGACCTCGGCCCTCAGAATTGGTCATCGCAACTTTAGGTCCTTAAAATTGACCTTGGCATTCAGAATTGGTCGTCACAACTTTAGGTCATCATAATTGACCTTGGCCCTCAAAATTGACCTCAACACGCAGAATTGGTCATCCAAACTTTAGGTCCTCATAATTGACCTTAGTCCTCATAATTGACCTCGGCCCTTAGAATTGGCCATCACGACTTTTGGTCCATAGAATTGATCGTCCAAACTTTAGGTCCTCGACATTGGCCTTGACCCTCAGAATTGATCGTCACAACTTAAGGTCCTCAAAATTGACCTCGACCCGTAGAATTGGTCATCACAACTTAAGGTCCTCGGAATTGACTTCGGCCCTCAGAATTGGTCATCACAACTTAAGGTCCTCGAAATTGACTTCAGCCATTAAAATTAATTGTCACAACTTAAGGTCCTCAGAATTGGTCGTCACAACTTTAGGTCCTCAAACTTGACCTCGACCCTAAATCGTTTGCCACAACTTAAGGTCCTCAGAAATGACTTTAACCCTCAGAATTATTTGTCACAACTTAAGGTCCTCAGAATTGACCTTTACCCGTAGAATTGGTCATCACAACTTTAGGTCCACAGAATTGACCTGACTCTCATAATTAGTCGTCATAACTTAAGATCCTCAGAATCAGCCTCGACTCACAGAATTGTTCATCCCTAGCACAACTTGAGAGTTAACCTTGACCCGCTAAATTGATCTCCTTAGCCCCTTGGAATCAATTGTAACACATCCTTGACCTGCCGAATCAATCATCCTCGTCTCCTTAGGTCCTCAAAACTAACCTCGACCAACTGAATCAGTCATCTTCATCCCCTTAGGTCCTTATAACTAACCTCGACCCTCCGAATTTGTCAATCCCACCCTCTAGGTCCACATAATCAATCTACAGTCCTATTTCCCAATGTCGATGTAGTTCCTATCATTCGACGACCTTCACTTATTTCAAGATCTTCTGTCAAGAGGCTCTCTATAGATAACCCATCCTAGGACCCACTTAGGAATCTCCAATAGTGTGTCCCGTGCATGAATCAACCTTACTGTATGGACGAACAACCTATTTTACTCCATATGATCACCGAGCGCTTTTAGGCCCCATTTGACTTAGTTCAACTCTCTAAACCGAACGACTCTAAATGAAATCTCGAAGTTCACTGAATAACCTTTCCAATAGTCCATCCCGTGCACAAATTGGCCTTACGATTCAGATAAACGATTCATTTTTATCTGAGAATTTCCTATCTACTGACCAACAGGGTCTTTCGGGACCCATTTAACTTTGGTTAACTCTCGAACCTGGGATTGGCTCAATGTATTCAAAGGTCATCCCCGTGCTCGATTCTGCCTTACAATTCACATTTTACGATCATTTTTCTAAAAAAACATGCGTCAAACTACCGAATGGCAACTCTAGGACCCTACTATTGTTCATGTGTCTAGGGTTCTATGCCGATAGGTAGGTATAGGAACATACTGATCGGCACCCCATTGGCCCTATAAATAGAGGCTATGACCTAATAACATTTGTAAAGCACCCTTGAACATCCCTCTAAGCAATTCAGAGAGAATTATCTTGAATTCAAAGTTGTTCCTTCCTTAAAATCCCATTTCCCACATTCCCTTCATACTTTTCATACTCTTTTGAGTAAATTCCCATCCATATGCTCAAACCACCATCATCTCACCTTGAGATCAGCGCATCTACAATTAAAATCCACTTCAAGTCTTCACAAGAAGCTCTAACTCTCCCCCTTTGTCTCTAAGTTCTGTTGTGTTTGCATTAGTTACTTCATTTCCACTTTAGTACTTTACTTCATTACATCGCATATCTTAATTTAAAACATTTTATTATTAGTATTCTCACAAACATTATTTTTATAGAAAAAACCAAAAATAAGAAATAGAGGGTTTACATGGAAATTCCAAATGGGAATTTCTCATCACATTTTCTCACAATAAAACCCTTTTCTTACACATAGACATATAATAAAGTTCTCGATTGGATTTATGGGTTAAACTTCACGTCATATTGTCTTCGAACTATGTCGAATTTGATGCCCCCGAGCTATGTTGGCATCTTGGGTAAATTTATAGAATCGAGTCCTCCCACATGCATTTGTTCTTTTGTTATATTCTCTCTCTCTCTCTCTCTCTCTCTCTCTCTCTCTCTCTCGAGATAGAGAGAGAGAGAGAATGGATCTCATGAGGACCTCTGTTTGCATACCGCTCGCGCGGACCAATTTTGATAAAAGAGTAAAAAAAATTGAGCTAATTTTTTTTTAGTTTTTAAACATTTCAGTACGACTATAAAAAAATCAACTCAAAATGTATTTTTTTACTATTTTAAAAAAAATAATCGAACTTTGTTAGTTTTTAACAACTTAAAAACTAACAAAGTTTGACCAATTTTTTTTAAATAGAAAAAAAATTCATTTTGAGTTGATTCCTTTTTTATGGTCCTATTGAAATGTTAAAAATCATAAAAAAAAAAGTAGCCCAAAAATAATTTTTTACTATTTAAAAAAAAGGTCCCTATCCAGGGGCTTCAAACTGGGACCTCACTTGATCCTTTCCCTATATATATATCATATGCTTGTTTGTGTGTTTTTCGATATACGCATTCGTTCCTCCATAACAACTTGTGAATCGACAAGCACTTACATTATACTTTGAATTATTATTTTGGCAACAATCATAAGGATGACCTTGCTCCGCCTTTATCCATGACGCGAGTCAAGCAAATTCTGTCCTCCGTTTATATTATGCACATAAGAACACACATCACGGAGTTTTAGAGGAGAAGATTAACACATGCCCATGAGAGACCAAAAGGGTGGGATGGATGTCGAACACCTTCCCATTCCGTAACTTAGTCCCTGGACCTTTAAACAACTTGGTTTTGCGAGGATCAGTACTGTCCTTGATGTCATTCTCTCGAGACAACAACATTTCTTTTCCATGTTTTGTGCAAAATAGGTTGGCAACTCTATCTCTACACATCATCCCGCATCGAAGAAGGTCGAGCACCCTGATAAAATATGCAATCCTGCACAGGCCTAAAAAAGGGGAAGAAAGGAAAGATCCACCTCGGGAGATATCACCCCACGTACCATCGAAAAAACCCATGGGATGGCCATAGTTATAGTTTCCGAAAACATTATAATAAGACATGCCTACCCCAACAAGCTTAAAATAATGAAATCCATAAAGTGATGGTTGGCTGATTGATTCAAGCATTTCATGGCACTCAAATGTACAAGTCCTACGAAACTAGTTAATAAAGAATACAAATAGAAAGAAAAATATTATGAAATACTAAATCAGTTACAATCTAAAACAAACATTCCCCAACAATGGCGTCATTTGATAACTCATGCGTATGGACGCTCGATTTTCCACTGTTATCAAAATAATTTATTTATTTCTTCTGAATAAAAGTGTAAAAGATAATGGTTTAATAGAATATTAATCCAATCATGTATTTAAATTATGTTTAACACACAAAATGAATAACAATTATAGGTTGAGAATAATATGCCTCACTTAGGGTTAATTAATATAAATGGTTACACGGGAAGAAAAGCTTTCAACATTAAATCTCATTTTCACAATTAATAAAATCTAGAGTATCACCCTCTAAATTTTCATAAAAGGTTAATTGATTTTGATTTTGTTGTTAACAAATATCCCCGAGGTTACAGACACAAGGTTGTAAATATGACGCATACAAGATATACACCATTCAATCTCATATGCGTAAAATAATAATAACCCAAGCCATTTAAAGCAATCCAATGCATCACCAATGAAAAGCAACCAAATTAATCCAAGGTGGGTTCAATAAATCTCAACCTAAACTAAAATAGCTACAAAACATATTAAATGGCATAAATAAAAGTAAAGCAAGTAAAGAAAGCAAGTAAATCAACTAAGACAACTAAGTTAACATAGCATTGAACAATAATTGAAGCTTGAATTAAATAGAGGAAGACAATGAATAGTATACTTACAACACAAATGCGATGAAACCCTAGGAGAGAGAAATAGATGAGCTCCCAACCCCAAAACTAATCTAACCTAAACTAAAATCTGAATATCTCTCAAAATATCCAACTTAATATATATATATATATATATATATATATATACACACACACACACACACACTAAGTTGGATTAAAAGAAAAGAGAAAAGAAAAAAATAAGCCAAAATGCAAAATAATTGTGTTGACAGGTCGATCGGTGGTCTTGAAAAATTCCCACTATCTTCCTTCGAAGGTAAAACTTAATTGACTGATCAACCAGCGGAGATTGACTGGTCAATCGAGGCGCTGTTCTTCAAAAGGGAAAAATGTTTCATTTCAGAATCAACTCTAACTTGATCATCCAAACTCGAAACCATGCACCATTTTCGGCCACACAAAGCTAACTCAACTAACTAGGCTCTCATGGAGTTCTATTGTTTGGACCAAGAAGTTTGAATTTATTAAATTTCCCTTAAATTTGTGTCAAACGATAAACATTTCCCAAAACCCAACCAAACTCTCTATTTAGCATTTAAATACCTAAAAACACTCAGATAAACCCTGCATGACAGTACTAATTTATGAGCATAAAAGTAGGAAATAATGGAGACAAAAGTACTAGAATGCATAACAATAACATGCAATTATATACACCATTTGTGACATATCAACTGTGCTTAATATTTTTCACTTGGCCATGTTTCAAAAGTATGTTATCAAGTACATTTGTCCTTTCCACCAAATCAAATTTCAACACTTTGGCATGTTTTAGTTTAAGAGGCCGTTTTTCAAAATCAACTTTCAAAACCTCTTTTTGAACCTCAATATCTTATTTCTCTTTCAAAATAATTTCATTCAACCTTTTCAATGAATCTGGTTCAACAAACTATCAACATTTTCATGAAGTTTAGCATCATCCAATTAAAAACATTCAAAAAAATTTATGTCTTCTTCTTGTTCACATTGAATTGCTTTTATCCTTACTGAAAGATTAATGTTAGAATTGTTAATATTAAGAGATTATTGATAAAGTTCATCAAATGATTCATGTATGTTTACATCTACATCATCACTATTGACGATGTCAAATATCATCCAAAGGGATTTAACCTAGTTTCTAAGCTTACACAGTAATGGTGAGAATAAGATAAGGTAGTAAAGTGATAAAGGAGATAAGAGACAAAGAAGAGACACAGAGATTTAAGTGATTCAGCCTTGGCCTACATCCATTGTGAAAAATATGAAGTGATCCCACTATATAAGATGGGTATAAGCAATTACATATGATTACAAGATTCTCTCTCTCTCTCTCTCTATATATATATATATATATATATATACACACACACACACAGTAGTAATAGGTTTTTCCAGAATTCGATCCTTGTAGAAGGAGATAATGAGTCCCTTTTATAGCCTTAGGGGTGCACAGTTCCACTTCCAAGCATACAGTTCATGTGTAATGACATTAATAGCTAATATGAGCATGACACCTATAGAGATAAGTGTATAAATCATGATAAAGAAATATTCCTTTCACGTGCTTGTTAATTTGTTATAATAGTATTCATTGGATGTGCCCATGATACCTTGTCATGTTTTCCATGCGTGTACATTATATCTAAAGTTATGGGTCTCGGTTGACAGAGACTAGAAGAGCATTGATCCTGAGAATGGGTCTGGGATGAGGCTGGCTCCATGTTTAGCCTATGTAGTTGATGGAAAGGTCTCGGCCTTATAGAGTGTCTGGGGCCAATACTTAGGTTATTCAGAGAGACCGAAACCACGCATAGATTAATGTAGGGTTGACACTGTACTTATTCACTGATGATGGTTATCTTATGACTGAGTGATTTCAGAGCCTGAGATTAGTTAATACGAGGCTAGTAGCAAGAGCTCTAGTGGGATGGTGAATCTGAGAGTATGTATGAGGGAGCTTGTTATCGCAGTAGGTGTCATCTGGATGAGACTAGATTTATACATATCAATCACCCCTTATACCTTAATATTTAATGTTAATGGAATTCTAAAGTGATGTGTGTTTAGGTGTCACCTTAATGTCAGCACAGTTACATAATAGTAGTGGGTAAACATATGCACAGAGGTGCCATTTCAACCCTTTGAAGTGGACAACAGTTAGTTTCCTAGTGGCCTGGAGTGTGTCCCAAGGAGGTGTGCAACCAAGGGTCATTTTGAATGACACACCTTACCAATGGGTGCATTGGTAATTGTACGCATGTTTAGGGTGGTAATATCTCTTCAAGTTTTCCTCTTTCTCTCTCCTTCCTCATTTACCTCTTCATTTTATCCAGAGCCAACTTCTGCCTTTATATCTCTAGAATTTCCTCCCATTTTTGGAAAACTGTTCCTCCCCTCTTCGGTGAATTATACCCTTCTTCGTCCTTCTCTCTCTTCCAAGTACCTCATTCTTCCTTGATTTTTTGGTTTAATTCTCATTTTCTTTTTTTTGCACTTTCCAACATCTCTAGTTTTTTTTTAAAACCACTCCTGGTGGTTTGTAGTGTAAACTGTGGTGGTTTGGGAAGAGTAAGGAGCTTAGATATCATTTTAGGGTTGAAAGTACTTAACTTTAGGGTTTTATAAAATTTTAGTTTTCGGTGACTTTTTCAATTGAAGCTCGCCGAAGGATTTTTTGCTATTCTTGGCTGTTTTTTTAGAAACATTCTAAACCACTTTATTTGATATTTATTTAGCAACATAAAAATCTTCACTTTTTTTTCATGTACCGTAGACTTTATGAGCTAGGAGAACACCTTCGTGAGCATATAAGATCAGAGATTCATAAGGCCGAGGTTGAGGCTAAAAATAGGGAAAAAGTCGAGTCTCAACTTCCTCTTACTCCCATCCCTTTAGTTGTAGAAACATCTAACATTACTTCTCATTTATCCTGATTTAGCTAAGCCCAAAGTTATTATTTCCATTATCAGTGATTCAATGTCTGCTTCATCCTTTAAGGACTCTTTATCCATTTTATCTTCTAAGTGCTACAACCATTCTCACCTTATGGACCCTCATACGAGACATGAGAGGTCAAAGGCCAACTACTTCGAGGTGTCCATGAGGGTCCCTACTAGCCATAGGGATGAGGGCAAAACTGTTGAGTCCAGTAATCGTGGTCATGCCACAACTTCTGCTCGCAAATAAGGGAAGCCTAAGCCCAAGATTTATGATATTTCAGAAGATGAGTCGGAAGTTGAATTCGATAAAAATGTGCCTCCCATAGTGGTGCCCATCTGGGCTATGACTGAGGTCAAGTTCAGCTCTCAGGATCCTCATGGAAAAGTTCATGTCATTTAAAAAGATAAGGAGTAGGACCAATATGTCCTGGACATAAGTGTTGCCTCGGCTATTCCTAATGACGTACTTCAGACTAATATAATAGTCTTGAGGCACATTTTCGGTATCAAATCAACAATTAATACGAGGGTTCCCTCCGAGGATGATCATGCCGTCAATAACAAAAATGATGGAGATATTATTATTTGTGAACAAATGTTCAAAATCGGCTTTTTCCTTTGGCCGGGCGATGAAAGTGTGTTCGTGTGAGGACACAGTCGTCATGTGTTTCGCCACCGCGATACAAAAGATATAAACCTAAGCTACTACTACACTTGACAAGCAAGCACATCGGTAAGTCGGGTATCGTAAATCCACAGGGAGTGATTGAATTTTAGATGTTAATTGGTTTAATTACTTCAGGAATAAAAGTGGTGTAAAATAAATAAATGAAAAGGTGATAGGGTGGTTGTCGTGAATAAATAAAAAGAGAAGTTAATGCTAAAATAAAGGAAAGCGAGGATCGGGATCGCATTCTACCAAACGGATCGAAACAACTACTAATCAAGATTCCGGCTCGAAAGCAATTTAATCGAGCATTTTCAATTAAGCATAAACATCACGCAAGAAGGAATTTAACCCAAAGTTGCGAGATAAAACATTTAACTGAAAATGGTCACACGCGGATTAAATTCAGATAATCGCTATAAACACTAATGTTGCATGACAAAGAAAGTTAAACGCATAATAATCTGACTTTAATACGCGAGGTTTCAATTAAATGCGATTTTACACGAAACCCTAAATTTCGAGGTCCAAACCCGAAAATGGCGGAAACGCAATCCCGACCCTATTTGTCTAGGGACGCATAATGAATTAACTAAATTAAACTAATTAAACTAGAAAAGCAAGAAATAAAGCTTGAAAACCTAATTAGAAAGCAAGGAAATTATCTAGAAAGCATGGAAATAATGGAAAACAAACTATATTAAAGGAGAGGGAAGATGAATAGTCAATCTTACAAACCAATTAGATGTCAAACCAAGAGGGGAAGAAGAAGAACCAATCAAAACCCCTCCAACCCTAACTAAGCTAAGATAAAATCGTATATATGGCTGGTCTCCTATTACAAAGCCAAAATTTGGCTTATATAGTAAGTTAGAATAAAAGAAAAGAAGAAAGAAAAGAAAAGAAAATATCTGCAGAAAAACAGGGGATCGATCGATCAACCCCTTTGGTCGATCGATCGATCAAGGGAAAATTTCAACAATCCTGAAAGGTCGATCGATCGACCAAAAGCGTCGATCGATCGATCAAGCAGGGCAGATTGCAGCAGCAGCAGCCCCTGCTTCTTTTCTTCTTCTTCTTCTTCTCTTCTCCTCTTTTGCTTTCTTGTATTTCCTCCGCATGAAACGCCGTAACTTCTTCGTTATGCATCGGAATCGCGCACCGTTCATGGCCACGCGAAGCTTGCGAGGAGGGCTACAACTTCCGTGAAATGTCGGGCCAGGTTCCCAAGCTGTGAAAAGACTAAAATGCCCCCGAACGTGCGATAGTGTACGGAAATCGAGCGGAATGCATCCGAACTTCATACTAAGCATCCAAATACCTACAAAAGCTCAATTAACCCCTGCAAAACATGTTAACATAGAAATCCGAGGTTGTCTGGTTAATGAGCATAAATATAGGGATTAAGATACCCGAGGGGGCTAATAACGCGTAGGTTAATGGGTGAAATACGCAATATTTACGGCATATCACACCCCCTAACTTACACATTGCTAGTCCCTAGCAATGAAATAGGAAACAACAAGAACTACAAGCAAACCAAAAGCAGGAGAAAGAACAAAAGTATGATATAAAATCAATAAAAAGATAAGGCCACTTTTGCGGGCGATACGATTGCATTTAGCATATGCAATAAGCCGTTAAACCCCTAGGTTACCCTAGTGGACGAGTGTCGTCTCGTGAGGGTTTTCAGGGATGAAACCCACAAACATCATATGGTTTCCTCAAAATATGCCCAACCCAACATGCGAAAAACTCAACAACAATGAAAAAGATTTCAAACGCGTTATTAGCAAAGTGAATGAATTCAAACAGAAGTCCGAATCATTAACATTATAGAATGCACCTCATAGAATTGAAACTTTAAAAGTGGGAGGGGGGAAAGCACATGCATAGTGTGATTTGGTAAAAACTTAAATAAACCAGATAAACATAAAGGCAAGCATACATTCAATCCTCACGGGCATTATGCTCAACAAATGAATTCACTATGAAAAGGGAGGTAATACACGGGACATGCGGGCATAAAGAGTAAATGTAAATGGAAACTAGGCCGCGCACATGTCACAAATGAGGAACGCTATATAGGAAATGAAAAACTTGCAATCTCAATGAAAGGATACCGCACACTAAAAGAGGCGAAATGCATTTTCACAGATTATCAAAACTATTATGACTTTTAAATTAAATGCACCCTAAGATCACATAGGACTTTAATAGGGTTATAATGTAGGATAGGCTAGGGTACGAAATGAAGGAATGTATGTACGGATTCAAAGTGTTCGGGATGAAAACTCGGGATAATGGAAAAATGAGGGTAATATCAAAAATTGGAAAACAAGTTCCAAAACAAGCATTAGATATATCATCGGGGAGAGTAATCAAAGCTTATTGAACACTATACACAACATTTACAACTTATTCTTTCTTTTCTTTTCTTCTTTTTCTCATTTTTTCTTTTTTTTTGTTTTCTTTTGCTTTCTCTTTTTCTTCACTTTTTTTTTCACATCACTTTTCTTTACTTTTCAAACTCTCATATGCCTAAATTGTAACCGGCATCATAACAACAACATTCAATCCCAAGTAACATTCCAAACAAAGGTATGTAAGGTGTTTGTATGGCTTAAAACTCCAATTTGGAGTTGGTTATGGGATTTTGGGTAATGAAACGAAAGGCTAATATTTAGGCTCAAAGGGGTTGACTAGGGAAACATATAAGGGTGAGGTCAAGGTCAATATGGGTGATATAACAAAGAGGGCCTATGATCATTTCCTAAAGTACGCAATTATCAAGTCAAAACAATAATTGAAAATCATGATCAAGTAACACATTTCAAGAATGAACTCAATTAATGAACGATCAAATGAAAGATTAGTGAGATTACCAACGAATTCAACGTTTTCAATGAGAAAAGAATAGTGTATAACACTCACAAACGACGAAAGGTACAAAGCTTACTCGGTGTAAGTATATACAATGCAACAAAAGATTACCGAGTTATAAAAATCTTAAACCAAATCAATATAACAAGGAAAGTGCATATGCTCATGGGATAAAGTTTAATTCATGAAGTTATTCACAATATCAATGATTTGAGGACTAAAGTCTAATAACTTCTAAAATCGAGAACATGCATCATTGAGTTGTCAATTGGATCGGGCAATTATTAAAATTTATCATCGGAAACAAGGAAAAATGCCCAACAAAGGAGAAAAAAGAAAGAAAATATTTTTGAAAATTTTTAAATTTTTCACAAAAAGGCATACTTAGTAACTAAATGTGAGCAAATCCATGGACTACACATGAAATGGATAGAATATCCTACACCCCCTAACTTAAATGTTGCATTGTACTCAATGCGCATTAAGAACACAACACAAAGGGAGGAAAGGAATGATATTACCCAAAATTGGAGCGATCTCCATAAGCACGAGTCCAATGAAATCTACAAAACAAGTTAGTACCGAGCATATAAAAAACAAATAACAAAATGTTAACTAATTACACTAGACTAAATTAAAAGGAAAGAAAAATACGAAAGAAAGAAAATTAAAAAGCTAATTATTTACAACCTACTATTTAGGCTTCACACTAACTATACACTAGAAGTCTAAATAGTTGAGGGTCCACCCAAAAAGAGATTTGACTTTGAAAGATCAACGGTGGACCCTCCAAAGTGAACATGCCTCCCGAAAAATAAGAATTTCGTTTGAACAACGGAAGGCATGTGGGTGGTGAAAAAAGTGAACCATCGCCAATTTGAAATTTTGGGCGGACGATGGGGGATTTGGATAACAAGGGGGAAAGGTACACTTGAGGTCCAAGAAAAATTGATTCATCTCCCAAAGGCTTTTCAAATGGAATGGGAGATGGTGCACACATGAGGATAACATCCATCGAAAACAATTCCGGTAAAGAGTCCTCATCGGCAAAAAGTGTGGAAGTTTTAATTTATACCGACTCATAGGAATCAACCGGTAATTCTAATGGTTCGATGACGGAAAACGAATATGGTGATGAAACAAATTCAATCTCAATCGACTCATCGTCAGAAGGAAATTGAATTTCGGGGGAGAAAGATTCACACTCGATGAGAAATTCTTCGAAAAATTTAGGTGAAACACAAGTTTCCACCTCCTTGTTGTTTTGTGCATAAGAATTCATCTCATCGCAAAGTGCACCAAGTATCATTCAAGCATCATTTAGGCTTTCCAAACCTTGGGAGTAAAGAAGCAAAGTCTCTTCCAAAGTAGGCTTCCTCGGCTCAAGAGCCTCGAACTCCTCATTTGGTTGAAACTCGTCTTCGAAAGTAATGAAATGAAAATCGTCATTGGATTCGAATAATGAATCCAACTCAAGTTCCCAATAACGATTTTCATTGCGATAAATGTTTTCAAGTCTTTCATTTTCAAGAAAATCTTGAAAATGAAAAACTTGAAACTATCCCCAAAGTATGAATCATTAGAATGACCGTAATAACTATAATAGTAGGGCATGATTACCTCGTTGTTTGTAGATGGAGAATCCGAGCAAGAAAGTGAGCAACCGCGAATCAAAGCTTCTTAGCGCTCAAGTATGCTATCCTGCAGAAAAGGTTAAAACAAAGAATACAAATACAAAAGGAAAAATATTACGAAATAATAAAACAATTACTATCTAAAACACACTCCCCGGCAATGGCGTCATTTTGTGACCGGGCGGAAAAAGTGTGTTCGTGTGAGGACACAATCGTCGTGTGTTTCGCCGCCGCGATACAAAGAAAACCTAAGCTACAACTACACTTGACAAGCAAGCACAGCGGTAAGTCGGGTATCGTAAATCCACAGGGAGTGATTGAATTTTAGATGTTAATTGTTTTAATTACTTCAGGAATAAAAGTGTAAAATAAATAAATGCAAAGGTGGGAATGGTGACAAAAGAAAAGAGAAGTTAACGCTAAATTAAAGGAAAGCGAGGATCGGGATCGCATACACACATTCACAGGCTAAACAACTACTAATTAGAATTTCGTTTCGAAAACATTTAATCGATCATTTTCAATGAAGCATAAACATCACGCAAGAAGGAATTTAACCCAAAGTTGCGAGATAAAACATTTAACTGAAAATGGTCACACGCGGATTAAATTCGGATAATCACTATAAACACTAACGTTGCATGACAAAGAAAGTTAAATTCATAATAATCCGACTTTAATACGCGAGGTTTCAATTAAATGCGATTTTACACGAAACCCTAAATTTCGAGGTCCGAACCCGAAAATGGTGGAAACGTAATCCCGACCCTATTTGTCTAGGGACGCATAATGAATTAACTAAATTAAACTAATTAAACTAGAAAAGCAAGAAATAAAGCTTGAAAACCTAATTAGAAAGCAAGGAAATTATCTAGAAAGCATGGAAATAATGGAAAACAAACTATATTAAAGGAGAGGGAAGATGAATAGTCAATCTTACAAACCAATTAGATGTCAAACCAAGAGGGGAAGAAGAAGAACCAATCAAAACCCCTCCAACCCTAACTAAACTAAGCTAAAGTCTTATATATGGCTGGTCTCCTATTACAAAGCCAAAATTTGGCTTATATAGTAAGTTAGAATAAAAGAAAAGAAGAAAGAAAAGAAAAGAAAATATCTGCAGAAAAATAGGGGATCGATCGATCGACCCCTTTGGTCGATCGATCGATCAAGGGAAAATTTTGACAATCTTGAAAGGTCGATCGATCGATCGATCAAGCAGGGCAGATTGCACCAGCAGCAGCCCCTGCTTCTTTTCTTCTTCTTCTCTTCTCCTCTTTTGCTTTCTTGTATTTCCTCCGCAAGAAACGCCGTAACTTCTTCGTTATGCATCGGAATCGTGCACCGTTCGCGGAAACACGAAGCTTGCGAGGAGGGATACAACTTCATTGAAATGTTGGGCCAGGTACCCAAGCTGTGAAAAGACTAAAATGCCCCCGAACGTGCGATAGTGTATGGAAATCGAGCGAAATGCATCCGAACTTCATACTAAGCATCCAAATACCTACAAAATCTCAATTAACCCCTGCAAAATATGTTAACATAGAAATCCGCAGTTGTCTGGTTAACGAGCATAAATATAGGGATTAAGATACCCGAGGGGGCTAATAACGCGTAGGTTAACGGGTGAAATACGCAATATTTACGACGTATCATCCTTCCCATCCACTCATTTATCTGAGCAATTATTGCCTCAATTGGCATGGCTCCTGCCCAACTAATGTCGAAATCTTGGAGGACTCTTATTGGGGTTGCCCAACATTGGAGGATTTCTTTCAAGGAGAATTTCCTCATTTCTATTTTTTGTGCCTATTATACTGTGGTCATGGTGAGAGATGCTCCTTGCTATTATCACTTCATAGCTCATCGTTATGATGGCAAACTCATTCATATTAACCAAACCTCTAACCACGACTAGAAATATCGCTATTTCTTCATCTTAGGGGACTGAAGTTCAGAGAAGATCTGTCATTTTCTACATATGAGGCAAGAATCCCCCGATAGTGAGATAAAGTCTCGATCTCGACAAAAATGGATCCAGGTCTCAATGCCGAGACTATAATTGATATTAAAAAATTAAAGGGTATGGTCTCATAGTGTTTGAGGGATTAATGACCCCTTGTCCCTTGGAATATACTGGCAAGGGGGTGGACCCCCTAACAGAACTTCGTAATCAATTCTTTTTAACTTTTTATTAACCTTTACTATCTTTTAACTTTTACATTAACTTTAAATAAGACAATACTAAGCATGTGCTATTTTTTTAGATCGTCCAGAAGGAGTTACTAGCTCTATTTAGGATGTGGTAGCCCCAATTTATAATACTTTCCTGCTCATCTCTAATGAAACTCTACACTATCAATGTGAACTCGGTAGAAATCGACAATTATCGGACCCCATGTTGTCGAGGGGTTAACGAGAAGGAAAGCTGTTCCTGGGGAACATCTGTTACCCCCCAACAAATAAGAGAAATACGATCCCATTGGGACAGGCGACTGACCCCCTTCTACCTCAGGATGACATCAGTGCTACTGTGCGCTTGGCTCAACTCCTCGGAGGCCATTACTTCGGTTGTCCCTGAGTGCAACAACCGATACTGTGATACGCTAGACCCCTCTCAGGTCTTTAACTTTTCAATTAACAAGGCAACATTGGTAAAGAGTTTTTTCTTTGTATTTTGAATAACACTTGAAGTCTAGTATCGTCTTATATTAACTCGTCTCATTTTATTACAGTCTTTCATTGCTCTCTAGAACATCCATCTCTGGGTGGTTGAAGATGACAAGAATGCTAAGGAGGTTGAGCGTGCGTAAGTCGAGGTCGATGTCTTAAAGAAAAAACTTGAATATCTAAAGTTGATTATGACAAATACCCAGGTATAAGGGACCACCACAAGGATTGCATGGTAAACATGAAGGTAGAGCTTATGGAGAAGATTGAGAAGATGGAGTAAAAACTCCACAAACAAGAAGAGGGTAGATAAGCCGTGAATATTGTATCTAGTACCCTTTATCTTGCACATTCTAGCATTTTCGTATCCATTAATTCCTATATTTAATCTCATATATTGGATAATCTTTATCTATATGTTTATATGTTCTATAAGGTATATTTGAGCTTTTGTAGGTATTATGGATGCATAGTGTGAAGTTGGATGCGTTTCGGGATTGTTTCGTCGGACAAGGAACCTTTAAGGGAATTTTGGTCTTTTCAAAGTCACTATTTTTTATGGAATGAAGTTACCAACATGTATTTCATCAAATTATCTTTCCATGTCCATTAATCGTGCATCATTCTGACTCCGTATGTGGATGTTATGGCCATTTACGAAAGGTTTCACTGTTTGCTCCGACTTCAATGGAATTTTGGTAATTTCATACTACATAATTTTGAGGGTTTCAAAATATATTTATGTCGAGAATTGAATTATCTTTGCGTCGAATCCGACCACACATCATTTCGATTCCGTATGGGAGTTACAGTCGTTTTCGTGCGACGCATCAAAATTGGACCGAAGAGAAAACTGGGTTGTCAACAGCCCAAGGAAAAATTCCAACATGCGATCGACCGGTCCAGACATGAGGTCGACTGGTCCCATCAGATTTGGACAAAAAATGACATATTTTGGGTTTTTAACTTGGTTTTGTTGGGAATTTATTTTGGGGTATTAATAGAATGTTGTAGGGTTTTATTTCAAGGAGATAATTCATTTAGGTTAGTTTTTAGGTGATATTTTTTACAGCTTCTCTCTCCTAGGGTTCCATCCCATTTTGTATGTAAGTTGCTACTATTCATCTTCTTCGTCTTTAATAAATCTTCTATTGTTTATTTCTTGTGTTGTTAACTAGTTTATAAGCTTTGATAATTAGTTTTACTTATTTTAATTTACTTCCTTGCTTTAAATACATGTCTTTGACCATGCTTTCTAGCTAATATAATTTAGGTTGTGTTGGATTGAACTCACCTAGGGTTGATGTGTTTATTTACTTTGGTGATGGAGTTTACGTATTTATTTCGAGTGGGTTGTCCTAGTTATTAAGCCTAAGAGATTTAACAGGGTATATCATGTATGCTCCGTATTTACGACCTTGCGTGCGTAATTTTTTAGGTATTTGTTGACGCTAAAATCTTATTAGACTTTTATGTGAATTTAGGGGTGTGACAGCTCAAGGTTTAATTAACACCCGAACCGAGACTTAATCTTAATAACTCGTCAACCTATGTAACCATTTTATACTAATTAACTCAGGTGAGGGATATTCAACGTAACCTATAGTTTTTATTCATTTTGTCAATTTAGTTTAAATACACTCTCGCCTAGTATAATCTTTTCCTTTATTTATCTTTTATTTTGTTACCAAATATCTTTTTCACTTTTATGTTATAAGTATTAAATAAATTCTAGCAACTTGTCTTTATGGATTCGATACCGGGACTGGCCGCTATACTCCTTTAAAAGAGTGTAGTCATAGTTTAGGTTTTTATATAGAGCTGGTGTGCCGAATATAACAAACAATCGGCGTCGGTGATGTGACACCGCGGTAAAACCCTGTCTATCAAATGGCGTCGTTGCCGGGGACTTGATGTTTTAGAATTTGTTTGATTTAGTATTTCATAGTTTTTTTTTCTCTTTGTATTTTTTGCCTAACATTTTTGAAGGACTCCTACATTTGACCGCCAAGAACCGCTTGAATTTTTTGCGCACACATCACTTTGTTGAATTCACCACTTCGAGCCATCTTTGGGGTAAGCATGTCTTATTCCAATACTTTCAGTAATCATTATGAAAATTCTCAAAATCCCTGCAAACCTATGACTTTTGGTCAATACTTAAAGTCCCAAAAAATTGCAAATTCAAAAATGACTTTAGGCGAGTATTACAAAAGTCAAGCTTTGGAGTGTGTGTATTTTAAGGAGGATGATAATGATTTTGGGCCTTTAATTCCTTATAATAGGAATTTTGAAACAAATTGCAATAGTTTTCAAAATTCTTATAATAATGAGTTTTGTATGGTTCTCATGGTAATTTTCAAAGTTCTCATTTTCAAGAATCCGCGCCTCAGCCTATGACTTTTGGTGAGGGTTTTCTCATGCTTGAGAATGAGAGGTATGAAAATCGTTATCATGAAGAAAATGTTTGTTGCGAGCATGAGTTGGATTTATTATTTGAATCCGACAATGATTTTTCTTCCGAAACTTTTGAAGTCGAGGAATGTTTGGAACCAAATGAGGATTTTTTGTCTACTTTGGAACAAACCATTCATGACTTGACCCGTGATTTAAGAGAGAATGAAAGTGAGGATGAAATGTATGTAGTATCCATTTGCAATGAAATGATTTCGTCTTTGGATCCCAAAGAAGAAAGTTTCATTGAAAATGATCATATCTCCTTCGAAATTCCAACTTTGAGTGATGATAACTCATCTCTTGAGTTTGAATTTCTTTCCTCCCCCTTTTCATTCTCTATTATCACACAAGTACCCGATGAATCGATGCCGAACTGTAAAGCATTCAACCTTTTCACCAACGAGGAGTACTTGCTCGAGTTGCTTTCCATGAAGGCCTCTTTGCCTCCTTGTATTCCTCCTCCCATTCCAATTTCAAAATACTTGGGAGATGATTCATTTTTTCTTGGACCCCATGTGTGTTTGTCACCCGTCTTATCCAAATCTCCAATCCTCTCGCCAATAATTTTAATTGGGAATGGTTCATTTCTTACACCTTACACATGCCTTCCGTTGTTCAAACGGAATTATTATTTTTCGGGAAGCATGCATGAGAGGGAGGGTTCGTCGTGGATCTTTCAAAGCGAAATCTGATTTTGGGTGGACCCTCAAAAATTTCAACTTATAGTGTATAGTTAGTTAGGAGTCTAAATGGTTGGTTGTAAATAGTTAGTTTATTTTTCGCTTTGCTTATAGTCTAGTGTAATTAATTAAAAATTTTATTCTTTATTTTTGTTATGCTTTGGTACTAATATGTTTTGTAGAATCTTTGGACTCATATTTTCACGAGAGCGCTCCATTGTGGGTAATATCGCTCTTTTCCCCTCTTAAACTTGGTTCTTAATTTACATTGAGGATAATGTCAGGTTTTAAGTTAGGGGGTGTGGGATATTATATCCATTCATTGGTAGTTTCTTTGATTTGATTATATGTTCTTCATAAGCATGTTTTCTTATAAAAATTAAAAATTTCAAAAAGTTTTTCTTTCTTTTTTCTCCTTTATTGGGAATTTTGCCTTTTTTTTCGATGATAAATTTTAATAATTGCCCGATCCAATAGATAACTCAATGATGCATGTTCTCAATTTTAGAAGTTATTAGACTTTAGTCCTCAATGACTAATATTATGAATAACTTCATGAATTAAACACATGTGCTTTTCTTTCTTTATTGATTTGGTTTAAGATTTTTATAACTTGGTAATCTTTTGTTGCATTGTATATACTTACACTGAGTAAGATTTGTACCTTTCGTCGTTTGTTAGTGTTATACACTATTCTTTCCTCTTTGAAAACGTTACAGTCGTTGGTAATATCTTTATTCTTTCATTTGATCGTTATTAATTGAGTTCATTCTTGAAATGTGTTACTTGATCATGATTTTCAAAGTTTGTTTTGACTTGATAATTGCATAAACTTTAGGAAATGATCATAGGCAATCTTTGTTATATCACCCTTATTAGCCTTGACCTCATTTCCCCTCGTCAACCCCTTTGAGCCTAAATATTAGCCTTTCGTTTCATTACCCTAAATCCCATAATCAACTCCAAATTGGAGTTTTAAACCATACATATTACCTTCCATACCTTTGTTTGGAATGATACTTAGGATTGAATGATGTTGTGTAGTGTGGTTGCAATTTGAGCATGAAAAGAGTGAGAAAAGAAAAGAAAGAGTAGTGAAAAAGAAAAAGCAAAAAGAAAAAGAAAACAAAAGAGAAGATGAGAAACATAAGAAAAGAAAAATAAAGAGAAAGTTGTATATGTTGTGTATAGTGTTCAATAAGCTTTGTTTACTCTCCCCATTGTTATATTCAATGCATTTTATGGATTGTATTTTCCAATTTTGAAATTGCCCGCATTTTCCCATTATCCCGAGTTTTCGTCTTCGAGCACTTTGAATCCGTACATAATCCTTTCATTTCATCCCTTTACCCCAAACCTACATTATAATCCTATTCAAGTCCTATGTGATCTTAGGGTGAATTTAATTTAAAAGTCATAATAGTTTTGACAATCTATGAAAATACATTTCGCATCCTTTAATGTGCGGTATCTTTCATTGAGATTACAGTTTTTCTGTTTTTATATATAGCGTTCTTCATTTGTGATATGTGCGCGGCCTAGTTTCCATTTACATTTGCTCTTTATGCGTGCATGTTCCGTGTGTTAACTCCCTGTTTCGAGTGAATTCACTTAATGAGTGTAATGCCCATGAGGATTGAATATATGCTTACTTTAATTTTTATCTGGTTTATTTAAGTTTTTGCCAAATCATAGTTTGCATGTGTTCACTTCCCTCCCACATTTTAAGGTTTCAATTCAACGAAGTTCATTCTATAATGTTAATAATACAGACTTCTGTGTGAATTCATTCACTTTTTAATAATGTGTATGAAATCTTTTTCGTATTATTGGGCTTGTCGCATGTTGTCATTGGGCATATTTTGAGGAAACTAGTTGATGTTTGTGGGTTTCATCCCTGAAAACCCTCACGAGACGACACTCGTCCACCGGGGTAACCTCGGGATTTAATGGCTTATTGAATAAGCTAAATGCAATCTTGTTCCCTACGAAAGTGACTCTTTATGATATATATATATATATATATATATATATATATATATATATATATATATATATATATTGGTTGGTCTACCTCTTTTTCTCTTTTTCATTCATCTTTATTGCTAGGGACTAGCAATGCGTAAGTTAGGGGGTGTGATAAGTCATGAATATTGTATGTAGTACCCTTTATTCTTGCACATTCTAGCATTCTCGTGTCCATTAATTCCTATATTTAAGCTCATATATTGGATAACCTTTGTTCAATATTTTTATATGTTTTATGAGGTATATTTGAGCTTTTGTAGGTATTATGGATGCATAGTGTGAATTTGAACGCGTTTCGGGATTGTTTCATCGCAAAAGGAACCTTCAAGGGAAATTTGATCTTTTCAAACTCACTATTCTTTATGTAATGAAGTTACCAACATGTATTTCATCAAATTATCTTTCTGTGGCCATTGACCGTGCGTCATTCTGAGTCCGTATGTGGATGTTATGGCCGTTTACGGAAGGTTTCGGTGTTTGCTTCTACTACAAGGGCATTTCGATAATTTCATACTGCCTAATTTGTAGGGTTTCAAAATATAATTATATAGATAATTGAATTAGCTTCGCGTCGGTTCCGACCACTCATCATTTCGATTCCGTATGAGGGAGTTATAGCAGTTTCCGTGCGACGCGTCAAAATTGGATCGGAGAAAAAAGTGGGTTGTCAACAACCCAAGGAAAAATTCCAACATGCGGTCGACCGGTCCCATCAGATTTGGATGAACAATGACTTATTTTGGGTTTTTTGACTTGGTTTTGTTGGGGTTTATTTTGGGGTATTAATAGAATGTTGTAGGGTTTGATTTCAAGTAGATAATTCATTTAGGTTAGTTTTTAGGTGATATTTTGAGAGCTTCTCTCTCCTAGAGTTCCATCCCATTTTGTATGTAAGTTGTTACTATTCATCTTCTTCCTCTTTAATAAATCTTCCATTGTTTATTTTTTGTGTTGTTAACTAGTTTACAAGCTTTGATAATTAGTTTTAATTGTTTTAATTTACTTCCTTGCTTTAAATACATGTGTTTCACCATGCTTTCTAGATAATTTAATTTAGGTTGTGTTGGATTGAACTCACCTAGGGTTGACGTGTTAATTTTCTTTGGTGATGGAGTTTACGTATTTATTTCCAGTGGGTTTTACTAGTTATTACGCCTAGGATATTTAACGGGGTATATCATGTATGCTCCGTATTTACGACCTTTCATGCATAATTTTCGGGGTATTTATTGACGCCAAAATCTTATTAGACTTTTATGTGAATTTAGGGGTGTGACAACTCTGGGTTTCATTAACTATTGAAACGAGACTCAATCTTAATAACTCGTCGACCTTTGTAACCCTTTTATACTAATTAACTCGGGTGAGGGATATTCGACGCAACCTATAGTTTTTATTCATTTTTTTAATTTCGTTTAAATACACTCTCACCTAGTATAATCGTTTCCTTTATTTATCTTTTATTTTGTTAGAAAATTTCTTTTTCACTTTTATTTTTGAATTATTAAACTAATTAAATTCGAGTAACTTGTCTTGTGGATTCGATACCCGGACTGCCCGCTATAATCCCTTAAAAGAGTGTAGTCGTAGTTTAGGTTTTTGTATAGAGTTGGTGAGCCGAATATAATAAATGACCGACATCGGTGACGCAACACCACGACAAAGCCCTATCTATCAAGGGTGAGACAGATAAAATTAAGGAGACGGATGAGAAATATATTACCGACTTTAAAGAGTTGAAAGAATTATCTGGCTACACCATCCAGTACATGGATAAAGGGGTAAAGATTGTCTTCCTCCGAAAATCTGACTAACGTGCTGAGCTAGTGTCCCGTGACCTCTTATTGTCCGAAATTGTCAACTCCTTTAGCTTTGCCGATCCTGGAAGCACTGAATCTCTTCAGCAAATTTAGGTTGAGGCTAGTATTGTTGAAGCTGGCATGAACTCAGGTGGAACAAGAGATCATTGACAGATCTAGAGACGGAGAGGGTAACATAACCATTCAAAATGAAAATCTGTTCGGGCATACTATTACTGTGCCCTTGAAGATGAGCTTGATCTCTTAATGGACGACCTTCTGTGGTCTTTGAAGCCCTATTTTTGTAACTCATCTTTTTTTATTTGTGAACAGTTGTTTGTGAACTTTTTTTGTGAACATATGTCTGTAATTTCAACTCTGGGTCACTTCTTTAATATAGCTTCTATGATATATTATGATTGGTCATCTGTTTGCTGCTTTAACTAAATGAATAAGTGTAGTGTCTAAATGAAGTGTAACGTTCCATTAACTATTTTCACTACAAGCTATTTCACCATAGTAAAATGATTTTATGTTAAATAATTTCACCATACAAAAATAGTGTTAAAGGATTTCCATCCTCTGAAGATTTTTAGAGTGATGCGTTGGAGCCTAGACTCTTCAGGCCCTCTTATACAATCGAGAGAGATTTTTTACTACTCACCATAATTAAATGATGTTAAAGTTCACCACACTTAAATGATATTTTTTTGTCTCACAGCTAAAATGATATTAAAGGACCTCCCTCGTCTTAGGATCTTGGAGTGATGCCTCAGAGCCAAGACTCTTCAGGCACTCTCATACCGTCAAGAGAGAGCTTTTATTATTCACCATAATTAAATGATGTTTAAGTTCATGATACTCAAATGATGTTTTTTGGTATCACCACTAAAACTAGGTTAAAGGACCTCCCTCCTCTCATGATTTTTAGATTGATCCCTTAGAGCTGATACTCTTCAGGCACACTTATACCTTCGAGAGAGAGTTTTAATTATTCACCATAATTAAATGATGTTTAAGTTCACCATACTCAAATGATGTTTTTTGGTCTCACCATTAAAATCATGTTAAAGGATCTCCCTCCTCTCAGGATTTTTAGAGTGATGCCTTGGAGCCGAGACTCTTCAGACACTCTCATACCGTCGAGAGAGGGAGAATTAATTATTCACCATAAGTAAATGATGTTTAACTTATTACCTAATAGGAATATAAATTTAGTAAAGAAGATATGTGAAAACACTTGTATTTCATACAAAACCACATTTATTTACATAGAAATTACAAGATTGCCTTTTTACTATAAATAATGGATGAACTGTCAATAGTATCTCTTTAGATGATTTTCACTCCATGGGTTGGAAAACGTCTCTCCCTCAAGGTTTTCAAGCCAATAGGTGATTGGGATGACCTCTTTCATTACCCTATAAGGTCATGCCTGTTAGGATGAAGTTTGTTGGCCTTTTGGATGACCTTCTTTAGTAATAGGTCTCCCACTGTTATAGGTCATGATTTGACTCTGTTATTATAAAACTTGGCAGCCTTTGCTGATAGACTGACTTCCTGATGGTCGTCTCTTATCGCCTTTCCTCTATTAAATCCAAGTCTAGTCTTCTTTCTTTTATGATAGCCTCAGGGTTATAGGTTGGAACCATATGGCTCGGTAACCCAATCTTCGTTGGGATTACAGGTTTAGACCCGTAAGCTAAGATGAACGGCGTCTCCCCTCATTGGCATTTTCTCTATTGTCCTGTATACCCACAGGACACTATGTAATTTATCAACCCGTCTTCCTTTGGAATCCTCTAATTTCTTCTTAGTTTCCATCTATTATTTTCCTATTAATCACCTATGTCTTCCCGTTAGCCTTTGTTCAACTGGGTAAAGAGTAAAACTTCTTGATACTGACCCTTTCAAATTAAGCCTCCAAAGATTTGTTCTTGAATTGCTTCCCATTATCTGATATCAATGTGTTGGGAAGGCTGCAACGATATATAATATTTCTCCAGATGAACTTGAAACATTTTTCCTCAAGGATTGTTACCATAGCATCAGCCTCTACCCATTTAGAGAAGTAATAAATCATGATAATCAAAAATCTAAAATTTCCCTTTGCTCTAGACAGATGTACAATCAGATTTATTCCCCACATTGCAAAAGGCCAAGGAGCCAATATTGGGGAGAGTGGATGGCAGGGTTGATGAGGGATGCTTGTGAACTACTGTCATTTGTCGCACTTTAAACCGTACTCTGCTGAATCTTTTACGAGATTCGTCCAATAGTATCCTTGGGTTACAATCCTTTTGGTCAAGGATCCTCCACCTATATGACTCGCACATGATCCTTCATGCACATCTCTGAGTACATAACTAACTTTGGTTAGATTCACACACCTCGGGAGTGGAAGAAAGAATCCCCTTTTGTAGAGTCGATTGCCAATGATGGTAAATTATATTGAGCGATATCATATTTTCCTTCTCTCGGCCTTAGTTTTCGATAGCTTTCCATCTCTTATATAGTCTATAATTATGTCCATCCAAGATGCTCCCAAATTAAAATTTAAGCAAACTTCCATTTCGATCTCTTCCACTTTAACACTCGCCTTAAGCATGATCTACACTTGTATAAATAGTCTAATTTCAGTTTTGGTGGTCGAGGCTAGCTTCGCTAGTGCATCTTCTCTTACGTTCTCTAATCTCGGTATCATTCTTACCTTGAACTCATTAATGTTTGAGATCATCTTCTTTACTTTGGCTAAACACTTAGCTATATTTTCATCTTTGGCCTCAAATATCCCCAATACTTTGTTGATAATCAGTTGAGAGTGACTATAAGGAACCATTTGGCCAATATTAAATGCTTTGTCAAGGGAGAGTCCTGCTAACAGGTTTTGTACTCTAACTTGTTCGATGCTTTGAAATTGAACCATAAGGCATATTTGATGTCAGTCATGTCAGGTGTCGATGGTATCAGACCGGCACCACTTCCACTTTCATAGGATGAATCGTCAACGAATAAGCTCCAAATTGGCCCCCCTTTGGTGAAAGGACACTCAGCTAAGGTTTCTTTTTTATCATCAAATATTTCTCTACTATACCATATGTTCTATAGATCAGTACCTCCTCAGCCACGATATCCTTGTAGATGACTGATGGAGTCCCGGCGATATCTAAAGTTTTTGCATCGCTCTTAGTATCCCATGTAAGCTCGATAATAAAATCTATCAGTTCTTGACCTTTTATTTCATTCCTTAGATGATAGATGATATAAAAATCACCCAAATCCACCGACCAAGCCATTAGACTACCGTATTTCTCTGGTTTATGAATGAATTATTGGAGAGTAGAGTCAATGAGAACTACCATTGTGTACACTTGGAATTAGGCTTCATTTTCCTCTAAGAATAGACTAAAGCATATAAAAGATTTTCCATCTTCGAATACTTAAAATCTACTCCTTGAAGAGCTTTACTGTTGAAGTAAATGGGCTTTTGAACCCCATCATCATCTCGGACAATAACTGCACTGATGACCGACTCTGAAACGACTAAATATATATATTATTTTTCCCCTATATCGAGCGAGAGAGGAGCACAGGGGAGCCGAGATAGGTCTTTTATTATTCAAATGACTTTTCCCACTCCTCGTCCTAGATGAAAAGTTTCCTGAGGATTTTAAAGAATGACAAACACTTCTTCGTTGCTCTAGAAACAAACCAATTCTGAGCAGCGACTCAACCCATCAACTTCTTAATGTCTTTAATCGTCTTCGAGATTTTTATGTCGTTTAGTGCTTTAATTTTAGTGGGATTTTCTTCGATTCCCCATTGATTGACAATCAAGCCTAAGAGCTACCCCGCTTCGATGCTGAATATACACTTTACGCAATTTAGCTTCATTCTATACCTATTTATTGCATCTAAAGTTCTTTCTAGATCGTCCAAGTGAGTCTCGACCTTCAAATGTTTTGTGAGAATATCATCCACATACACCTCCATTATCTTCCCAAATTTGTCTTCAAACATCTTATTGACCAAACTTTGGTAGGTTTACCCTCTATTATTTTATATCGAACGACATAACTTGGTAGAAGTAGATTCCTTTGTTTATGATAAAGGAAGTATTATATGCGTCATCCTTATGCATTGAATTTGATTATACCCGAAATACGCATTCATAAAGGTCATGAGTTCATGACCTACTATAGCATCTACCATATGATTAATCTGGGGTAAAGGAAAATTATTCTTCGGGCAAAACCTTCCTAAGGTCTGTAAAGTCCACACACATTATCCACTTCCCATTCTGCTTAGCCATAATCACGATGTTAGACATCCCTTCTGGGTATTGCACTTATCTAATGAATTTTGTAGTCTGTAGTTTCTTGACCTCGTCTTGTATAACATCATATATATCCCTAGATAAGTGTTGATACCAAATTTAGTCTGCTGACATGGACCAATCGCATGAAGACACGTGTCAATTTACATGGTAAATACGAATACTCCAGACGAGTAAATCAAGACCACCGAGCAACTCAAGCTCTCCGAGCAACAAATGAGTTCCGAGAAACTCAAGTGTGACAAGAAGCTCTTGCTCTTCCCCGAATAACTCAAGCTCTCCGAGCAACTCAAGCGTGTCGAGCAGCTTAGGCGGTCCGAGCAGCTTAAGTGGTCCGAGCTACATAAGTGTACAGCGTATCAAAATCAAGAGAATCCAAGATATAATTGCGCATTAAATGCTCATTAATATAGTACAGATGTACATGTCTACTAGGTAACAGCGTGTTGTCCTTTCATTTGTACAGCCTCAAGGCTATAAATACATTGTAACCTCCTCACTAGCAGGGGACTAGGAATTTCTTGGTAAACCCATTATCGAGAATTCTGCAAGCAGTCAGCAATAACAAATACAGCGGATGTAGGCCATTCTTATAAGCCTAAACCACTTTAAAAATCTTTTGTCTTATATTTATATATTCATTTTTATCTGTGATTAAATAATTAGATCAAATCTAGTTTTTTACATCAACAGATTGGCGTCGTCTGTGGGAAATCGACTGTAATTAGCGTTTTTCACCAAAACAAATCATCGTCAATGGTTGATCATCCAGAATCCAGTAATCGAAATGCTGGGATTCCTCCAAATCCATCTACTCCTCCAAATGTTCAAGATCTGGCTGGAATAATGGATAATTTGGCCCAGGGCCAGACGGCCATGCAAAAGACCATACGAAAACTCATGCAAACTATCCAAGGTGGAGCACCGACCCAGTCAGGATAGCGAAGCTTTCAAAGAAACACCCGTTTACCTTCTTCGCGTACTAGGAGAACGTTATTCCCAGAGGAATCTCGATCCAGACGTACCGATTCATATCGCACTGAGAGATCTAATGATTTTTCTTATCAACCTGGTCAAAATTCATCAGTACGAGATACAGATACTCAATAAAACATCACACTCTCTCCAAAAAGGACTAGTGCATTGGAGAGGTTAAGTTGGGTCTCTCCTTTTGATCGTTTGGGCCCTAGGAGGAATAGAAGTCCTCCTAGGATTGTGTCGAGGAACTTTCAATGACCATCCAATCTAAGGGAGGGTTCTGCCCAATCACGACCAACTACTTGTAATGAAAGATCCCAGGAAGAAAATTCAACCTTTGAATAGAGCCTTTCCATGCATCATTTCCCTCCTCGGGCCTGTTGGTTCGAGCAACTAATCGATGCCTCCCATTCTTTAAAACACTCCGAAAGACTTTTGAGTGGAACGACGAATGTGAGAAGGCTTTTCAAGAATTGAAGAAATACTTGAGAGAACCTCCATTGTTATCCAGGCCAGTGATGGGAGAAAGACTATACTTATATCTGGCAGTCTCAGAAAATGTAGTAAGCTCGGTGCTGATAAGAGTGGAGGATGGAGTGCAAAAACCAATCTATTACACTAGCAAGGCCTTCCAAGGAGCCGAGATCAGATATCCAAGGCTGGAAAAGTTAGCACTGGCATTGATCAAAGCAAGTAGAAGAATGAGGCCATACTTCCAAGCTCATATTATAGTTGTTTATACAGACATGCCATTAAGGCAATCTCTGCACAAACCAGAGAAATCAGGAAGATTAATGTATTGGGCTGTAGAATTGGGTGAATACAATATAATTTATGAGCCTAGGTCGTCACTTAAAGGGCAAGCAGTGGCAAATTTTATCGCAGAATTCACCTATCCAGATACCTCCGAAGAGCCGAAGTTGAATACTGACCAGCCTGTGGATGTTATGGGATCATCAAACTTAAACTTCGACCAACCTCAGTCGGTAGACGAGCAAGAGAAGATGGTCGACGAGCAACAAGAAGTGCTAGAGGAGGATATAAGGAAGCATCAAATATTCCACCGAGGAACTCTGTCTGACCAAGAGTTTGATAATGAGATACCTGTGTGGAATTTGTATGTAGATGGTTCTTTGTTCACTACAGGCAGTGGAACAGGGATTGTTTTAAACAGCCCAGATGAGATCGATGTGGAATATGCTCTGCGCTTTAAATTTAAAGCTTCTAATAATGAAGTTGAACATGAAGCAATGATTGTTGGTCTTAGTTTGGAAAAAAACATGAAGGCTGAGCAGGTTATCGTATTCAGTGACTCATAATTAATCGTAAATCAAATGCTGGGGGTATATTCAGCCAGAGGAGAATTAATGATCAAGTATCATGCAAAAGCAATGGAGATTGTATCAAGCCTGATCGCAATACATTTAATTAGAATACCAAGATTGGGGAATGCAAGAGCAGATGCCTTAGCTCGGTTAGCTTCAGCAACACGCACTGAGCTAAGAAGAACAATCCCAATAGAAGTCTTGGCTAGTCGGAGCATAAACGAAGATCTAATAATGAATTTTATTACCCTTGATTTAGGACCATCTTGGATGGATCCCATCAGGGCATATATTGAAGAAGGGTCTTTGCCAACTGATAAACTCACTGCTAAGAAACTGAAGTTTAAAGCTGCTCGTTATGTATTGACTAATGGTATTTTATATAGACGAGGAATTATAGCAGGTTTGCAAAGATGTGTGCATCCCTTCGAGGTGAAAGATTTGATTGAAGAGGTCCATGAAGGGTCCTGTGGAGCCCATGTAGCAGGCCAGACGCTTTTGCAAAGAATAATGATGCAGGGATATTATGGGCCAACGATGAGGGCTGATTGTATAGACTATGCCAAAAAATGTGACAAATGTCAACGCTTCCCTTCTATCCGAAGACCTCCCCAAGCATTGTTAACACCCATTACTTCCCCTTATCCATTTTCCATGTGGGGAATAGACTTTGTCGGGCCACTTCCAACGACCAGGGGAAGATTTAAAATCTCGTGGTCGTAGTGGATTACTTTACTAAATGGGTGGAAGCTGAGCCTCTTATTGATATGACATATGACAAGGTGTATCAATTTATTTGGAAGAATATCAATTGTAGATATGGTCTTCCCCATGCATTCATTACTAATCATGGAACCTAATTTGACAACGAGGAGTTTGCTGCGCATTATTATCAGTCAAACACATTAAAAACCCACTCTGCACCAGGCCATCCCCAAAGCAATGGACAAACTGAGGTGAAAAACAGAACGTTGCTGAATGGTTTAAAAAAACGACTGGACAATGCAAAGGCAAATTGGATTAACAAGATACATTCTGTGTTATGGGCTTATCATACAACACCACGAGTAGCAACATGAGAATCTCCATATATGCTAGCATTTGGAAGTGAAGTCGCCATACCAGCTGAATTGGGTTTGCCCACGCACAGAATACTGAATTTCAATTCTCCTATCAGTGACTTCATGAGAAGATTAGACATGGATATGCTCGAGGAAGTTAGAGAAGAAGCAGCAATCAGGAATGCTGCATACCAATAATGAACAGCTTTATTCTATAACAAGAGAGTAAAGAAGTGTGATTTGAAAGAAGGGGACTATGTGCTAAAGAAAGTAATTCAAACGCACAACAAACTGGAAGCTAACTGGCATGGACCCTACAGAGTAACAGAATTTGTTCGACCGGGGACATATAGGATTGAAACCTTAGAAGGAGAAGAGTTTAAGAATGCATGGAACGCAGAGCATCTGCGCAAATATTATCAGTAGTTAAAATCCCTATGTAATGCAGTTTTCTTCAATATGAATAAAACTTTGGATGTTTTACCCAATTCTCTCCTTCTGTTGAAATTTTTTGGAGTACTAGTGCTACACACTACGCATCAAGTTCAGAACATAAAATCCACCAACTTCGGTTGGTCGGGAATAAAAATCCACCAACTCCGGTTGGTCGGGAATAAAAATGCACCAACTCCGGTTGGTCGGGAATAAAAATCCACCAACTCCGGTTGTTCAAGAATTAAAATCCACCAACTCCGATTGGTCGGGAATAAAATTCCACCAACTTCGGTTGGTCGGGAATAAAAATCCTCCAACTCCAGTTGGTCGGGAATTAATATCCACCAACTCCGGTTGGTCGATAAGCCAATTTCAATCAACTCCGGTTGTTTAAATTAAGCAATACCATGGAATGTAAGTTGTTCTATTGCTTAGTATTAAAAAATCACTATAATGAGATAAGTATGTCATAAACATATATATACTTACCAACCAACAAGCAAAGTCATTTTGCAAATTACTTAGAAGAAAATGAAATGACAAAAGACCAAAACTTTTCATTCAAATCGAGAAGGATTACATATGCTGAAAAAAGAAAAAACCATTACATAAAAATCCTATTCTATTGGTTTCTTTTCCTCTGCCTTTGAAACCGGTTCTACTACAGCAGGATGATCATCTAACGCATAAGGAGAATTTATGAATTTCAGATCTTGAAGAATCCTGACATTCATCACAGATGACCGATCAAGCAAGTGCTCTGGGTGAGATATTTCAAAATTAGAATGAAGACTGTAGTCGCCGAGATACTTGGAGATTAAGCACTGAGGAATTTCCCGAGCAGGAATCTAGCTCATATCAAGTTTAAAAGGTGGCACGGGCAACTCGAGCAATCCAGGGTCATAGTAATGCCATAGATAATGGCCCTGCTCCAACTTTAACGCCCCCAGTGCATTCAGCCATCCTTGCTTGTAACCCTCGTTATTTGAATTCTGGATCCGATCATCGAGATGATAAAGGGCTTCATTATATCCAGCCATCTAAAACTCTCTCGGTTGTTTTTTAAACTGGTAAGTTAACCTCTCCAGTTGCTCGTGGAGGTTCTTCACTAAAAGTTCTTTATTTTCCAAGGCAGAGCTTTGTGTGGAAAGTTGCTCCTTGAGGTTCAGAATCTTCTTGGACATCTCTGACAAATCTTGATTCTTCGCCACCAACTGGAATGCTTGATTCTCCAAGGCTTCCTGCATTCTAGCTTCTTCAATAGTAACTCGAGCAGCCCTTTCTCATCCCCGAGAAGCTCTTTCTCGTCCGCGAGAAGAAGTAGACGGTCCAGTCCTCTTTAAGGTTTCCAATTCATCTCTCAAATTGGCATTTTTGACCTCCAAGAAAGAGAAACCTTCGTCATTGATAGGGACCAAGGCTCTCAAGGTAGATGCTGCAGATTTTAGTTGGGATATCTCTCCTCGCAAAACATTGTTTTCCTGCTCCAGCAGTTTCGCGATTTGCCTATGCTCCTCAACCTCAACCCTTAGAATTTTCTCTTTCTTCTCGTAAGCAGCGATGAACTTATCATATCCTTTGTCAGCATTTAGTTGCTGATATTTTTTCTCATACCCCTGATGCAAAAGGGCATAAGATTCCTTGTATTGTTGTTGGAGTTCCTCGATGGTACCTTGGAGATCTTCAATCATCTCATAATATGCTACATTATTGGCAACTGCACGGTCAAGCAAGCACTTCAAATATTGGTAGGCTTCAACTTCTCGTTCAGAAGTATCTGGACCAAGGATGTCAATGATTTGAGCTTCATTTAGGTCAGCATGGCTAGCCGTGAAGTAGTCATTGCATTTTTTCATCAGTTCAGTATCGTGAGCTGACAAGAGCTCCATTCTAGGCATAAAATAGTAAAGAAAAGAGATAGAAAGAATTAATAAGAATGCAGACAGAGCAAGAAGAGGAAGAAGTCAAGATAAACAACCAAAAGCTTGAATTTTCATTTCATCATAAAAGAAAATACAAAAGTTGAGGCTATATCCAATAAAGTGACAAAATAAACACCCAAACTACTCTACACCTTCTCTTTATTTCATATAACTTCCTCAGGAGGTTTCGAGGAAGAGTCTGGTTACTTGGTGGACACGAGTAGCTACTCGGTAGGAGTAATAGTTGGTTGGGGCTGCTCGGAGCACGATTGAACAGCTGGAACAGTAAGGGCTTGATCTCCAATTACCATGGAGGATTCTTCTGAGGCAACTTTGTCCTCTTCTTCTTATCCAGAAGAGGGAGGAGGGCCGTGAGTATGTTGCTGAAATAGGTCAGAATCTTCAGCGACTTTCAGATCTTGTAGGGCTGCCACCCATCCATCCCTAAAGTATTTAAGGCTGGCATATTCCATTTATGAGAACATGGAAGCCAAAAACTTATTCCAGGCCTTGTCCCAACCTACGCTGAAGGATTTTTTGACAGCTTTCTTCCTTTTAACCTCCTCTGAGGAAGTCCTCTCAGTAAGAAGTTTCTCAGCAGATTTCAGCTTCTCCTCCACCTCCTGCTTCTGGCGACCAACATCACGGAGTCTACCAACCTCCTCTTCAGCAGCTTTGAATTTATTCTCAAGCTCTACAGCATTCCTGAGTTTCTCCTCAAGCTCTTTATTATTCTTCTCAAACTCCCCCAATTTCTTCTCCAAATCCTTGGAGGCCTCCACAGCTGGATCTCTCTCTTGCTCGACACACTTAACATTCTTATCCCAAGCAATTTTATTCTCCTCATACTTCTGATGAGATTCCTTCAAAGACTGGGTTAATCCAGTAAAAGCTTCTTCCACACCTCCCGAGGAGATTGAAGCCTTGATAGCCTCATCTTTCTTCAGAATAGTGTTGAAACATGTTACTAGCTGGAAAAATAAAATAACTGTAAGTCACTACAGGGACATAACATTGAAAAATGAAAGTTTAGATTAGTAATACTTACTGAGGCAATATGTTGAGCAGCCAAGGTAGTAACCCTATCACGAGAAAGATTGTCTTCAATACCTTGGACCTCTGGGATAATCCAAGACTTCACCGAGCTCATAGCAGAGCTCGGAGGAACAAAGGTGGGAATACCACCTTCAACATTTAAAGACTGAGAGACATATTCTACTGGTCTCTCAAGAGAACTTTTCTTTAACCTCCTTGTAGGAGCAGGAACATTCTCAACCAAGGATGTTGTCTTGGTTGGTGATATAACGATAACCTCGCTTAGAGGAGAAACAGCAACAACCTTGCTCGGGGCCACTGGGGGCTTCTCAATAATCTTCTTAGCACCAGCAGGAGGGGATGCATTAATATTCCTCGTCCCTTCTTCTGGGACATTTGGCTTACTTTCTTTGCCTCTCCAGCAATAGAGGCAGACTTATCAAAGAAAGCAGGAACTTTTCCTTTCTTCATTATGTCACTAATAGGAATGTTTGACTCTGAAGAAGAACCTTCTACACTAGTATCAATAGCTGGTACTTGATCGAGACTAACCACCACTGGAAGAGCAGTAAAAGATGAAGTGTAGATCTTGTACTTCAACAAATAAGAGGCTGATCTAATATTTTCCTCGGTAACAGATTGCTGCAAGCTCCAGATAAGTTTCAAATGCTTTAAATTAACCTATGTCTCCTCTGGATATTTTCTTTTGCTATCAACTGCAAATCATAAAAAGTTAAATGTCAGTGATACATTTTGTCAAACACCAAGAAAACAATATTTCAAAAAATAAAAACAACTTATTCCATTGCCATAAGGGGGGACACCTAGGACCCTGATATACATCATCTCCATTTAATGGAGCATGTTGCTAATTTTTCATAACAACCCCATGCTCGAAGTAATCCCTGTTGGCATCTGGGAGATTGACAACTAAAGCCCTATTTAAAAACCTAGTTTTTAAATAAAAAGTACTATCGCTGACAACCCATCTAAAGAAAAACATAATTTATGGAATTCCTAAATGGGTTCCATGAATTTGGTTTAACCTATGGACTCCATTAACTATTCTCCAGGTATTGGGAGCTATTGTTATAGGTACAACGTCAAAATATTGACAGAACTCTAAACATAGGGGATTTGGAGGAAAAGAAAAGCCACATTCGGCCACAAAGAGACTGGGGAACCAATGTCCCTCAGCCAAAGAGAAATAGTCATAAGGTTCAGAAAGTTCCTCCAAAATGACCCATGAAGGAATTGAAAATTCAGAACGAAATTTGTCAAGCAATTCAACAACATAAACCATGATGATCAAAGCAAAATAAAAGAGAAGGAAAAAGATCTTACATGGGAAGAGTGAACCAGTTGACAACGAACAAGGAAAGAAACGAACGCACAAGATAGAGAGAAAATGAAAAGTTCAGAGACACGAATTTGAAAAATGAAAGACAATAGGATTTCTGCCGCATTTAAATACTTTACCTCGGGAATAGAAAAATCAATGATTACCAAGATGGACGTTTGCGTATCCGGCGAATAAAAAGAAGAAAAGGGGCACAAAAATGAAGCGGTTATGGAAATTCAAAATATTTAGGACGTCTAATACTGTGCATTTAAAAAGGATCTACATACAATGAATGCTTTCCTAAAAACCATACAAACCGAAAATCTAAGCAGCAGAATGTTCCATACTTTTCTTCAACATCAAACTATGAAACATTGGGGGCTTCTGTTGATACCAAATTTAGTCTGTTGACATGGACCAATCGCATGAGACACGTGTCAATTTACATGGTAAATACGAATACTCCAGATGAGTAAATCAAGACCACCGAGCAACTCAAGCTCTCCGAGCAACAAATGAGTTCCGAGAAACTCAAGTGTGACAAGCAGATCTTGCTCGTCCCCGAATAACTCAAGCGTGTCGAGCAGCTTAAGCGGTCCGAGCTACATAAGTGCACGGCGTATCCGAATCAAGAGAATCCAAGATATAATTTCTCATTAAATGCTCATTAATATAGTACAGATGTACATGTCTACTGGGTAACAGCGCGTTGTCCTTTCATTTGTGCAGCCTCAAGGCTATAAATATATTGTAACCACCTCATTAGCAGGGGACTCGAAATTTCTTGGTAAACCCATTATCGAGAATTCTGCAAAAAGTCAGTAATAACAAATACAGTGGATATAGGCCATTCTTACACGGCTGAACCACTTTAAAAATCTTTTGTCTTATATTTATATATTCATTTTTATCTGTGATTAAATAATTAGATCAAATCTAGTTTTTTACATCAACAATAAGGTTCGCCTTCTATGTTACACTGGATTAGCATCCTCATCTATATTCAGTCCGTGATAGATGATTTCAAGATTAATCCCCGATATGTCATTATGGATCCATACAAATACACTTTGTCTCTTTCTCAACAACTTGATTAGATCTTACTTTATCTCTGCGTTGAGGGACAAGATTATTTGGATGGTTTTTTTGGTTCACCCTCATTAAGTATTATGGATTCTACCTCCTCTATAGGATCTCCATTTTTTACATTTCTCTCATCCCTTGAGTCAAAGGTGTCTATATTGTAGGATGTTTCTTCCTTTTGGAGCTTCTCTCTCTTTCATCGAGGAAAAGTATCACTCTTGTACCTCCACCTTATCACCATTTACTTCTCAATCTCCATAGGGAGTCGGTAATTTCATCATCTGGTGTACAGTGGAAGGCACAACCTTAAATTATTTAAGTGAAAATCTCCCCACAATTATGTTATAAGATGAAAAAACATATTTATCCATCAAGGAAAAAATATTTTATTGGTTAGACATCTTATCCAAGTTACCGTGCATATGGCCATTTCATAAAATCCAAGTGGGTGTATTTTCTCCCCACTAAATCCAATCAATGGTTGATGGTAAAGGACGAGTCTCTTCTTGCTTAGTTTCACACTCTTGAAATAATCCCAGAATATGACAAAATGCCGAGATTCCCCTATCAACCAATATATAAGGAATGTGTACTGATGACTAGAGGGTAATCATTTGGGGCCAAAATTCCTTTGAATTATTGCCTTGAAAATCCCACTATGATATTATCCATATCAACTTTTTTTAGCTTGTCGGTCTTAGCTTTGATCTCGATCGAATTAACATTGGACCTTTTAAGTGCTACCTTTGCTTCAACAATATAAGATTTACTATTGGTGGGCTCAGTTACGCCACCTTCTAATCATCTGTAGATCATTTTTACATCAAAAGAAATCTTACATGGATTACTTTTAACTGTAGGTGACTTAGTAGGAAAGTAAGGGTAGTATACTCCACTGTCGTCCGAATCTAGTTCGTTCATGTTTGCCAGGACCTCCTTCTTCCGCTTGACATCCTTAATTGCATTAGATGTTTTTTTTCCTTCATCTCGTACTCTGCTCTTGCTCGCCTACTTTAAGAGTTTTCCTTCTTTCAGTAATTTTTTAATCTCGTCTTTTAGGGTGAAACATTGATCTATCATGTGACTGTGAACTTGATGAAACTCTTGTTTTTGTCCCTCTTGTGGGGTGGGGACTTTAATTTTTTTGTCATCTGAGTTCTCTATCGTTCTTTATCTCATTCAGTATCATGTCAGGACATACTATTAGTGTACTGTACTTGGCAAATTTGTCATCGTTGGATATCTTTTTTACTTCCATCTCTTTATATCGACCCTTCTTGGATTTCCCACTATTTTCCACTTCAAAGTCACCTCTCTTGGCCGCCATAGACTCCTCCACATTCATGATTCTTTCGAATATTGCTAAGATTGTAAGTGCGGAAGCCCCCAAATTTTAAATTCTCAAAATTAATGTAATGATTCAATTAAATTCCCAACTAAAATTTCAATACAACTTATAAACAAAAACAAACTTCAAATTTTAATTTCTTCAAAATTAAAATTGAGTTAAACTTCAAGTGAAATTAAACTACTCAAACGTATTAATTTCTACTTAAACAAAATTAATTCAACCCAAGTCCTAAAATTTTCCTAACAATGATTTATTCTAATTTTCAATATAGGCCAAACCCAATTTTATCAAATTAAATTCTGGATATGAATTAAATTAGACTTACCCAAATTATCCAAACTTACATTAGCACCAAATTAAACAAGTTGGATGATTTAAACCAACTTTTATCTTGTTTATCCTAGCATGTATCTATGGTTATTTTTGCAAGATAAAAATAAATACAACCACACTACACGACGATGTACGAGGAAAACCCAAATGGAAAAAACCTCGAACGAGCCTTGCCTAATGAATACACTAGGTACAATATGTTTACAAAGACAACGACAATAAGAGTTAAAACACTCGACTCGACTCCTTCAAGACCCAATGCTTCCTTCCCTATTCAACCTATGCCTTATAGACATCTTCGGAGTCCACCAGAATCTTGGAGTCCACTAATGGAGGCACAACAACCGCCAACCACACATGGTACCTTTCACCATGTGAGAATGCCGCAGAAAACATAAGTTTGTCTCCTTTGTAGGTAGAGAATAAACCTAAACTTCTCTTCTTGTTGGAGTTGGGGGTTATCCCCCAGCTACTGGATGCGTAACCTCTCCAGTGGCCGAAGTTATAAAGTTGATATTGGGATAACATGGGATCCTACTCATAATTTACTCACTAAAGGCCAAGAGTTGCTATTGCATCTGCTTCTAACTGGCTATAAGGGACCTCAGCGTCTCTGCCACATCAAACATTTTTTACTGCTGAGGCGGTTGGCTAGAAATGGCCCCTACGCTACTAGGAGGATTAGTGGTCATCTTCAATGAGAATTAACTAAATAGAAAATATAGTGAGGATGAAAAAATTAGAAAACCTAGAAAAGTGATAAAATAGAAAAGATCAAGAAACACCCAAATCAAGCTCTTTCAATGGTGATTCAGTTCGAACAGTGGTGTTATTGGATCACCATGAGAGATAAAGAAATGGGTATTCGAGCTAAGGTGGATAAGAAAACTCAGTCTCCTCACACAGACGGTGCCAATATGATGATGCCAAATATCATCCAAATGGATTCAACCTGTTTTCTAAGTTTACACGGTAATGGTGAAACTAAGATATAGCAGTAAAATGTTAGAGGAGATGAGAAACAAAGAAGAGACACAGAGATTTAAGTGGTTCGGCCTTGGCCTACGTCCACTATGAAAAGTATGAAGTTATTCCACTATATAATATGGATAAAGGCCATTGAAGGTGACTACAAGCTTTTTTTCTCTCTCTCTGTACACACAGTATTAATAGGGTTTGCCAGAATTCAATCCCTATAGAAGGGATAATGAGCCCCTTTTATATCCTTAGGGGTGCGCAATACCACCCCCCAAGCATGCAGTTCATGTGTAATGACATCAACAACTAATGGGAGCATGACACATGTAGAGAGAAGTGTATAAACTAGGCACAAGAAACCGGTAATTGATGTTCACTTGAAATGTTGGCCGCTACGTCTTCAACTTTATCATGTCATAGGCTTGAGGGATGGTCAAGAACACTATCTTATGACTCAAGTGTTTTTGTCCGGAATTGATCCAACACTACATAAGACTCAATTGGAGACTTGTGTCCTTTCAAATCTCCCCCTTTGGCTATTCCGAGTCAAAAACCAAAACAAAAATCCTAAAGGGCCATCAAGCTCCACTAGACTCAAAAACTTCCCACCCAAAAATAAAAATAGGAAGCTTGACTCAAAAACCACTTAGGATAAATAGCTTTGCCGATGAAAGTAGACACTTAGAAATTCCTGCACACTTAAGAAAACTATTAAACGCATAGGTAATATCAAGAATATTAAATGCATGTAAAATAAATACTCCCCCTAAATTAATTCTCCCCTTTCATCCACTATGATGTACCTAAGTAGGTCACAACTCCCCCTAAGTTAAATCTCCTAAACTAAAGGTTTATAAACCACTTATCCTCCTTTTTGTTCAGGAATAGACAAAGGATAATTAATTAATTAATTAAATAATTACACGTTCTCCCCCAATTTAACTAAGTACCATTTCTCCTCCTAACAACTACATAAGGGATAAAGTATGGGAAATCAAGTAAACATAATTAAGCATAAAGTGATAAGAACATGAAAGCATATGGGAAACTATAGACAATAACTAGTCCAAGCAAGAATAATGGATGCTAACTATGATGTGAACAAACCGATATCAATTTAAAACATAAGAGACTAAGCATGTGATATCAAACAAACATTTTGCAACCAGTTAGATACCAATTATGAATTAAAGAATAGGTGGACTAGCTAAAAAGGCAAAGACCAAAAAAAATTACCATATATGTGTAGACATAATGAATAGCACTAACACGCACACACGTACACATAGGTATAAACACCACACATGACACAAAATACATTAAGCTTTTCACACTCGTATGGAAAAAATGTGTCCAATTACATGTGGAAAATAGAAGTGTAGGGGTGTGAACTAGTAACAATTAAATTTAGACCCAATCAATTAACACATGTTCACGGAGTTCTCATTTGATTGCAAAATTTTAACACATTTAGATATAGCCTCATGTGACAGAATAGATTGAACTCGATGAACAAACATACACAATGCATACAAGCCTAGAATTTTGATGATTCTACAAACCAATAGAATCATGATAATGAAAACGCATCTAGGATAAATGGGCATTGTGAAAATCCGTTGATATACCATCCAAACTCCCTCAAAATATGCATATAGTTATGGGGTGACTATATTAACTAAACAAAATAGGCCTTGGAAAATATTTTTTATTAATGACATTTTCTTTTAGGCCTTTAGACCACGTATTTCTTTTAGGTCCATTATAAACAGTGGCTTACTCGCAAAGGATAAATTTTCTTTCGAAGCCCTTCCCCGTGCACATTCATATAACATATTTTTTTTATCACACAAATCTCACGTGCAACGGATTCGACATGCACAAATCCTCCTAGGTCATCAAATATATATATGACTAGATTGGTAGGAGAACACCTCATAAAGCTCAAATATACATGTGACATTTAAATTTCAAATGAGCTTGTTCATGTGTGAATTTAGGCATATAAAAATCAAATCCATTAAGCAACACAAAATCCAACTACTCCATGCATACATGACAAAGAACATTTTAAGGATTGATAATCTTAACCAAAAGTTCTAGCCACATGAAAGCGAAAAGGAAAAGATTCGAACACAAGTATATGCCACATAAAGTGTGTCAAACTAAAATACACACAAAAAATCTTTTTGAGTTTTTAAAAATTTTAACGAAACAAACTAAATATTTGCTCAAAATACAAACAAAAATCATTCGTATTTTTCATTAAGCTTGAATTACTAAAAGGTAAAACAGAAATGATAAAAAAATATTTTTGTATTTTTTCATTTAATGCAAACAAAAATGAAAGAACTATAATACAAAAGATAAACAAACATCATAATTCTAGCATGAGATATGCGATAAATAAATGACTAGAAAATGATAAACAAGTATACAATTAGCATGATAATATAGCATGAAGTACAAAAGCTAAAGTATGCAAACAACTAGCAAATTCAACCTTTAGATTTAGCAAAGGAGCTATCATGTGAAAGTAAATGAGAATCAAACATCTTATCTTGTAAAGCTACCAAGTCCGATCTCCTAACCTAAACTAATGATGAATGACGATCTCGGGGTGTAGGAATCTTGGCTACCTCGGTTACCTTACGTTGGGATTTGCTTGGACCTCGTTTAAGATCAAAATAAAACTTCCTAAGATGACCTTTTCGACCATAATGAGAGAACATAAAGACTCGGTGAAAAGACTTACCTAAGGAATGATCTATAAAATTGTTCCTAGAGGATTCCCCTAAAACATTTGTTTTGTCATTAATAATGGAGCATTACAAGAACCAAAGCCTAAACCACACGTGTCATTTTTAATTTGTACCGTTCCTAATATTTTATCTAATTTCTCCTAACGACACTCCAAATTAAATTTGACTTTACTAGAGTCTTTTAATCTATTTTATAAATCTAAAATGCGAGACTCTAATAAAACATTATGCTCTTCAAATGCGAGAAGCTCCCTTTTCAAGGATTCCATTAAGCCCTTAAGGCTATCTCTCTCGCCTTCTACATACTCAAGCTTCTCTCGAAAAGCTCTTTCTCGTGTCCTAAGGTCATTAACTAACACACTCTCGTTAACAACCTTGGCACGCTCTTTTAAACTTGCTTCTAACTTCAAATTTTCTCTTTTTAATTTAAGAGATTCTTTATACAATTCTTGAAAAGCAATTTGAAGTTCACTCACATCAAACTTTTCTTCATTTTCACTCTCTCTCTTCTTCACTCTCACAACCATCATCTTTTTGAGCTTCACAAACAAAGGCCTCGGAAGTGTCATGACTTGAGATGTCATCGTCGGATTATTTCTCATTATCACTCACATGACAAGACATGAACGCGGTAAAGTTTCGTTCAATGGGGGAAGTGGGTCCCTCTTCTTTATCACTATCACTAAGGGTAGCAGTATATGAAATTGGTTGTTTACCCTCTTTCCTTAGTTTAGTGGGGCATTCAAAAGCCCTATGGGCATACCCTTCACAACCAAAGCACCTATTTGACTCGTCCCTATTAATATTTTCATTAAAAGTTATAGGGATCTTTTCAGCTTTGTCATGCTTAGAATTTTCAAATTTCTTAAAATTATTTTTAATTTTAGCTTTGTTAAATTTAAGAAATTTATGAAACTTCCTAGCAAACATAGCCATATCTTTCGAGTCACTATCACTCTCATCAACCACAACTTGTTTTTCCTCCTTTTGAGCTTTTAAAGCAATGCCCTTATTGATTTTCTTTTCATTTTTGGAGGGGAACATTTCTAGTTCATAAGTTTGTAAATCACCTACTAGTTCCTCAAGTTTGGTAGAGTTCAAGGTGGGTAAAGAGTTTAGAATGATCACTTTAGGGATAAATCTCTCGGGTAGGGAACTTAAAATTTTCTTTACTACTCGGTCATTGGGTATTTTCTCTCCCAAATTAAATGAAGAATTTACTATATCGGAGAGTCTAAAATAAAACTCATCTAATGTTTCTTTTTCATTCATTTTGATGGTTTCAAATTGAGTGGTCAGGTTTTGGAGTTTAGAAGCCTTAACGACACTAGTTCCCTCGTGAGTGAGTTGTAATATATCCCAAGTTTCCTTAGCGGTTTCACATGTTATGATACGTCAGAATTCATCCGGTGTGACCACGCTAAACAAGGCATTTAAACCTGGAGAATTAAAATTAGCAAGTTTGAATTCATTCTCACTCCATCTGTCTACGGGTTTGGGCACACGCATATTTTCTACCAAATGTGTTGGTGGGGACCACTCGTTAACAACAGACAGCCAAACTCTCTAGTCGATAGATTTTAGTACTGATTTCATACACGTCTTCCAATACGTGTAATTGGAACCATTAAAAAGAGGAAATTTTGAAAATGGGGAAAATTCTATTTTTAACCAAAAATATTTAAAAGGACCTTAACGCAATAATTTAGAACTCCGGCTCTGATACCACTTGTTGGAAACGCAGGACCCCCGATTTTTAAAAAAAAATCAATTTAATTTCCTATAAAGTGCGGAATAAAGATGGTTCAACACAACACACACAAATGACAAATTTTAATTTCTTAAAACAAATTAAAATGAAACACTACAAGGTGAATCAAAGTAAACACATGCACACACTTTAAATTCAATCAAGCCAAATTAATATAATTATCAAGTTTAAAAAAACTTAGGCAAGAATATTATCCAAATAACTTATTGCCAACTTGAACTAAATTTACGCAAATAATTAAACAAGCACCATTTTCAACAAGATTGCGAATTAAACCCAATTTTATCTTTTAACTCTAAAAATGCGTTCTATGTGATTTTTGCAAAATATAAAATAAATTCACAATCCCACAACACGGCGATGTACGAGGAAAAACCCAAATCGGTAAAAAAACCTCGGATGGCCCTGGCCTAACGAATTCACTAAGTATGGTATGAATTTTATAAAGACTCGACAAGAGGACTTACACAATCGACTCGACTCCCTTCAAGCCTTGACGCACTCCTTTGATCTTCAACCTCCCCCTAGCGAATAGTCCCAGAGTCCACCGGAACCTTGGAATCCACCAATAGAGACCAAGCAACCATAAACCACACATAGTGCCTTTCACCATGTGAGAATGCCGCAGCAAAGGAAAAGCTTCTTCTTTGAGGGATGTAGAAGCAAACCCAAGCTTCTCCTTCTGTTGGTAGAGATGAACCAATGGTGCCAAACAACAAGCTCCAAGTAATAGATATATGTGTAGAGATACTTAGATAAACAAACTAAACTATGGGTGTAAACTCATGCTTATGAGAAAATTTTCTAGATAAATTTGACACATGAAAACTGGGACTTTTGTTTTGAAATCTTTTCTCTCAAAAAGCTCTCAAAGATGTCACAAAAGTCTTAGCAGAAATATATCCATAAGTTGGTTTAAAACTATCAAAAGATAGTGGGACAAAGTAGTGGGAAAATGGGATAAAACTGCCAAACTGTTCCCACCCAGAAATCTCGTTCGAATGACTTTTTCGTTCGAATGACATTTCGTTCGAAATACCCAACTAACGATAGTCCAGTGTAAAATTTGTAAAGTCGTTAGTACACTCATCAGAATTCTCGTTCGAATGACAATTCGAATGATATTCCAGTGGCCAAACAGGGAACTCGTTGGCAAAACCTCGTTCGAATGAAATTCTTATTTGAACAACATTCTCGTTCGAACGACAATTTCGAATGAAATCCCATATTTGAATATTTTCATTTTAAGCCCAAAAATATTTCTAAACTTTATTTTTACAATAAAAATACACCATTTAAAACTAATTCCCAAGTCTCCTACATATACATAGTTTGCATTCATACCTTTGGAGACAATGGAATACACTGATGTTAATGATGCATAAACTAAGCACAAGAAAACGACAATTGATGTTCACTTGAAATGATGGCCACTAAGTCTTCAACTTTATCATGTCATAGGCTTGATGGATGGTCAAGAACACTATCCTATGACTCAAGTGCTTTTGTCCAGAATTGAGCCAACACTACATAAGACTCAATTGGAGACTTGTGTCCTTACACTAATTTATAGATAAATTTTATTTAAACAACCCTCTATTATGATTTGATGAATTATTTACATTTGATATCCTCCATACATGTTAATATAGGGATTAGAATACTTGTTTGGGAGTTTGGGAATGTATCATGAAGAATTAGAGGGTTAGAAGTGAAGAAATATGAAGTTGTCCCAAAGATGTAAAACCCAGGTTCGATCGATTGACCTATGAGTGTCGATCAATCGATGAATTGATAGGTCATTGCCCGCTGAATTTAGGAACTTGTTTTATTTATAAATTTTACTCTCCCCCAATTTGTAAGGGAACTTAGTGATGGTTGATTAACTATATAATAACTTAAGGAGGGTCAATGGACATTGAGTTGAAACCCCATTAATTTGAATAAGCGTATAAGTGAGAGTGAGATCAATGAGAGTGCATCTGTGGTAGTGTATCAAAGATTTATAAATAGGGTTACAGGGAGAGTTTACTTTAACTTAAGGACAAGACCAGAAGGTTCGAAATGTGATAAGACTACTAAAATTGTGTTATGAGTAATTAGAGTAACTTGAAAAGTGAGAATTATTCAGGATATACGATAAGAAGTATAATTCTAAAATAATGATACGTAAGGGTATACGATAGTTATATTCTGCTTACATAATATGTATTATAGGTTATGGGTATACCTATACTAAATTTATGCATATATAGGTTGTGTGAATACCTAATGTGTGACTTGGTATGTGTAATGAACGTACCGACGCTACTTACTATCATGGGAGGTTCCACATCGGGACAATATTGTCCTAATGAGCCCATTGGGGGATTTTAGACGTGTACCTTAGAACATAGAACTTAGGGCTTGATAGCAGAGTAAGCATGTATCATAGTTCTCGGCCTTGGGGTGTCGTATTAGTATATATATAATGTCGAGGATAAAGGTATATATGTACTTGTGATTTTATTTACCATGTGTGTTTTAGTAGATGAGAAAGATAGTAATATCTAAAATAACCTAAGTATGTGGGAACTTAAGCTCTAATGAGGAATTTATAACTAGATAATGGAAATGGAAATTTTGGTAACGTGTTGCATGGGAAATACGGGTGGGCACAACGAGTAGTATGTGTAGGAAGGTATTTAGTTTGAACTAGTTACGCGGGGTAGCTTAACTAGGATAGGTTAGAAGTATATGTTATGCGTGCACATTAGTTGAGAGGTGAGGATCTCAAATGAGAGCACGTGGAACTAACGTGTATATAATAAATGGTGATTTTGCATTTTAAATCCTTGCTAAAATATTTTAAATGTTTTCTTGGGCTCTGACCCGTTTTCCAAATCTATTTTTGTAAAAACATTTTAGGTGCCTAGCCATAGGGACACCAAACTTAGCGGTTTCGATCATTTGACATGCAGTTAGAGTGGTTATTGTAGGACCTCGGTAGTAGATGCTTCCATACTTATCCTTTCTTCATTTTGATCCACTTATTTCAGTCGGGCATGTTGCCCACTCTTATTCAGACATTTTAGAGACAGTGGATTTTCATCTTTATTTCTCAGTTGTTGGACTAGCTTATTTTGGATTTTTTTATTGGGATTTCAGGCTGGAATGTTTACTCCAATCATATCTATTTTATTCTGTTATTTAATGAATGATGAACGTGGTTTATTTATTTAGTTTGTTGCATATTAAATAAAAGAAAAAAAATTTGACACCCACTTAATTAACTAATATGTGATTAGTAATTAATGTTTTTCGATAGTGGTGCTAAGAATGAACCAACTGGATATTATGTTTTAATTTAATGAAGGACTAATTACCTGGTATTTAATTAGGCAGGGTGTCACAACTTCCCATGCTATAGCTAATGGTTGATTATGTTTGCATGTTTACATATACTAACTTTTATGATTCATGATATATATATATATATATATATATATGTATGTGTGTGTGTGTGTGTGTGTGTGTTGTTTGAGCCCTTTGTATTTTGATTTTTCATTTATTGGGTCATATTGAAAAATACCAAAAGTTTTAGTTTTTCGTTTCAATTATTTTTGTTTCAAATTGCTATTTTCGATTGAAATATTTTATAAAAAAAAGTCAAATTTATTTTTATTTTTATGTGTTTTAGTTTTACACATTTTGTGTGGCATATTGGTATGTTTCAATCCAATTCATTCTGTGTTTTCCATGTGACTAGGACTTTTGGTTATGATTGTCAATACTTAGATTGCTCTCAATCATGCTGGCATGGATTTGTTTCGAACTTGATTCATTTAATGGATTCGCTTTGTATATGCCTCCACACACACATGAACGAGTTCTTTTGAATTTTAACTTCACATGTTATATTTGAGCTATGTGAGATGTTCTCCCATCAATCTTCTCATTTACATATTTTTTGTCTATGGAGGATTTGTGCATATAAGAACCCTTGCCTGTGAATTTTTTTAATTTATTGAAAAATATGATAGTGCCGGGGAAAGGGCTACGAAAGGAGCAAATCTCCTTTGTGGATAAGCCACATTTGGCAAGAGCCTATACATAAAAAGATTAGAGGCAATAAAAATAAAAAAATTGCTAAGGCCAATATGTTTAGTTTGTTTGATTTTTAAGTGTAATAGCTTCAAAAGAATTGACTTAATAAAAAATGTGCAATATGTTTGTCTTTTGTAGTTGAAGATCAACGGGTTTTTACAATGAATCCTAGTTATGTTTATCATGTCATGACACTATCGATTTGTGGAATCGTCAATATTCTAGGCCTGTGTGCCCTGTGTGTGTTTATTCATAAGTTTCACTTTATCTTGTCACATGAGGCTCAATCTTTGTATGATAATGTGAAATTAAATATTTCCTTTATCTCATAGTCCTTTGTTCATTTCTCTTTTTCATATTTATAAATTACTTAAAATGAATAGGATGACCCATTCAGGTGGTGATTTCCCAATATGGTTGTGAGAAGCGTGCCATTTTTAGAGCGATGGATAGTTAATGAGGGGCTATAAAGGAGCTAAATTTTCATTGTATGTTATTTTTCTCATATTTTAGTTTGATCCTATCATTTTTATTTTTGGAAATTAGCTATAAATTTAGTCTTTATAAAATACTTTGGATCCCTATTTGGCATGTTTTTATTCATTAAAAATTATTATTATAAATTATAATTTGTCATGTGCATGTATTAAATTATTTTTAGATGGGTAATGTATTATAATTACTTTTAACCATGGGATGTATATATTAATCATGTATAATGCTACAAGAAATCGCATCATTTATCATTCTTTCAAAAAATCATTTTACATTTCATCATGGTGTGATAAGAATACTATAGAAAGATTCCCAAATATAATAATTGTGAGATATATATGTGATATATTTATAAAGTTGTGTATGTTTTAAGATTAATTTTGAGGGCATAATATTGAATTTGAGTTTAATTTATCTTTTCTTGAATGTATGATTAGGGTAAATTTTATATGAGATAGAATTCGGTATTATTTGTTGAAAAGTAAGTTAAGAATGTGATTTCAAAATTATTAGTCTTTTTTATTTGTGATTACGGTTTCATGTCTATACTTTTGTTTGAGTTTATACAACAATTGCGGATGGAATATGTTAATCATCTGCTTAGTTTTAATTTAGTGCATTGCAATGAGGATAGGAGTCTTCTGTTGAAATGTGAAAACTTTTTGAAGTGTTGCATTTTTTTACTTGTACTCACTTGTTAGTTGATATATGACATTTTTTTCAATTCATATGTAGGTTTATGAGCAAATATCTTGATTACTGATTTAAGGAATTGATTCTGACCTTTTGACATGATCAAAAGCCTAGGTCAAGCTCCATTAATTTTAAAATTATCTATACAATTTTTTTGGAACAAAATTCTTATTTTAGGATATGGTAGTATTATTTATCCCAAGTTATTTTGTAGTTTTAAATAGTAAAGGTGGAGTATCCGAGAGAGTTTTGATGAAGACAAATGTGTACTTTGGATATCCCTAGTCAGTAGATCTCTATTTGGAAGAGAAATTGGCATCAAACATGAGAACAATTCAAGATTACATGATGGAGAATCAGTCTCTAACCAGAATCCATGTCTTCTCAAAATCTATGGCATCCCAAACCAATGTAATGCCACATTCAACTGAATCCCATGTTAATGCATGCCCAATACCAAACGGATAAAATCGGATAAGATCCACCCAATATGACTTAATGGTTCTAATATGATGGTAAAATTGCTTCGCCTCCTTGATTTTGTTCAATTATAAATAAAGAACCAGTTTGATGCATATTTTTAGCATCATTCAAGTAAATACATATTGAGATCATAGAAACATGAGCTTTTGATATAGCTACACCTAATTTGGAATTGGTAAATGCAAGAACTATACATAAAGGACTAGGATCTCCAATGAACTATAAATGATGATTCATACATAACATATTTCATTTAAAATCTTTACCGAACTATGACTGTCCATCATATTTGCAAATAAACATTTTCCTTAATGACAACACATGACACTACTAAAACAACAAGGTGAAAAATAAGCCACACACTTGCTTAATCCATGATATATATGAAAACCGTGTCAAAATACACCAGTTGCATAATCAGCCAATACTAATTGTAGCTATCGCTCCTATTGAGGCAATTGTAGCTTTTCCAACACCTATTCATTTTCAAGACCATGATATTTAAGGCCCTAACCTCAATCTCCGACATAATTTGTCAGGAAATGATAGCTAGAAGTATTTGACAAGAGTTAAAATGTAACTAACACCTAGTTAGTTGTGGACAAGTCCAGCTCATCAGTTAGTTAAATATTTATGTATTCAATTTTTTATAAATAGTGTCATCGATTGTAATATTTTCATATAAGAAATAATATTATTCTTTCTATTCTTTTGAAGTTTTTTCCTTCTTATTCTCTTCTCAACTCTTAGTTCTTATCTTAACTAATTGAGTCTTGTATGTCATTTGAGATGGCATGATAAAAATTTGTATTAGAGCATTGCAATGGTATTTAATGTTTAACCAAAATCTATATAACTTAAAGTCTTGTTTGTGAAAATCAAATAATTGCATTTTGTCTGAGTTCTTAAGTCCAAGAACTACTAAACGGGAGGAGTTCACTCTCAAACTTTGAGAGAGGTTTTCAAAAGAATGATTTGGAGATATAATTATGGGATTAAACAAATTACAATAAACCAAAATTATGTTGTATGATTACTAACAAACGTTTGATGAATTAAAACCTCTAATGATGACTTAAGTCCAAAGACTTAATTAAAATGACTTTATATCAAATTTCTTGAGTGGATTGAAAGAAGAAATACGAATAGTTGTTAAAATATTCCTTCCTAAAACCATCAACCCGGCCTTTTTACTAGTAAGTCTCCAAGAATCTGAAATGACAACCAAGAAAACATACCGCAAAAATATCCCCAGCCATACAAACAATTACCAGCAGTAGTCAAAACCACAAAACTTTAATTTCCTCAACTACTCCAAACTATGGCCTGAAACAACCACTTCACAAGCCAAATCCATAAACCATAACAATAATTTCAAGAAAATCCTACTCACTGAATTACAAGCAAAAAGAGACATGGACTTATGTTATTTCTCTGAAGAAACCTAATAATTGTTGGCGATTGCTATATATAAATTACACTGTATTTCTTAATAGTCAAGATTATTAATGATTATTTTTCTGTTACCGAGGCAATGATTTTAGGGGCTTCATTTATATAAATGTTTGAAAATAATATCCAAGCATTATGTTCATATGTTATTTCTATCTTTTTTTATGAAATTGTTGTGGTTGGCTTCTTCTTTCAGGCAGTTGCGAATATGGTTGTTGGGATTGTTGGTGATGTCTGTGTTAGGTATACATATCTCTCTCTCTCTCTCTCTCTCTCTCTATCTATCTATCTATCTATCTATCTATCTATCTATCTATCTATCTATCTATCTATCTATCTATCTATCTCTCTCTCTCTCTCTCTCTCTCTATATATATATATATATATATATATATATATATATATATATATATATATATATATATATATATATATATATATATATATATATATATATATAGTATCGGATTACTCGTGCCTGAAGACATGAAGATAATTTTTCCAAAGTATTAATTCATGTACAATTTAAGTCAAAAAGATTTTTTATATAACACAAATAATTTCAAACAATTAAAAAAATTAAGCACGGTTTCTCTGTTTATAAAAATATCCACCCTATTTAAGAAATAAAAAAAAATGCTCCAACAACAATACTAATAATCCATCATACATCTTTTATAAAACATCATCAATTTAACTCAATTCATGGCAATAACATCAATACGAAACTTAATTTCATAAATGACAACAATACGAAACACCAATAACACCAATCCATATAAATCCGCCCTAAAGGCACTCTTGTAATTTTTGCTTCAATTATATCATGTCAACGGCACACACTTTGTCTCCATTATCAGTGGTACTATCCAAATTATTTAATGTGGTATTCAAGACGCAATCATTTTGTGCCTATAACGCCCCGCACCACCTTGAAAAAATTAAATAGTAAGTATGTATTAATTCACTATATTAATATGACGATTATTTGCAAAATTCAAGACATAGACTTAAAAACACACCGTTAGAAGGTGGAAATCCAAAATAGCCCCGAACGGCTCCGTAAGTGGTACTAACACCTCACATGTATCCAATGTAACTCGTCAAAAATTACAGCCTAGTCAAAGGACTCCCAGATTCAGATATAATGATAATTTGCAAATATTTATACTTAAGCATAAAACATGTCATTAGAGGGTGAAAATCCAAAGTTATCCTCAAACAACCTCTAAGAGGCACAAACACCTCACACGGGATCAATGTAACTCATAGGAATAGACTGTGTAGTCACGGGTCTCCCGATTTAAGAATATGATGTTCATTTTCAAATATCTAGACTTAGGATTAAAAACATGCCATTAAATGGTAAAAACCCAAAACAACCCCCAACGTCCCCGTTAGAGGCGCAAACACCTCGCAGGGGACCAATTTAACTCGTTGGAACTCATCGTGTATTCACGGGACTCCTGGTTTGAGAATATGATGATAATTTGAAAATATCCAGACTTAGGTTTTAAAACATGCCCTTAAAGGGGAAAATCCAAAAGAACCCCTAAACACCGTAATAGACACGAACACCTTGCACGGAACCAATATAACTTGTAGGAATTGGTCGCATAGTCACAGGAACCCCTATTTGAAAATATGATGATAATTTATAAATATCTAGACTTAGTCTTAAAAACGTGTCATTAGAGGGAGAAAACCTAAAACAACCCTCCAAACAACCCCGTAAGAGGTACGAGCAACTCAGACGGGACGACGTAGTCACGGAACTGACCACGTTAAATTTTATGTCCTTGTGGGATTCGCATTAAAGAAAATTTTATATTAACAAGTTTCAGAATGTCGAGAAAATTAAGGAAACCATGCCTTATGATTTGTCAACTATTAAGACTTGTAATATTTTAAAGTGTTATATGTACATTAGTTTTTAAACAACGTGTCAGATTTGCATTTTATGGATTTTCCCATTTTTTTTTTTTTTTGCAAATAATATATATTGCCTTGCCAGATTTACAATTTGTGGTTTCTCCAAATTTTTTTGCAAATAATAATTTTTTTACTTAGTAAAAAATAGGGCACAGTTTAAAATTGTGCCAAATTTTTAAATATGAGTACACTTATGACAAAATCTGGCACTCTTTATAACCGTGTCAAAAGTGTGCCAGAAAATGAAAATTTGGCATGCTTTTAAACTGACCAAAAGTATGTCAGATTCAAAATCAGTCATGGTTTAAAAACTTTCCAAATTACAATCTTACATGGTTTAAAATCGTGCCAAAAGCATGCCAGATTGTAAATATGGAACGGTCGATTCTGGAATCGTGCCAGATTGTTATTTTTGGTATATTGAATTATCCACTTCATTATACCTCCCAGTACCTTCTGGTGTACTCACGAAGTGTTTCCTTAGGCTTCTTCTTCATCGATAGAAGATAATCCATCCGTTTAGGATGGGTTCTGCTAGTGATAAATCTATATGTGAAGGCCTCGAAAATTTATTTAAAGGAAGCAATCGATCAGTATGGCAACTTTCGAACCACTTCTGGGCAATGTCTCCAAGGCTAAAAGAAAGTATTCCACACATCAACCCTTCATTTATGTTCCATAACGTCATCTCTTGGCGATGCTGCCTGACGTGATTGGTGGGTTATGTCTTCCCATCATAAATCTTAAATCGTAGGGAAGTAAATTTCATAGGAGACTCAAACTCCCCTATAGTACGATTAAAGGGCGACTTCATCTTATATATAAGGTCTCTTCTCATAAGATCTTTAGTCGAGTGAGCCCCTTTATGGTTCGGGTGTCTATAAATTTTTGTCTTGGTAAGATCGGATAGCTCTCTGTATCCTCTCCACTTGTCGGAGCGTGGTCTCTTTCCATGAGATTTTTTACGAGGAGGGTATTCCTTCTATCGCTAAATGCTCATTCCTCTTCCACGAGCCCTGCTCACCTAAGGGATAGGAGTTTGCGATATGTGCCATTGATTTCACTTCTCCCTTTGGTCTTCCTTTTCAAACTTCTCCAAGCATCGGTGGAGAGCACCATTCTGCTCCTATTGGTGCCTTTTGACAACCCTTTCATCTCGGAGACATTTCTCATAATTGTCGATGGGCCTTGATATTTGATTAGATCATTCAAGTCCATCACTATAAATCTTTTTATCCTCCCAATGATGATAATGCGCATCATAGGATTAGTAATAATTATTAATATGGGATCTAATCCTCTAAGATAGAGGAGATGATTGACGAACCTCCTAGTCGTCGTGACTATCATAGTCTCAGGGGTAGCCATCCTGCTCTCCATGGTCGTGTTATTGATGACCCTCTTCGTCATTGAAATTTGGATGATCTTGGTTGGGCGAGTGAAATATCTTAAAAAGTTAGCTAGTGGAAGAGACCTCAAACCTTTCCCAAAGACGATGCCAATTGTAAATGGTAATTTACTACAAGTATTGAGATTCAATGAGCACAAGAGAAACACGGATGAAATGACAAAAGGTAATAAAATCACACACACAACACGATATATATGTGGTTCAGCAATGCGCCCACATCCACAGGGTGCTAGGATTTGTTTTTATTACTTTAGAGAACTGGTTAACAGAGTTTTAGTACTATTCGATGTTAAAACCTATCTCTTATCATCATCAGTTGTTACAAGTGATTCTCTCACTTGGACTCTTCATCAATTATAAGTGAATGCGGCCCAACCTCCTGTGTCATATATATATATAAGACTGCTTTTATATTTTGTATAAAGAAAAATGAATTTTAAATAAATAAATTGGTTTATAAATGAAAAAAACGTTTCCTTTATAAATAAAAGTATTTTTTTATAAATAAAACATTGTTTTACAAATAAAGTTACAAAAAGTTATTGTTATTAAAAAAACTTGGTTTATTTATTTATACAAAACAACCTTTTATTTATAGAAAAAATGTTCGATAAAAATTATTTTTTATCTTTATTAAAACGATCTTTTATTTAAATACAAATGTTGTTTAAAAAACTATTCTGGCACCCAACTAATAATAACTATGAACAAATTAAATACTAATATGCTAAAGTGATATGGTTAAGAAAAGGGAAGTCAAATGAGTTTAAAGGATATTAAAATGTTTATATATCAAAATAAAAGTAAATTACCAATTTGGTCCCTAAACTATCACAGTTGTTTCAAAATGGCCTCTGGACTATAAAAAGTGCAATAATCCCTTAAACAATGAGAACAAATTTAAGAGGACCCCTACGTCAAATTTAGCAGTTAATTTTGACCAATCTTTTTAAAACAAAAAAAATAAAAAGTAAATGAAATAATAAAATAAAAAAGACTATCTCTCTCTAACTTCCCCAAAAAACCCACTTCCCACTACCCCTACCCCACCCCAACCATCGCGCTCCCCATCCCCCGCCACCTACCCCTCTATTATATTAAGAGAATAAGAAAGAAGAATAAGAGAGAGAATAGAGAAATCAGCCAAGAGGAAATGAATTAATTCATTTATTCTCCCCATAACATTCTATTTATATTAATAAGTTTTAAAAATTGAAAAAGTACCACACATAGTTTAAATATAACATAACACGCCATAACTATTACAAATAAGACCCGATAACACTCTCCCTCAAGGTGGTGCAAAGATATCTACCATATCCATCCTGACCAACAGATGTTGACAATAAGTTTTGCTCATACCCTTAGTCAAGACACCATCCACTTGATCAGTCGTGCACATACGGAGTACAAAACAATCTAAGACAAAGCTTCTCCTTGATAAAATGTCAATCAACTTCAATCTGCTTTGTCCTGTCATCAGTTATTTTTGGATTTAATATATCGCAAAAATATATTTTGTGAGTTAAGTCACATTTTAATAAACACTTTCATCTTAGGTCACCACACTCCTAGAAAGTGGTACCACACTCCAAGGATGCTTCTCACCTTGTCCTAAGGGATGGAACATGTAGTTCTCTTCAAACTTAAAATTAAGAAGTTTCTTCCACTTTTAAGAAGATGTATTTGGCAAGAGGACTTTACGAGATCGATTACGTACCAAAACCTGTCATGGTTTTATAGCATTCTCCAGTTGTTGGCCCTCTTTACGAAGGATATGGTGGAAATGGTGTCTAGTCAATTATAGCATCATGTGGGTTGTACGTCTATTTATTCTAGTTATAAAACTCTATCATAGTATATATGTCATTCTGTTGGCCCGAGATTTTTCCCCATTATGGATTTTTCCCCATACGCCTCGGTGTTGTGTTATATTATTTATCTTTCCACACTTAGATTAAGTCACCTAAACATTGAAGATAAATTTTAGTGTAATCTCATTGGTAAACAATAGTCATATAGACCTTAGGTCTTGTATTTGATATCCTAACTTAAATTTTCAAAGAAAACCCTCTAACATATTGACAAGTGATTTTAATTAGGTATCTTTAATCCATTTTGGTTTGGAGCACACGCGCTCTCAACAAGTATCAGAGATCGACCTCATTTTTATAGGTCTAATCATCTCAAGGTAGATCTAGTGTGTATGATTATGGATATTTATGTGAATAGAACAATGCATAAAATGATGAAAATCAAAAAAGGTGTAAGGAAAATTTTTTAATCGATTCAATTTCTACTATTGGCTTAATTTCAAAAAAAATAATTTGAGTTGTAGGATAGAAGTTATACCTCAACTGTATAACATTTGAAGAAGTTGAAGATGCAGTGGCAAGAAATTCAAGTTGACATTATTACAGGTTTACGTGCCAAGTGTATACGTCACCAACATTATCTTATCATTTCAAGGTCTCCAAGGTATGAATGCATTAATATATATTTAGGAACTTGGACTTTATTTTGGGTGTAATTTCATAAAATATTTTTGTAACGACTTTTATTTTATTCAAGAAAAACATTTTGAACTTGTTACAAAAGATTTTTGAATTTTTAAAGAAAAAAATTTATTTCATGCAAAGTCATTCGAACGAGACTGGGATGTCGTTCGAATGACATGCCCAGGTTGTCCGAACGAGGTATCTAATGACATTTTATCGAAACTCTCTGAAGTCTTGTTAAAAAGTTCGTTAGAACAAGGTCTTTACAATGAAGTCGTTCGAACGATATTATGCCTTAAACTCTTTGATATCTCGTTAGTTATCTCATTAGAAGATGTCGTTCAAACGACATTTGAAAGTCGTTCAGACGACCTCAAATGTCGTTCGAACGACCTGACGCTTTTAGCCACTTTTCGTCAGTTTTTAAATAACCACCCAATACTCCCACTTTTCATTACTAGTTTTTAATGACTTCGAGGAGAAGTTTTTCCACAGGACTTTTACACTTTTTCCAAGTGATTTTGAGAGCAATATACTTCCCACAAAAGTCTTGTAAGGACATTTTTTCATGTCCAACATGTTACATTTGTGTATGTCATACGCCGCTAAATTTGGCACGTCACTTCACGATCTCACATGACGTCCTCAATCCCAATTCCAGGAATTAAGCATTCAACATCTCCATCATGTGTCCCACGTCTGCCTCAACAACTTCACATTCCATAATTTTAAGGACTTTATGTAAGTGGTACGCAAGAGAAGTCAAAACAGTGAAAGAAGGCAAGAGATGAAAGTTCAAGGGAATTTTGGTAATTTTATAGTCACCGTCTGAAGCACCTTATACATTTGACTTACTTAAGTCTATATTGTATAAGTGCTCAACTAATTTGGAAATAGTGACAAAATTGGTTGTTCTAACCTAGAATCCAAAGAGCCTCAGAATTAATCTCTCTAATCCTCTCAATAATCCAAGAAGGTATAAATTGAATCACACTACACACATTAGAAGTGCATACATGTGTATATATTGCTTAAAATTGATTGTGTGATAAATTCCCCTTAAAATGTTGTTTTAATAATTTTTTTGGGAATTTTTAAACATTTTGAAACATTTTTAAAATAATGTTTTCATTAATAAAAGTGTGATTATAAAATTTGTGGGGTTAATTTGCTATTTTATAAAATTCATTTTTCATTAGAATGTTTGATTGGGTAGAATGTAAATGCGCTAGAGACTTCAGGATGCTTCCTGTAATTAACTTTGACACGCATTTGTAAGCCACTTATAGGCCAACACTTGTCACGTTCCTGATGTATCAATTTGTGCTTGTTATGTGAGAGGGTTGCCTGGTGGCTTGATGATCGTTAGATCAATCCTTATCGATGGCCTGCATGTGTTTTTAAACCTATCCTTGTGCTATCCTGTGAACCAATCACATTCGACTTAACCACCGCCTACTTATAACCATTGGATCAAGTCAATATTAAGAAGACTTAATCTCAGCCCTTGATTGCCTTCGACTATCCAGAACCTTCCTCCACTCCTATAAAAGCCCTCTAATTCTCAACCTTTCAAGACTTTTGGCAGTCGTCATTTCTGAGAGAAAAAAATAGAGAGAAGAGAGAAGTGAGAGAGAAGAGAGAAAAGAAAAGAGAGAAGAGAGAGAAAGGAAAACTGTGCTAGCCAAACCCTAACCCTAACCATAAACACTTCAAATCTGATTCAAACCTTCGTATACTCAGAACCCAAAACACAACCTTGAGTGTTTGAGAGAGAGTGGTGTTACTTGGTTGTTCATATTGAAGCTGTAACCTCTTAATCAGTGATCTTATTACCAACTTAAACATTCGTGTGAAGATCTGTATTTCTTCTTCATAGAAATTGTAGATCTGCACTCTGCATGTTATATTTCACTAGATCTGCATGTTTCTTTCTCGATTTAAGAAAATACTTACTGATTTAGTTTTGAAAATGTTTTATGGTTTCTATTCTTACGAAACTTAACCTTGACCTAGTTGGATTCACACTTGGAGATTTTCAATCTCATAAATATTTTTAAAAACAGAGATTGATTAAGATCTTGACCGATTTAGAAGCAAGATATCCGTGGAATCTAGGATATATTTAAAGATCAAAAAAGTTTCAAGTTCTGTAAGAAAGAAAGAAAAGAAAATCACAGCATATAGTCTTTATATGTAATTTTCTAGGACTGTCTGTAAAAACTAAGTGTGTGTGAGTTCATGCATGTTGATAGGAATCACATCACAAACACTTAACACACTACTACACTGGAAGTGTTGTGAATAAGATCAAAGATTATTGAGTCGATGCAAGGAAGCTAAAGCAAAAGGAAGTTATCAAACTGGAAGAACATAATCAACAATCAGATCTATGAGAAGTTAGAAGGATACCAAGTGGGGTATATTCCTAAACTTAGAATAGGTTGATTTGTGTGCATGTATGTTGAATTGTTTGTAAATGTTATTTGTTGTTAGTGGATTTTTACTTTCGTGACTTAGAAGTCACCGTGGATGTTTCCTCTATTGGGAGAGGTTTTACCACGTTAAAAACTGTGTGTTCTGATTATCTTCATCTCCTCATCTCATTCTATAGGGCGCTGAATTTTTGAAACTGTCTTAGTTTTAAAACTGATTACAAAGTCTTGATTACTCTCGTACATAAGTTTTTGTAAACACATCTTGTTGTTTATAAGTTTTATTTTCAAAAGAAAAGGGTTTCTTCAACAAACATCTCGGAGTTTCTTATACAGTTTAATCTTGTATTAAACGGCATTAGAAACGTTTTTCAATTGGTATCAGAGCCCTGTAAAATATTATTTCAAAAAGATCTTGTGTTTCTGAAATCGTTTTCTGAAAAACCTAACTATGGACGAGAAGAATGAATGGTTTGGTAATCTGTCCAGACCTCCACTCTTTGATGGAAACAACTTTGCTTACTGGAAAGTAAGAATGGTTGCCTTCATCCAAGGGACTTTAGGAGATGATGTCTGGGACATTATTGAAAATGGATACACTTATCCTACTAAACCAGCCACTGAAGGAAGTGATGAGAGGGTAAAGAAAATCTTAAGTGAGTTTACCCAAGAAGAGAAAACTATTTCTCGAAATAACACTAAAGGCAAGAATGCCATTTTTATGTCTATTAATGAGTATGAGTTCAAGAGAATCTCATATTGTGCCACTTCTAAGGAAGCTTGGGACACATTAATCACTGCCCATGAAGGAGAATCTAGAGTTAAAGCTGCTAAAACTCAAATGCTTACCCAGCAGTACAACTCTTTAATTATGTCTGACTCTGAGTATTTTGATGATTTTTACATGAACTTAACTGATATAGTTACTAAGTTGCATGCTAATGGTATAACATATGATAGGAATGAGATTGTTTCTAAAATTCTAAGATCATTACCACAAAAGTTTGACAGCAAGAGGTATGCTATTGAGGAAATGAGTGATCAAAACCTTACCCCTGAGTTACTCAGTAGCAAACTTAGGACTGTGGAAATGGAATTAGATTTTAAGAAACAATTAAATCAGTCTCAAAGAAAACAGCCCAACTCTAACTTGAGTTTTTCCTCTAAAATATCTAAGCATGAGACTAATCTGACCAACTGTGACTCTGATGAGGAATGTGATATAGACAAACTAGATAATCATATTGCCTTAATGTCTAAACAATTTAAGAAAAATGTTAAATTTAGAAACAAACAGGCATCTAAATAAGGCAAGCCTAATTATCCTACTGTGTCTAATCCCAAACCTCATGAGAGAGGCCTTGACAAACATCCTAAGGACAACAACTTCAAATCTAACAGAGACCTTAAAAATATTGAATGCTTTCGATGTGGGAAACTAGGTCACATTGCTCACGATTGTAGAGTTAATCTGAATAAAACCAACACACATAATAGAGCCAATGTCTGTAAAACTTGGGATGATTCAAGTGACTCTGATGAAGAGGAACTTGAGTCATCAAATGTACTTGACCCTTGCATGTCCTTTTATGCTAAGATCATTTACAATGATGATATGCCTATGTGTGATAATGATGCTCCTATTCCTGCTTGTGTGAATACTGCTTTGACTGGCCTAGATGCTTTATTATCTGAAAATGTTGCTAGCTCTAGTTCCGTGTGTGTGAGTCAAAGTGATCTCGATAACGACGATGTAAATGGGTGCGTGAGTACTAAAACTGAATCGTTAGGGGTCACTACACACACTTCACTTAGTGACTCAGACACAGATGACCTCCCAGATATTCATACTTTGTATGCTAAAACTCTCAAAAAAGGCACTAGACTGGAGAAGACTATTAGAGACCTGACTAAGAAATTAGATGATCTAAGTCTTATTGTGAAGCTGAATGCCGAAGAGTACACTAACCAGTGTCTGTCTCATCAGTCTGAAATTAAAACTTTTGATCAAAAATTAAAAGAGTTGACTAAAACTAATGAAACCCTGGAAATGAAATACAAGGGAACATTATTAGAACTGGAGGAAGCAAAAACAAAGACAACTACTGTTTTCAAAAAAATTTCTAAGTTTGAAAACAATTCAAATTGTTTTACTGACTTTGTTGTTGACTCCAAGACCAATTCTGATGATAGAACCGGTATTGGATTTTTCCCTAAGAACAAACCACAAACTACAAATCTTGAACCTATTAAGTTTGTGTCTGGGGGCAAAAGACCAATTGAAACATGTCCAGACTTTCTTTTTATTAAAAAGGAATTTGATCAAAAGCAACAACAGAAAGACATTGGAGAGTCTAGTAATTCTAAGGCTGACACTGCACTTAAGACTAAATACGTCTGTCCTTTGATTAGAAAGGTTGATTCTACCTTTAAGACCATACCTCCTAGGAATAAGAATTTTGAACAGAATGCTGTTAAACCCACCTTTAGAAGTTTTCCTAAGGAAGTTCATCCCTCAAGCAATCAATATTGCTCCTACTGTGACATTTATGGTCATTCTTTTGAAGGTTGTTATGCTAGGCGTCTAAACACCCCTGTGTACAACACTTCTGTCTACAAGAACTTTAACTATTCTAGGCAAAATCGTAACCATTATGTCCTTCCAAGACAACCTGACAAGAACTCTAACTACAGGAATAGAAAGACCAAAGCTAAGAGTTCATTTAAGAGAAAGGCTCCCAGAAACATTCCTAAACCAAAAGATCAAATTTTCCACAATAATCAGTTTGTTGCTCCAAATGTTTTTCGACAAAAAGCTGTTTCTCGAAAATTTTATCAAATGAGGGCAAACTTGCGCAAAATTAAAACTAGAGCTATTTGGGTTAGAAAAGATGATCTTTTACCCCAAATGAAGCGTAACATTGTTATCACTGCCTTAAAAGCTGAACACACTTCATATGGTTGATACTTAGATTCATGATGCTCCAAACATATGACAGGAGATGAAACCAAACTCTTAAACAAAACCAGATTTGCTGGAGGCAAAGTAGTCTTTGGTGACGGAGTTTCTTCCCAGATCATAGGTAAAGGAACCCTAAAAGAAGAGGGAATGCCTACTCTCGAAAATATACTATTAGTTAAAGGCCTTAAAGCCAACCTCCTAAGTATATCACAATTTTGTGACTCTGACCATACAGTTACCTTTTCAAAGAACAATTGTAAAATTCTAAATGATAAAGGTAAATGCATTATTACTGGATTTAGAACACCTGACAATTGTTATACTGTCAAGACTGGTTCTGAAACATGTAACATTGTCAGAATGGATGACAATGAAATCTGGCATAATCGTATGGGTCACCTAAGTTATGATATCCTTGGTAGATTATCTAGTCAAGAGATTGTTAGAGGAATTCCTAAAATTAAACCTATTTCCAGTGTTGTCTGTGGTCATTGCCAGGAAGGAAAAATAGTTAAGACTTCGAATAAAAAGGTTAAAGAAATTCTCACCTCTAGACCTCTAGATCTCATCCATATGGACCTTATTGGTCCCTCTATAACTGTTAGTCTTTGTGGACACATTTATATCCTTGTCATGGTTGATGATTTCACACGATTCACTTGGGTTGCCTTCTTGAAACAAAAATCTGACACGTTTCAGAATTTTTTGAAAAGTTTACTAAGAATTGAAAATGAGAAGGACACACAAGTCAATCGCATTCGTAGCGATAGAGGGGGAGAGTTCATAGACACAGGAATAGTTGAATATTGTGACTACAACGGTTACAAACACGAATTCAGTGCCCCTAAGACTCCTCAGCAGAATGGTATTGCTGAAAGGAAAAACCGAACTCTTCAAGAGATGGCACGTGTCATGTTGCATGCCAAATCTCTACCTAAATACTTCTGGGTAGAATCTATTAGAACTGCATGTCATATCATTGATAGGGTTTACCTTAGGAAAAACACTAAACAAACCCCTTATGAGTTGTGGCACGGTAAGAAGCCTAATCTGAAATATCTAAGAACTTTCGAAAGTCAGTGTTATGTCTGTAAAGATAGAGAACATTTGTCTAAATTCGAGACGCGTGGTGATAAAGCCATCTTCTTAGGATACTATCCAAACAGTCGTGCTTATTGTATATACAATCTGAGTACTAAGGCCCTTATGGAATCGATAAATGTAATTGTAAGCGATACTATTGTCGAAAATAAGATATCCGAATCACCTATTGTGGTTGAATCTGAAAATGATTTCAAAACTGATTCACCTGAAATAGATGACTCATTACCTATTGAGAGTCCAGAAGTACCTGGCTGGGTCTCTAAAGATCATCCCATTGACAATGTGGTCGGTAATCCCAATGAGCCAGTTCGTACTAGATCCCAGTTAATAAATTATGCTAATTATGCATGTTTCGTCTCCCTTGTGGAACCAAAAAATGTTAATGAAGCATTGAATGACACACACTGGATTTCTGCGATGCAGGAAGAACTTTTACAATTTGTCATTCACGATGTCGGGTATCTTGTACCCCGGCCTCAAAATAAAAATGTTATTGGCACACGTTGGATCTTTAAGAACAAATCTGATGAAAATGGGGTAATCCTTAAAAACAAAGCTAGACTAGTTGCTCAAGGTTACTCACAAATAGAAGGAATAGATTTTAGCGAGACATTTGCCCCTGTCACTCGTCTTGAATCTGTTCGACTTCTTTTCGCCATCGCGTGTCACTTAAAATTTAACCTTTATCAAATGGATGTCAAGTCTGCCTTCCTCAATGGAATTTTGTCCGAAGAAACGTATTTAGAACAACCCAAAGGGTTCATTGACCCTAAATACCCTAACCATGTCTTTCGTCTAAAAAAGGCTTTGTATGGCTTAAAACAAGCTCCTCGAGCTTGGTATGAATGCCTTTCCAACTTTTTGTTGGATAAGGGTTTTAAGAGAGGAGGAAATGACCAGACCCTCTTTGTCAAACATTTTTACAAAAACATTATTATATCCCAAGTCTATGTAGACGACATTATCTTTGGGTCTACTTCAACATCTGAAGTTAAATCCTTTTCTGCTATTATGCATAAGGAGTTTCACATGTCCCTTATGGGGGAGCTACAACTTTTCTTAGGATTTCAAGTGAAACAGAAGTCTGATGGACTTTTTGTCTCTCAAACTAAGTATGCCTTAGATCTTGTTAAGAAATTTGGTTTAGATAATGCCAAAGTTGCCAAAACGCCAATGAGTACTACTGTTAAATTATGTAAAGATGAAAATGGAAAGTCAGTTGATTCCACACTTTATCGTAGTATGATTGGTAGCCTACTCTATCTAACTGCCTCACGACCAGATATAATGTATGTTGTATGTCTGTGTGCTCATTACCAGAATAACCCTAAAGAGAGCCATTTATCGTGTGTAAAACGTATAATCAAGTACATAAAGGGCACTCTTAATCTTGGACTTAGGTACACTAATGATACCTACAACACCATCATAGGGTATACTGATGCTGATTGGGCCGGATGTACTGATGACAGTAAAAGTACATCAGGTGCCTGCTATTATGTCGGCAATAATTTAGTTAGTTGGAGTAGCAAAAAACAGAATTGCACAACGTTATCTACGGCTGAGTCCGAATATATAGCAGCAGGAAGTTGTTGTGCTCAATTATTATGGATAAAACAGATGTTAAGCGACTATGGGATTCAAGAAGATCAGTTACAATTGTATTGTGACAATCAAAGCGCTATTAACATATCTAAAAACCCAGTTCAACACTCGCGAACTAAGCATATTAAGATAAGACATCATTTTATACGCGAACTTGTTGAAACTAAGGAGTTAGAAATCCATTACCTGCCTACTGATCTGCAACTTGCAGACATGTTCACTAAACCTTTAGACTATAACAGATTTCTGTATTTGCGTAATTCTATAGGTATGGTATGTGCTGATTAAACTCTGAAGACCTTAATTTTTACCCTTTGTCCATTTGAGACAAAATGGGGGAGAAATTTGAGTCTTACGGGTTCAATGTTTTGTTAACATTTCATCTAAAATGCTTGATCTTAGTGTGCATATTTACAGGAATCTCTTCTACTGATTGTCTACCATTTCTAGTGTACAAATTTTGTAAATAGTAGTTGAGTTATGTAATTTTTGACTTTCTAGGAAATGGGTAGATAGTATCTTTTGTATAGGACTAGGTTTTATTTTTTTGTTCCCTAAGAGTTTAAGCTAACTCAAAGGAGATTTTGTCTCATATTTCCAAAAGGGGAGATTAAAGCACCTTATACATTTGACTTACTTAAGTCTATATTGTATAAGTGCTCAACTAATTTGGAAATAGTGACAAAATTGGTTGTTCTAACCTAGAATCCAAAGAGCCTCAGAATTAATCTCTCTAATCCTCTTCAATAATCCAAGAAGGTATAAATTGAATCACACTACACACATTAGAAGTGCATACATGTGTATATATTGCTTAAAATTGATTGTGTGATAAATTCCCCTTAAAATGTTGTTTTAATAATTTTTTTGCGAATTTTTAAACATTTTTAAAATAATGTTTTCATTAATAAAAGTGTGATTATAAAATTTGTGGGGTTAATTTGCTATTTTGAAAAATTCATTTTTCATTAGAATGTTTGATTGGGTAGAATGTAAATGCGCTAGAGACTTCAGGGTGCTGCCTGTAATTAACTTTGACGGGCATTTGTAAGCCACTTATAGGCCAACACTTGTCACGTTCCTGATGTAACAATTTGTGTTTGTTATATGAGAGGGTTGCCTGGTGGTTTGATGATCGTTAGATCAATCCTTATCGATGGCCTGCATGTGTTTTTAAACCTATCCTTGTGCTATCCTGTGAACCAATCACATTCGACTTAACCACCACCTTCTTATAACCCTTGGATCAAGTCAATATTAAGAAGACTTAATCTCAGCCCTTGATTGCCTTCGACTATCCAGAACCTTCCTCCACTCCTATAAAAGCCCTCTAATTCTCAACCTTTCAAGACTTTTGGCAGTCGTCATTTCTGAGAGAAAAAAATAGAGAGAAGAGAGAAGTGAGAGAGAAGAGAGAAAAGAAAAGAGAGAAGAGAGAGAAAGGAAAACTGTGTTAGCCGAACCCTAACCCTAACCCTAAACACTTCAAATATGTTTCAAACCTTCGTATACTCAGAACCCCAAACACAACCTTGAGTGTTTGAGAGATAGTGGTGTTACTTGGTTGTTCATATTGAAGCTGTAACCTCTTAATCAGCGATCTTATTACCAACTTAAACATTTGTATGAAGATGTGTATTTCTTCTTCATAGAATCTGTAGATCTGAACTCTGCATGTTATATTTCACTAGATCTGCATGTTTCTTTCTCGATTTAAGAAAATCCTTACTGATTTAATTTTGAAAATGTTTTATGGTTTCTATTCTTACGAAACTTAACCTTGACCTAGTTGGATTCACACTTGGAGATTTTCAATCTCATAAATATTTTTAAAAATAGAGATTGATTAAGATCTTGACCGATTTAGAAGCAAGATATCCGTGGAATCTGTGATATATTTAAAGATAAAAAAGGTTTCAAGTTCTGTAAGAAAAAAAGAAAAGAAAATCCCAGCATATAGTCTTTATATGTAATTTTCTAGGACTGTCTGTAAAAACTAAGTGTGTGTGAGTTCATGCATGTTGATAGGAATCACATCACAAACACTTAACACACTACTACACTGGAAGTGTTGTGAATAAGATCAAAGATTATTGAGTCGACGCAAGGAAGCTAAAGCAAAAGGAAGTTATCAAACTGGAAGAACATCATCAACAATCAGATCTATGAGAAGTTAGAAGGACACCAAGTGGGGTATATTTCTAAACTTAGAATAGGTTGATTTGTGTGCATGTATGTTGTATTGTTTGTAACTGTTATTTGTTGTTAGTGGATTTTTACTTTCGTGACTTAGAAGTCACCGTGGATGTTTCCTCTATTGGGAGAGGTTTTACCACGTTAAAAACTGTGTGTTCTGATTATCTTCATCTCATTCTATAGTGCGCTGAATTTTTGAAACTGTCTTAGTTTTAAAACTGATTACAAAGTCTTGATTACTCTCGTACATAAGTTTTTGTAAACACATCTTGTTGTTTATAAGTTTTATTTTCAAAAGAAAAGGGTTTCTTCAACAAACATCTCGGAGTTTCTTATACAATTTAATCTTGTATTAAACAGAATTAGAAACGTTTTTCAATTGGTATCAGAGCCCTGTAAACTTTTATTTCAAAAAGATGTTGTGTTTCTGAAATAGTTTTCTGAAAAACCTAACTATGGACGAGAAGAATGAAAGGTTTGGTAATCTGTCCAGACCTCCACTCTTTGATGGAAACAACTTTGCTTACTGGAAAGTAAGAATGGTTGCCTTCATCCAAGGGACTTTAGGAGATGATGTCTGGGACATTATTGAAAATGGATACACTTATCCTACTAAACCAGCCACTGAAGGAAGTGATGAGAGGGTAAAGAAAATCTTAAGTGAGTTTACCCAAAAGAGAAAACTATTTCTCGAAATAACAATAAAGGCAAGAAGGCCATTTTTATGTCTATTAATGAGTATGAGTTCAAGAGAATCTCATCTTGTGCCACTTCTAAGGAAGCTTGGGACACATTAATCACTGCCCATGAAGGAGACTCAAGAGTTAAAGCTGCTAAAACTCAAATGCTTACCCAGCAGTACAGCTCTTTAATTATGTCTGACTCTAAGTCTTTTGGTGATTTTTACATGAACTTAACTGATATAGTTACTAAGTTGCATGCTAATGGTATAACATATGATAGGAATGAGATTGTTTATAAAATTCTAAGATCATTACCACTAAAGTTTGACAGCAAGAGGTATGCTATTGAGGAAATGAGTGATCAAAACCTTACCCCTGAGTTACTCAGTAGCAAACTTAGGACTGTGGAAATGGAATTAGATTTCAAGAAACAATTAAATCAGTCTCAAAGAAAACAGCCCAACTCTAACTTGAGTTTTTCCTCTAAAATATCTAAGCATGAGACTAATCTGACCAACTGTGACTCTGATGAGGAATGTGATATAGACAAACTAGATAATCAGATTGCCTTAATGTCTAAACAATTTAAGAAAATTGTTAAATTTAGAAACAAACAGGCATCTAAATAAGGCAAGCCTAATTATCCTACTGTGTCTAATCCCAAACCTCATGAGAGAGGCCTTGACAAACATCCTAAGGACAACAACTTCAAATCTAACAGAGACCTTAAAAAGATTGAATGCTTTAGATGTGGGAAACTAGGTCACATTGCTCACGATTGCAGAGTTAATCTGAATAAAACAAACACACACAATAGAGCCAATGTCTGTAAAACTTGGGATGATTCAACTGACTCTGATGAAGAGGAACTTGAGTCATCAAATGTACTTGACCCTTGCATGTCCTTTTATGCTAAGATCATTTACAATGATGATATGCCCGTGTGTGAAAATGAAGCTCCTACTCTTGTTGTGTGAATACTGCTTTGACTGGCCTAGATGCTTTATTATCTGAAAATGTTGCTAGCTTTAGTTCCGTGTGTGTGAGTCAAAGTGATCTCGATAACGACGATGTAAATGGGTGCGTGAGTACTAAAACTGAATCGTTAGGGGTCACTACACACACTTCACTTAGTTACTCAGACACAGATGACCTCCTAGATATTCATACTTTGTATGCTAAAACTCTAAAAAAAGGCACTAGACTGGAGAAGACTGTTAGAGACCTGAATAAGAAATTAGATGATCTAAGTCTTATTGTGAAGCTGAATGCCGAAGAGTACACTAACTAGTGTCTGTCTCATCAATCCGAAATTAAAACTTTTGATCAAAAATTAAAAGAGTTGACTAAAACTAATGAAACCCTGGAAATGAAATACAAGGGAACATTATTAGAACTGGAGGAAGCAAAAACAAAGACAGCTACTGTTTTCAAAAAAATTTCTAAGTTTGAAAATAATTCAAATTGTTTTACTGACTTTGTTTTAGACTCCAAGACCAATTCTGATGATAGAACCGGTATTGGATTTTGCCCTAAGAACAAACCACAAACTACAAATCTTGAACCTATTAAGTTTGTGTCTGGGGCAAAAGACCAATTGAAACATGTCCAGACTTTTATTTTATTAAAAAGGAATTTGATCAAAAGCAACAACAGAAAGACATTGGAGATTCTAGTAATTCTAAGGCTGACACTGCACTTAAGACTAAATACGTCTATCCTTTGATTAGAAAGGCTGATTCTACCTTTAAGACCATACCTCCTAGGAATAAGAATTCTGAACAGAATGCTGTTAAACCCATCTTTAGAAGTTTTCCTAAGGAAGTTCATCCCTCAAGCAATCAATATTGCTCCTACTGTGACATTTATGGTCATTCTTTTGAAGGTTGTTATGCTAGGCGTCTAAACACCCCTGTGTACAACACTTCTGTCTACAAGAACTTTAACTATTCTAGGCAAAATCGTAACCATTATGTCCTTCCAAGACAACCCGACAAGAACTCTAACTACAGGAATAGAAAGACCAAAGCTAAGAGTTCATTTAAGAGAAAGGCTCCCAGAAACTTTCCTAAACCAAAAGCTCAAATTTTCCACAATAATCAGTTTGTTGCTCCAAATGTTTTTCGACAAAAAACTGTTTCTCGAAAATTTTATCAAATGAGGGCAAACTTGCACAAAATTAAAACTACAGCTATTTGGGTTAGAAAAGATGATCTTTTACCCCAAATGAAGTGTAACATTGTTATCACTGCCTTAAAAGCTGAACACACTTCATCTGGTTGGTACTTAGATTCAGGATGCTCCAAACATATGACAGGAGATGAAACCAAACTCTTAAACAAAACTAGATTTGCTGGAGGCAAAGTAGTCTTTGGTGACGGAGTTTCATCCCAGATCATAGGTAAAGGAACCCTAAAAGAAGAGGGAATGCCTACTCTCGAAAATGTACTATTAGTTAAAGGCCTTAAAGCCAACCTCCTAAGTATATCACAATTTTGTGACTCTGACCTTACAGTTACCTTTTCAAAGAACAATTGTAAAATTCTAAATGATAAAGGTAAATGCATTATTACTGGATTTAGAACACCTGACAATTGTTATACTGTCAAGACTGGTTCTGAAACATGTAACATTGTCAGAATGGATGACAATGAAATCTGGCATAATCGTATGGGTCACCTAAGTTATGATATCCTTGGTAGATTATCTAGTCAAGAGATTGTTAGAGGAATTCCTAAAATTAAACCTATTTCCAGTGTTGTCTGTGGTCATTGCCAAGAAGGAAAAATAGTTAAGACTTCGTATAAAAAGGTTAAAGAAATTTTCACCTCTCGACCTCTAGATCTCATCCATATGGACCTTATTGGTCCCTCTAGAACTGTTAGTCTTTGTGCACACAGTTATATCCTTGTCATGGTTGATGATTTCACACGATTCACTTGGGTTGCCTTCTTGAAACAAAAATCTGACACGTTTCAAAATTTTTTGAAAATTTTACTAAGAATTGAAAATGAGAAGGACACACAAGTCAATCGCATTCGTAGCGATAGAGGGAGAGAGTTCATAGACACAGGAATAGTCGAATATTGTGACTACAACGGTTACAAACACGAATTCAGTGCCCCTAAGACTCCTCAGCAGAATGGTATTGCTGAAAGGAAAAACCGAACTCTTCAAGAGATGGCACGTGTCATGTTGCATGCCAAATCTCTACCTAAATACTTCTGGGTAGAATCTATTAGAACTGCATGTCATATCATTAATAGGGTTTACCTTATGAAAAACACTAAACAAACCCCTTATGAGTTGTGGTACGGTCAGAAGCCTAATCTGAAATATCTAAGAACTTTCGGAAGTCAGTGTTATGTCTGTAAAGACATAGAACATTTGTCTAAATTCGAGACGCGTGGTGATGAATCCATCTTCTTAGGATACTCTCCAAACAGTCGTGCTTATCGTATATACAATCTGAGTACTAAGGCCCTTATGGAATCGATAAATGTAATTGTAAGCGATACTATTGTCGAAAATAAGATATCTGAATAACTTATTGTGGTTGAATCTGAAAATGATTTCAAAACTGATTCACCAGAAACAGATGACTCATTATCTATTGAGAGTCCAGAAGTACCTGGATGGGTCTCTAAAGATCATCCCATTGACAATGTGGTCGGTAATCCTAATGAGCCAGTTCGTACTAGATCCCAGTTAATAAATTATGCTAATTATGCATGTTTCATCTCCCTTGTGGAACCGAAAAATGTTAATGAAGCATTGAATGACACACACTGGATTTCTGCGATGCAGGAAGAACTTTTACAATTTGTCATTCACGATGTCTGGTATCTTGTACCCCGGCCTCAAAACAAAAATGTTATTGGCACACGTTGGATCTTTAAGAACAAATCTGATGAAAATGGGGTAATCCTTAGAAACAAAGATAGACTAGTTGCTCAAGGTTACTCACAAATAGAAGGAGTAGATTTTAGCGAGACCTTTGCCCCTGTCACTCGTCTTGAATCTGTTCGACTTCTTTTCGCCATAGCGTGTCACTTAAAATTTACACTTTATCAAATGGATGTCAAGTCTGCCTTCCTCAATGGAATTTTGTCCAAAGAAACGTATGTAGAACAACCCAAAGGGTTCATTGACCCTAAATACCATAACCATGTCATTCGTCTAAAAAAGGCTTTGTATGGCTTAAAACAAGCTCCTCGAGCTTGGTATGAATGCCTTTCCAACTTTTTGTTAGATAAGGGTTTTAAAAGAGGAGGAAATGACCGGACCCTCTTTGTGAAACATTTTGACAAAAACATTATTATATCCCAAGTCTATGTAGACGACATTATCTTTGGGCCTACTTCAACATCTGAAGTTAAATCCTTGTCTGCTATTATGCATAAGGAGTTTCACATGTCCCTTATGGGGTAGCTACAACTTTTCTTAGGATTTCAAGTGAAACAGAAGTCTGATGGACTTTTTGTCTCTCAAACTAAGTATGCCTTAGATCTTGTTAAGAAATTTGGTTTAGATAATGCCAAAGTTGCCAAAACGCCAATGAGTACTACTGTTAAATTATGTAAAGATGAAAATGGAAAGTCAGTTGATTCCGCACTTTATCGTAGTATGATTGGTAGCCTACTCTATCTAACTACCTCACGACCAGATATATTGTATGTTGTATGTCTGTGTGCTCGTTACCAGAATAACCCTAAAGAGAGCCATTTATCGTGTGTAAAACGTATAATCAAGTACATAAAGGGCACTCTTAATCTTGGACTTAGGTACACTAATGATACCTACAACACCATCATAGGGTATACTGATGCTGATTGGGCCGGATGTACTGATGACAGTAAAAGTACATCAGGTGCCTACTATTATGTCGGCAATAATTTAGTTGGTTGGAGTAGCAAAAAACAGAATTGCACAACGTTATCTACGGCTGAGTCCGAATATATAGCTGCAGGAAGTTGCTGTGCTCAATTGTTATGGATAAAACAGATGTTAAGCGACTATGGGATTCAAGAAGATCAGTTACAATTGTATTGTGACAATCAAAGCGCTATTAACATATCTAAAAACCCGGTTCAACACTCGCGAACTAAGCATATTAAGATAAGACATCATTTTATACGCGAACTTGTTGAAACTAAGGAGTTAGAAATCCATTACCTGCCTACTGATCTGCAACTTGCAGACATGTTCACTAAACCTTTAGACTATAAAAGATTTCTGTATTTGCCTAATTCTATAGGTTTGGTATGTGCTGATTAAACTCTGAAGACCTTAATTTTTACCCTTTGTCCATTTGAGACAAAATGGGGGAGAAATTTGAGTCTTACGGGTTCAAAGTTTTGTTCACATTTCATCTAAAATGCTTGATCTTAGTGTGCATATTTTCAAGAATCTCTTCTACTGATTGTCTACCATTTTTAGTGTACAAATTTTGTAAATAGTAGTTGAGTTATGTAATTTTTGACTTTCTAGGAAATGGGTAGATAGTATCTTTTGTATAGGACTAGGTTTTATTTTTTTGTTCCCTAAGAGTTTAAGCTAACTCAAAGGAGATTTTGTCTCATATTTCCAAAAGGGGAGATTGAAGCACCTTATACATTTGACTTACTTAAGTCTATATTGTATAAGTGCTCAACTAATTTGGAAATAGTGACAAAATTGGTTGTTCTAACCTAGAATCCAAAGAGCCTCAGAATTAATCTCTCTAATCCTCTTCAATAATCCAAGAAGGTATAAATTGAATCACACTACACACATTTGAAGTGCATACATGTGTATATATTGCTTAAAATTGATTGTGTGATAAATTCCCCTTAAAATGTTGTTTTAATATTTTTTTTGGGAATTTTTAAACATTTTTAAAATAATGTTTTCATTAATAAAAGTGTGATTATAAAATTTGTGGGGTTAATTTGCTATTTTGAAAAATTCATTTTTCATTAGAATGTTTGATTGGGTAGAATGTAAATGCGCTAGAGACTTCAGGGTGCTGCCTGTAATTAACTTTGACGAGCGTTTGTAAGCCACTTATAGGCCAACACTTGTCACGTTCCTGATGTATCAATTTGTGTTTGTTATGTGAGAGGGTTGCCTGGTGGTTTGATGATCGTTAGATCAATCCTTATCGATGGCCTGCATGTGTTTTTAAACCTATCCTTGTGCTATCCTGTGAACCAATCACATTCGACTTAACCACCGCCTTCTTATAACCCTTGGATCAAGTCAATATTAAGAAGACTTAATCTCAGCCCTTGATTGCCTTCGGCTATCCAGAACCTTCCTCCACTCCTATAAAAGCCCTCTAATTCTCAACCTTTCAAGACTTTTGGCAGTCGTCATTTCTGAGAGAAAAAAATAGAGAGAAGAGAGAAGTGAGAGAGACGAGAGAAAAGAAAAGAGAGAAGAGAGAGAAAGGAAAACTGTGTTAGCCAAACCCTAACCCTAAACACTTCAAATCTGATTCAAACCTTCGTATACTCAGAACCCCAAATACAACCTTGAGTGTTTCAGAGAGAGTGGTGTTACTTGGTTGTTCATATTGAAGCTGTAACCTCTTAATCAAAGATCTTATTACCAACTTAAACATTCGTGTGAAGATCTGTATTTCTTCTTCATAAAAATTGTAGATCTGCACTCTGCATGTTATATTTCACTAGATCTGCATGTTTCTTTCTCGATTTAAGAAAATCCTTACTGATTTAGTTTTGAAAATGTTTTATGGTTTCTATTCTTACGAAACTTAACCTTGACCTAGTTGGATTCACACTTGGAGATTTTCAATCTCATAAATATTTTTAAAAACAGAGATTGATTAAGATCTTGACCGATTTAGAAGCAATATATCCGTGGAATCTGGGATATATTTAAAGGTCAAAAAGGTTTCAAGTTCTGTAAGAAAGAAAGAAAAGAAAATCACAGCATATAGTCTTTATATGTAATTTTCTAGGACTGTCTGTAAAAACTAAGTGTGTGTGAGGTCATGCATGTTGATAGGAATCACATCACAAACACTTAACACACTACTACACTGCAAGTGTTGTGAATAAGATCAAAGATTATTGAGTCGACGCAAGGAAGCTAAAGCAAAAGGAAGTTATCAAACTGGAAGAACATCATCAACAATCAGATCTATGAGAAGTTAGAAGGACACCAAGTTGGATATATTCCTAAACTTAGAATAGGTTGATTTGTGTTCATGTATGTTGTATTGTTTGTAACTTTTATTTGTTGTTAGTGGATTTTTACTTTCGTGACTTAGAAGTCACCGTGGACGTTTCCTCTATTGGGAGAGGTTTTACCACGTTAAAAACTATGTGTTCTGATTATCTTCATCTCCTCATCTCATTCTATAGTGCGCTGAATTTTTGAAACTGTCTTAGTTTTAAAACTGATTACAAAGTCTTGATTACTCTCGTACATAAGTTTTTGTAAACACATCTTGTTGTTTATAAGTTTTATTTTCAAAAGAAAAGGGTTTCTTCAACAAACATCTCGGAGTTGCTTATACAGTTTAATCTTGTATTAAACGGCATTAGCAACGTTTTTCATTGTCCAGAGGTTCGGTCAACTGGAAAGTTGAATAGATTTCCACCACGAAGATATTGGAAGAAACGACACCTCAATCCAAGCTACGATGAAGAAATTATGGCCCATTGAAAATGGAGAAAATTCCAAGAAAAACCCTTGGAAGAATGCTATGTGTTTAAGCCCCAAATTCCAGCGAACTTTCGCGAAACGAAGTCCAAACTGGTTCGGGGGCGAATCGGTTCTTGGTACATCCAAACCAATTCGGGGTACCTGACAATGGCAAGAGTCCCAAAGTTTTAAAATTCGTTTTGCATTCCTATAAAATCCAACTTCGGAGGAGTTATTTCATAAGACTTGGAAAGACATTTTTTAGAGTTCTATCACCTCAAGTCTTCATATTTTTGAGCCCCAAAACTCATGTTTTGATTCAAACAAAATTCTCATATACTTTTCTGAATCGTTTAGAACCCAAGAACACTTTGTTTTTGTTCATCTTTCGTGGAGTGCGTCTCTGCACTGTATGGTTGCATGTCATTAAAGATCTTGCTGAGTGAAGATTCTTTGTTGAAGATTGGGATGCGAGTCCTTGGAGGGTGCTGCATGTATTCTCTTGTTGAGTTCAAGACTACGTGTCCTTGTGGGTTGATTGCGCATTGATCCATTGCATATTTCTCTATGTAATTGTAAGTTGCGATTTATATATTCATAGTGAAATAAAGGTTTAACTCGAAAGGGGTTTTTTCCTGAAATCTGTGTCTCAGCATATTTACTGTGTCGCATGCTTTTTATTTGATGGGCTAATTTAGATGCATGTTTAGGGGCTGAATTGATTTGGTTTAAAGATAGACTCTAATTAAATAAGGTTTAATTGGAAACTTGCAAATTAATTTAAATCGGTATCACACACCGCGTTTACACATTTTACAAATTGGTATGAGAGCAGGTTACTCTAAATTATCGAGTATTCCTATTTTTCGCAAAATCGTGTGATATTGAGTTTTTTCGAAAAATCAGTTTTTTTTAAAGTGCAATTTTTCCAATGGAACGCTCATTTAATAAGGTGCCTATTTTTTATAGGAATAATTATGCCTATTGGAAAGCTCACACGAAATCTAGTTTAAAAGCTATTAACAAGCGTGTTTGGTTGCTTTGTGAAAATGGGTGGACTCCTCCCACAGTCACCGTTAATAACGTCACCTCTGTAAAACCCGTGTGAGCCTGGACCGAAGATGATTATAAAATGTCTAATTTTAATTCCCGTGGTCTGAGTGCTAATTCTGGAGCTATCACTCCTGACGAGTTCCGTCGAATTATGACGTGCACCACGTCTAAAGAGGCTTGGGATGTTGTGAAATTAACACATGAGGGTACGAACGCGATTAAAGAATCAAAATTATAAAATTTGGCCACCCAATTTGAGACTATTACCATGTCTGAGTCTGAATGCGTTGATGATTTTTATGCTCGTTTGTCAGACATTGTTAACACATGTTTTAATTTGGGTGAGGTGATTGATAACACGCGTGTTGTTAAAAAGATTTTGAGATCTCTCCCAAAACGATTTATTCCTAAAGTCACTATTTTGAACTCTTTGGGAAATTTGAAATCACTTAAGTTGGAAGAACTTGTAGGAGATCTTCAAACCTATGAGATTGACATGTTTCCCAAAACCATTAAGTCTAAGGATAATGGCATTGCATTAAAGACTCAGTGTAAGAAAAAGAAAGAAAAGGTTTGTGAGTCTGATTCCGAGGGAGACTTTGATTTTAATGATATGCCCTTGTTTACGAAAAATTTTAAAAAGTTTCTTAACATGAAAAAATATAATTCTTCCAATAAAAAGAGATTTTTTGAGAAAAAGAAAAAGAAAGGGAAGGCCAAAGAAAGCGATGAAAGGGAAAAAGAGAATGACTCAGATGAGGAGAGTGAGGAAGATTTTGAGAATGTGACTTGTTTTGAATGTGGGGGTAAGGGGCATAAGTCATTTGAGTGTCCTATATGGCTTAGAAAGAAAGGGAAGAAAGTAGCCATGCCTGCCACACTTAGTGATAGTGAGGGAGATGAGGGAGATGAGTCCAATACAAGTTTAGCACATGGGATGGTTGTCGCTTCTTCTAGTCGTGTGAGCACACCCACTTTGTCTCACGAGAGTGCACACGAGAGCGATGATAGTGATTTGTGTTCTTTGAGTAAGGGAGAAAGCGAGGAGGACAGTGGAGATGAAAGTGAGCTCCAAAAGGCGTTTAGAGATTTGTATACCGAGACCTTGAAAATAAAGAAGTATAATCAAGATTTAGGTCATTGGGTTTTAGATTTGGAGAGATAAGGAAGTTTTGAGAAAGGTGAAGTGTGAATTGACCAACACGTTTTCTAGTCCGACGACACGTGTATCCCAACTCGAGAGTGATCTCGAACGTGCCAGGGAGGTCAAAGTCAATTTTAAGAATGCACCTAAGAAGGTTGAAAGGGTAATTCTTAAGGGTAAAGGTGAGAAGTTTGGAATAAGTCATGACGGTGCTTCTACTTCCCAATTAGCACCCGAGCCAGTTCCCACTTTAGTGTTAGATTCACATGAGTCTCAACCTAACCCACCTACGCATCCCATTCCTATTAGGAGAGCACGCCCTATAGTTTTTGAGAGAGGTGTTCCTAGGCCTATATATGTTTGTTACCATTGCAAGAGGAGAGGGCACCTCAAGGAATTTTGTTTGAAGTTGGATTATGTGTCACCTTTTGCTTCTACACGTGTTTCTGGCACACATGCACCCACACATGATACTTTAAAGGCTTTCGGAGACTACATGAGAGAGTTTGAACATCTAGGTGAGCAAGTTAAGTTTTTAGTCAAAACTTCACAAGAATTGATGGAGGTTTTTCATAAGTTGTCACCACCTTTGGAAAACCTCTCCGCACCTAACGATTGAGGTTTGACGTGTTTACTAGCATAGGATGTTTTTCATGATGATATTATTTTTCTATTACTAGTATCTATCATGTTTGTATGTTTAAATTTTTTTTTTTTAAAATACAAAAAGATTTTATTTTGTAAAATTTTGAGAAAATCAGAAAAGATTTTTGTCTTTTTTTGTTTTCATGGTTTATGGATGAAAGCTTAGGATGGGTCACAACATCATTCCATTATTTTCATGTGACTATTTGATAGTGTTTTGAGATAATAGGTCAATTCATCCTTGTCTTTTATAATGTTTGGAGTCATTAAGATGTAATTAACACTACACCAAATCTGCCTAATTGTCAAGGTCATTGACCTTGACAAATCCAACTTGTCAAGGTCAATGACCGTGACATTTTGAGGCGAGACAACTTTTTTTGTCACGGTCGTGTCACGGTCGTGGCGCGGTCAATGACCGTGACACGTTTGTCACGGGTTATAACCGTGACAAAGCCGTGACCCTTTTTAAAAAACTTGTCACGATCAATGACCGTGACAATTCTGGGCAGAATTTAAAAAAAATCTGCTGGGCAGTATGGCCACTGCCACTGCCCAGTAGTATATTTGTACCTGTTATAGCAACGTTGTACCTGTTCCAAACATCATATATCCAAATAAACTAAAGATAATGCAAATATATATTCAAAATAGAAACTATTTAAGAAGAAAGAACATCACCATCAATTATCTCAAATCTACAAACTATTTGCATGGAAAAGAGATTTTTATCGCGACGCTCGGGGACACCTCCTTATCCTTCCCTTCTCGTCCGAATAGCCACATAAGTATAGAGCATATGTGGCCTACCCTTAGGGCCACTCCCTGTCCCCTGAATTGAAATAAAGTAAAATTAGTATCCGCCCCTCAAATATAGATAAATATAAATCGTAATTGAAATCGAAATCAAAATTGACATATAAATATAAATACATTACCTGTAGTGTCACTCAAATAGCTAACTTGAGCTCATATGGAACCTCCTTCCAACTAATGTACCCCGGGCAATCGTGTCAAATACAATTCTCTTCATATCTAAACACTAAGAAATACCATCATCCTATGGAGTTATGCGTTGCAAATTCCTTCCAACCGTTGTGTAGCCAAAAATCAGCAGTTGAAGTTGTCAATTCCACCTTTCAATGGTCTCCCATGTTTTGCTAGAAGTTCCAAGTGGTGGGGTATGGAAAGTGGAATTGACAACTTCAACTGGTGATGTTTGGCTACATAACGTTTGGGAGTAATTTGCAGAGCATCGCTCCATAGGATTATGGCATTTCTTAGTGTTCGGATAGACGAAGAGATTCGGTCTCCTCTCCACAAATAGGACACCCCAAATAACTACGTACTAATCACCTATTAAAGGTAAGAAGCGTATATTCATGGATTAGTATAAACAAAACTTAGATGTAGTTGGAATATTTATGTATTAATCTCCTCTCCACACACGCACACTACACAAGAGTGAAAATGATAAAGTGCAGATCAATTAAAAGCATTAAAAATGGATGTTTCGGTACAAATTGAAATATTTATTACAAATTGAAAAATTGTTTCAAATTCGGGTTATCATAAAAAATGGATTGATATTCGGTAGGAGCAGCAAAGTCATCCACACTACTATTTAGACGCCTTGGCGCGTGTTGGACAATTGACCACGGATCGTTGTTGATATACTCCTAGTAAAACACTTGCTTAACCTTTTGAAATGCACAAACAAATGGCTCATCGCTCACGTGGTCGTTGCTCTTGAACTTGGACAAGTCAACCAAGATCAAATTGGTGACAGGATCAACTTTACAAGCATTTTTATCCTCAACTCTTACCCATTCACAGTAAAATACAACCTCTTTGAAGCTTATATATTCCAATTCAAATATATTTTGGATTACACCATAGTAAGTCATTTCAGCTTCAACGAGATTTTTATCTTTTGCGCTCGCTCGAAAGAAAGTAAGAGCCTTGTATGAAATTCCCGAGTTCTGTACATTTGTACTTTCCTCATACACTTTAGCGCCGAAAATGTAACCGTTCAATCGATACTTTTTGTACTCTTGTGCCACGAACAAGGGTCCAGTGGCTAGACGAGCAAGCCTTGATGTCGCATCACCCATCTTTAGGAGCTGAGAATATAGATAAATTAATTATATTAGTGGTAAAATTTGAGTGTAATGTAACGTTATATAACGACTGTTTTCATTATAATTACCTCTTGTGTCAACCATAGCCTAAATTCGCTGTCTGATTGTACCATTGTTTTTCGTCTTTTATTGTTCTCACAGGCTTCATATTTACTGCATATTACAAAATTAATCATGTATAAAATAATCTAAAATAATGTTAAACATTATAATATTCGAAACTTACTTTTTCCATTCTTCGACATCTTCATCTGTGTCAAATAGATAACGAGCTACTTGTTCATGTTGCAAACTCGTTAATTTCACTCGTTTTCCCATCACATTACCACCATCATCGAGGAATTCATCAGTGTCATCAACGCTGGTCGAGTCAGGCATATATTCCCGAGTATATATTGATGACTCCATGGTGATGTATTCCTCTGTAATCGATCCTGCAATATATCGCGTATTCTTGACGTAATCTTTAAAAACTTTCATCAATCTTTCAAACGGATACATCCACCGATATCTAACTGGACCACAAAGAAGTGCCTCGTCGCATAGTTGTACCAACAAGTGAACACTTATGTCAAAGAATGCTGGGGGAAAGTACTTCTCCAATACACAAATCGCTTCGTTCACAACCAATTTTGCGGCCACTATGTGTTCTCGATTCACTAACTTCTCACACAAGAGGGAGAAGGTAATACTAATTTGCATAATAGCCCTACGCAAATCCTTGTGCTTGGAGAAACAGTGCTTAAACAATAGAGGAACCAATTGCATGATCACATGCCAATCGTGGGACTTACACTTATGTAAATCATGAGTAGCCTAATTCACAATCCTTTGCAAGTTGGATGAAAAAGTAGATGGGCCCTTCAAATTATATATTGTGTCTAGAAGAACCTTCCTTTCCCCACTCGTCAAAGTAAACGCACCAGAGGGAATTATTGTCCTTCCCCTACTATCTTCTTTCAACCATAGTTGTGGCTTAAGTTTTAACATTTTAAGGTCTTTTCGTGCATTTTCTCCATCCTTCGAATGACTCCCCCCAAGGCAAGTACCCACAATATGCTCAGCGAAGTTCTTCTATGCATGCATCACATCCAATACATGGCGCACCGGGTTTTTCTTACAATAAGGCAAGTCAAATAAAATTGACCTCCGAGACCATGCCTTTCTTATCTCAGTTTCATTCCCAGTTGGGGTCTTCTTATGCTTGACATTCTTAAATTTGGGATTCTTACCTGGCATATTTGGGCCACATTCAGAAGATTTACTTTCAATTTCTGAACCCGAAAGTTGTCTCGGCGGTAGCCTATGTTCAACTCCGCCCAATAAAAAATTGGAACCTTTCTCAAATCTGAAACTATGAGCTGGGGGTAAAAGCCTCCTGTGGCAATGGTATACATTTTTTAAGCTAGAGGATAGACGAAGAGATTCAGTCTCCTCTCCACAAATAGGACACCCCAAATAACCATGTACTACACATCCGGATAATGTCCCATAAGCTGGAAAATCATGAATTGCCCACATCAACATAGCTTTCAGCGTAAACTCTTCTTTTCTAAAAGAGTCGAATGATTGCACACCCTCTTCCCACAACTCATTTAATTCTTCTACCAAAGGAGCCAGGTAGATATCAATGTCATCACTTGGTGCCTTTGGCCCAGGTATCAATAAAGCCATCATCGAAAATTCAGGTCTCATACACTGTGAAGGAGGGAGGTTGAGTGGGGCTAGGAACACTGGCCATACACTCTGATTGGTGCTAAGATTTCCAAATGGATTGAAACCATCTGTTGATATAGCTAAACGAATGTTGCGTTGTTCTCGAGAAAAATCGGGATACTCAAAATTCATCCTCCGCCAGGCAGTAGAATCAATAGGATGACGCATAATATTACCCCCTACTTCTGCCCTAGCATGCCAAGTCATTGCCTCTGAAATCCATGGTACTGTGAAAAATTGCTTTAATCTAGGCCCAACGGGAAAATATTTCAATACTTTTTGAGGCACTTTTGAGCTTGTGCCTTCCTTACTAGTAGATTGGACATATCTAGGTTCATCGCATACCGGACAACGATCGAGATTTTCACACTCCTTACGGTATAGTATGTAGTCATACACACAAGCATGAATCAATTTATACTTCATTCCCAAACCTTTCAAACTATTCTTCATAACAGGATAGCTATTTGGAAGTGTATTCACCTTGGGTAATAAGCCCTTCACCCATTTCAGAATTCCCGTCACGCTATTGCCAGACAAACCGTACTGCGTCTTCAAACTGTGCAAACCAACCATGGCATGTAAAGTTATTTGATCTTTCTCATAGCCAGAGTATAATGGTTGGGTCGCCTTAAATTTTAAACTTTGGTAGTCATCGTCAAGTTTTATCGTGTTATCTTCACGAGCACTTGAATCTTCTACATCATCAGTAGCCTCATTCTCCTTAGCTTCATAAACTCCGTACGCATCATCAACTAAATCCTCTAGCACATTATGATCTACGTCGTCCCCTTCTACATCTATTCTACTTGTTGAAGGTTGTTGTGAAGGTTGGTCGGGGACAAAAGGAACTTTCAATGCACCGTGAAAACTCCAAAATCGATAACTATCTTGCATACCCGATCTTAACAAATGTAGTTCAACTGTTTACCTTACCATTCTTACACCTAGCACACGGACATGGAAACTCTTCATCATTACGACATCTCTTTGCATATTTCACAAATTCGTTAGCACCTCTGCGAAACACATCCCCCATTCTATTAGTCTCACCCATCCACTCTTTGTATTTCGGATATCCCATCACAGCTACCACAACTAAACACCTATTAAAGGTAAACAAAACTTAGATTTATAGTATGTTTTATTTAATTATCCCATCATTTAATTATCCTATTAAAGGGTAAGTGGTCCTATCCCATTCAAGACTGCATTTTTCTGTAATATACTTAACAGCTCATGCACATTGTTACGATTTGAAAAAAATTCGACAGCATATCCCCTTTGTTCTCCAAGTACACGACGTAGATTGGCAGGTGTGAGTGTTATTTCAATTGGTCAATTGAAATAACAGTCACACTTGTCAATCTAGTATGTACCCAGAGAACATTAAGATACGACTGCAGAACTTCCTCCAAAAGTAACAGCTTTAAGCCAATAAGAATATTATACAGAAATTATACAGTCTCAAACTGTCCAAACGGGACAATTCGAGAGATCTCATTACAGGGGTAATGACTCACGAACGGGTCTAAGGGCTATTGTATGCGTACGCATAAGAACTAGAACGCTAGCATCTATGCGCACTATATTTAATTTCAAGTATGTTTCATATAATGGGTTAATTCAAATACAAAAATAACAGCTCATGGGTTAATTCAAATACAAAAATAAATTCATGGGTTCATTCAAATACAAAAATACAAATTCATGGGTTAATTCAAATACACACACACACACACACACACACACACACCTCCCTCCACCCCCCCACTCACCACATACACACACACCACCACCTCCACTCACCACATACACACACACACACACACCACCACCCCCACTCACCACATACACACACACACACACACAATAGCCCCCCACCCACCACACACACACACACACACACACACACACACACACACCAGAACCTAAGATTTAAAAAAAGTGTTTTTATTTAAACCCCACTTTTCTTTCTATAACTCCTATTAAGGAATAAAAACAATATTTTTAAAATATGAAGGGCTCACCAATTTGATCAAATTTTTCAACAACATATCTAAATGATATTTTATTTTTCATGCTTAATTAAAGCTATACAATTGTTAAAATTTCCCCACCACCCCCATCCCCACCCCCACCTCCACCACACCCCTTGCCCCCCCCCCCCCCCCCACAGCCATGCACACACGCACACACACACACACACCCCACCCCACCCCTACCCTCATCTTATCTGTATATTCATTGCAATTATCTACTTCTTTAATCCTTTATCTTTATATTTATTCTTTGAGATTCTCTTATATTTCAAAATTCTCTTATCCTCATTATATTTTATCACAATATGCATATCTTATAAGAGAGTCGGGTTTGGCATGAATAATTTGTAATGAAGTCTAGAACGAATCTTACTAAATCAATTGGGGTATTTTTCATATTTTTATTACTTTATTAATTTATGACATGAGATAATTATAATTGGAGCACAAATTTCATTATCATAAAGGGATAAATCCAACCAAGTACAAAGATTCTACAAATTAAAATGAGAATTAAATTTAAGACTTTCTAACAACATGCATGTGTATGGATTCTACATAGTTGGGCACGAAAGTAACTAATGATATTCCTAAAAACATACAATTGGCAACATTTTGTGAATTTACTAAACTTTATATATTATTATCAAATTCTGTTAAAAACTTATCTAGGATTTTACCTAATTGAATTAATTTCATGAATAAAATTAACAAATTATAACAAAATATAACAAAATATTAATTTCATACTAAGGTTTACTTAGTTTTAACAAATTATAACAAAATATTATCATATTTTTAGTTAGAAAATTCCACCACCACCCCCTCCCCCCACCACACCCCACCCCCACTACCCCCTCCCCCCCCCCCCTCCCCACCACACACATATATACACACACATATACACATATCCCACCCCTCCCCCCTCCTACCCCACCCCTACCCCCACTCTGCCCCCACCCTACCCCCACCCTGCCCCACCCCTACCCCCGCACACACACACACGCACATATATACACACATACACACATATATATATACACACAAATATATATATAAATGGAAGAGAGAGAGAGAGAATTAAACCTAAAGAAGAGAGAGAGAGAGAGAGAGAGAGAGGGAGGGAACGGCGGGAGGGAAAAAAGAAGGGGGAAAGGGTTTTTGCTGCTAACATTGTCACGGTCATGTCAAGGTCATTGACCGTGACAATTATTTAAAGAATTGTCACGATCATTGACCGTGACAAGTCCGTGACAAGTAAATTTGTCACGACCTTGTTACGGTCAAGGACCGTGACAATTATTTGTCACGGTCGTGTCAAGGTCAATTACCGTGATACAAAACGCGAGATTTGTGTCACGGTCAATGAACTTGACAAGGGTGGCCGGCTGAAAGGTGACAATTTGACCATTTTGGTGTAGTGTAAGTGTTACTTCCTACATGTTTGACTCTTGATTTCCTTTATTGCAAACGTGCACGTATTTGTTTTATTATTGTGCTTGTCTTATCACATGTTGGTTGGGTGTTTTCACTTCAATCCTGTCCTTAAAACGAACCAAGCGCGATAATGTTTTATAAGAAAATTGTGCATATAAGAACCATTTTGTGAGTTCGTGTGCTTTGTTTAAAAACAGGGAAGGGCTGCGAAAGGTTCATTTTGCCTTTACGAATACTAAGCCACCGTTTAAATTGGACCTAAAAAATTGAGGAATTTTATTATCCGGGGTCCAAAGAGGTTTAAAAGAGCCCCGAAAAAATTTAAAGGCAATAAAAATAAATTCATGTCAATTATAGGCCAACTAGGTTTTTGCACCAATTCTCCAAAGTTTGAGAATTTAGTTTAACACCTCTAAAAGGAAATATATATGAGGTAGTTTGGATGGAGAATTAAAATGGGTTTGTACGTCCTTGAAATTCTTGAAAATGCGCTACATTGTTTTGGACGTTATTGGTGTGGAAATCACTTTGACTTTGATTTGTTGATTTGTATAAGATGATGTCATCTAAATTTAACAATCTTTACACCTAACGATATTTTTGATGTTCATTCGTTAGGCGTACACGTATGCATCGTGCACATATGATTGATTGAGTTTATTTACCTATCGAATGTGTTCACACCCATGCATTCTGTTTCCATGACTTGGTTGTTTGAGTTTAAATCCATGGTGTGATTTTTGTGTCATGCTTTACATATTTTACAAATTGTATCTTATTTTTGTGCAAATAATTTGAAAAATCAAAAATAGTTTGTGAAGATTTTTTTTTAGTATCTCTTTGCAAGAGCGTGTTTGCCATCTAATTGATGCCTTGTTTTGAATAAGTGACACCCCGACTTTGCTTGTTTGATTTATTCTTCTTATTTGTCTATTTGGGGACATAATAAAAAGGTGGAGAAAGAATTATCATTTTATGGGGGAGTTTGAATTTTGGGGGAGTTTTTGAAATTTGACTTATACTTTTCGTATAAATTGGTATCTATATTTATCTCATTTCAAACTCGATACGTCACTTGGTATTTTTCTTTATCTCATGTGTGTAGGTACAACATTGATGATCATTATGTTGCACACCCTGATGAGAAAAGATTTGAGATTTTGAAGATTTAAGGATTTTAAAGATTTGAAGAACAAACGTTGAAGCCTTATTCATTTGTATCTTTCCAGTTTTGGGTTCAGGGGAGGGTAGATTTGTATAGGCATTTTGGTATTTGATAATTCGGATATTTTTATGTATGTATCAGCATAGACATAGGGGGAGATTTGTAAGGACATTTTTCTCATGTCCAACATGTTACATTTGTGTATGTCGTACGCCGCTACATTTGTCACGTCACTTCATGATCTCACATGATGGCCTCAATATGAATTCTGAGAATCAAGCATTAAACATCTCCATCATGTGTCCCACATATACCTCAATGACTTCACGTTCCACGATTTTAGGGACTTTATGCAAGTGGTACGCAAGAGAAGTCAAAATAGTGAAAGAAGGCAAGATATGAAAGTTCAAGGGCATTTTAGTAATTTTACAGCCACCGTCCGGAGGTCCGGTCAACTGCAAAGTTGAATAGCTTGCCTCCATGAAGATACTGGGAGAAACGGAACCTCAATCCGAGCTACGATGAAAAAGTTATGGCCCTTTGAAAATGGAGAAAATTCCAAGAAAAACCCTTAGAAGAATGCTATGTGTTTAAGCCCCAAATTCCAGCGAACTTTCACGAATCGAAGGCCAAACAAGTTCGGGGGGTGAACCGATTTGTGGTACACCCGAACCGATTCGAGGTACCTGACGCTGGCAAGAGTCCTAAAGTTTTAAAATTCATTTTGGATTCCTGTAAAAGCCAACTTCGGGGGAGTACATATGACTTGGAAAGACGTTTTTTAGAGTTCTATCACCTCAAGTCTTCATATTTTTGAGTCCCAAGACTCATGTTTTGATACACACAAAATTCTCATATACTTTTATGAATCTTTTGGAACCCAAGAACACTTTTTTTTGTTCAACTTTCGTGGAGTGTGTCTCTACACCGTATGGCTGCGTGTCATTAAGGATCTTGCTAAGTGAAGATTCTTTGTTGAAAATTGGGTTGCGAGTCCTTGGAGGGTGTTGCGTGTATTCTCTTGCTGAGTTCAAGACTGCGCGTCTTTGTGGGTTGTCTGTGCGTTGATCTATTGCAGATTTCTCTATGTAATTGTAAGTTGCAATTTATATATTCATAGTGAAATAAAGGTTTTACCCGAAAGGGATTTTTTCCTGAAATTTGTGTCTCACCATATTTATTGTGTCGCATGCTTTTTATTTTATGGGTTGATTTAGATGCATGTTTAGGGGCTGAATTGATTTGGTTTAAAGATAGACTCTAATTAAATAAGGTATAATTGGAAACTTGCGAATTAATTTAAATCAGTATCACACACCGCATTTACATGTTTTACAAGTCCCAATTTGTGTGTTTGATTTTCATGGTCTAATCTTTACCAAAGCATATGTTTCTACATCCAATGTTTTAGTTTAATATCCAAGTTCCAAAAATAAGTATTATTTGTGTAAGATCTTGTTTGCACCAGTTTTTCATCACCAACCCAAGAAGGAGAAAGTTTGGGTTCATTCTCTACCCAAAAATGACAAAATTTTACACTGCGGTGTTCTCATACGGAGAAAGGCTTCGTGTGTGGGTGGTCGGTGACCAATTCCCCTTGGTGGATTCCAAGACTGAGGTGTACTCCATGGATTCAACTAGACGGAGGTTGATACAAGAAGATGCATCAAGTCTTAAATGGGGTAAAGCTGAGGAAGTAAGTCGTTTGTCTTGTATTTGTAAAATTACCATACTTAGTGGACTTGTAGGTTGGGTCGTCCGAGGTTTTCCCCGTTGTGGTTTTTTCTCGTACATCGCGCTTTATGGTTGTGATTGTTTATTTTTATCTTACTAAACACCTAGATGCATGCTTAGGACTAAAAAGATAAAAATTGGTTTAAATAAAAAAAAAATTAAAATTCGAGTTTAGTTTATTTCAAGTCAATAATTTAATTTAGTAAAATTTGTGTTTAATTTTATTGGGCATATTTGGACTTGAATTGAATTTTTTTTTTTAAGTTTAATTGTAATTTTAGTGAAATTAAAGTTTGGAAATTAATTGTTATATCTTTAAAAAGAAAGTGTGAAAGTTTGTTTTTGTTGAACCATGCCAATATTTGGACTTTAAATTTTAGGAATACAATTCCATCAATTAGTATCATAGAGTTTTTACCATTTAAAATTTGGTATCAGAGCCAGAACACTAAATTATTGCGTTTTAAGATCATTTTTGGGTAGTCATTATGGAATATATGCATTGTACTAAATTTTATGTTTTTAATGGTTCAAACTAGGCATATTGGAAAGCGCTTATTAGGTCGGCACTTAAGTCCTTAGATGAGTGGATTTGGCTCTCGGTAGTTAAAGGGTGGTCTCCACCGATGATTTTAGAAGTAATTTTAGTATTCCTAGGCCCGTAGAGTCTTGGGGTGAGGGTGAACCTAAATTAGCAAACTTTAATTCACTTAGTTTGAATACTCTCTTTAGTGCAGTCACGTCAGATGAATTTTATCGAATTATAACGTGTGAGACTTCTAAAGAGGCATGGGATATTTTACAACTCTCCCATGAAGGTATGAGTGTCGTGAAAGCTTCAAAGCTCCACAACCTCACCACTCAGTTCGAAACCATTAAGATGTTATAGTGAAACTTTTTATGAGTTCTACTCTAGACTTTTCGACATTGTTAATTCAACTTTTAATCTAGGAGAAAAGATACCCGATGATCGTGTAGTAAAAAAAATTGATGTCATTACCCGATAGATTTATTCCTAAAGTGACCGTGTTAAATTCTTTACCCACCTTGCACTCTACTGAACCTTAAGAGCTTGTAGGTGACTTAAAATCTATTAACTTGACATGTTTTCCTCCAAAGATGAGAAGAAGAAAGATAAGGTCATTACCTTGAAATCTCGAAAGGAGGAAAAACAAGTTTTCGATGATGAGAGTGATATCGACTCGGAAGATATGGCTATGTTTGCTAGGAAGTTTCGAAAATTTCTTAAGTTTGACAAAGATAAGCTTAAAAATGATTTTAAGAAATTTGACAAGTCTAAGCATTACAAAGCCGGGAAAATCCCTAAAATTCAAAATGAAGATCTTAATAGGGATGAGTCAAATAGGTGTTATGGTTTTGAGAGGTATGTCCATAGGGCGCGTGAGTGTCCCACTAGACGAAGGAAGGAGGGTAAGAAACCAATTTCTTATAATGCCACCCTTAGTGATAATGAACCGGAAGAGGGACCTGATTCCCCCATTGAACCCAGCTATACGGAGTTTATGGAAAGTCGTGTAAGTAAAGGTGAGAACTCTTTTAATGTGACATCATAATACATGAAACTTCTGAGGCCATAGTTTGTGACCCATGATTTTGATGGTTATAAGAGTGGAGAAGAAAAAAAGAGTGAAAATGAAGAAGAGGTTGATGTGAGTGAGCTTCAAGTTACTTTTTGGGAGCAATATGAAGAATCTATAAAAATAAAAAGGTCTAACTTGAAGTTGGAAGCTAATTTGAGGGAACGTGCCAAGGTTAATAATGAGAGTGATTTAGTGGCAGGCCTTAGGACACATGAGAGAGCTCTTCGTGAGAATATTGAGCATGTAGAAGGTGGGGGATATAGCCTTATAAATTTAATGGAGGCTATAAAGAAAGAGCTTCTTATGTTTGAAGAGAGTAAGTGTTTACTTGAGTCGAGAATTTTGGAATTAGAAGAAAAGTTGAGAGACTCAAGTCAAGTCAAATTTTATTTTGAGTGTAGGCCCAAAAAATTAGACAAATTGCTAGGAACCGTTCAAATTAAAAATCACTTGTGTGGTATTGGCTTTGATTCTAAAAAATATTCAATTAACAAAGACAAAACTGCCATTTTAGGAGAATCGTCTAGGAATAATTTTAAGGGTCAATCCTTAGGTAATACTTTTCGTTGGGTTTTTACTTGCTCACATTGTGGTCAAAAAGGTCATCTTAGGAAATTTTGTTTTGATCTTAAAAATGGTTCTAGGAAGTCCAAAGGTAACGTCACCCAGGTTCCCAAATACCTAGAGCATCACGCATCACTAGTTTGGGTTAGGAAATTCGACTTGGTAGCTTTACAAGATAGGGTTTATGATTCTCATTTGCTTGCACGTGATACCTCCCTTGCTAAATCCAAAGGTTGAATGTGTTATCTTTGTTTACATACACTAGCTTTTGTGCTACATGTTATATATTCATGCTAGTTGTATGTTTGTTTGTCATTTTCTAGTCACTGCTTCATTATATATGCTTTGCTAGAATTATGACTTGTTTACCTTTTGTATTTTATCTTTTTCATTTTTGTTGATATTATTAGAAAAATACAAAAAGATTTTGTTTATTTTTGAGTTTATTTTTTTTGTGGGTCAAAATTTTAAAAACTCGAAAACATTTTTTTATGTGTGTATATTTGAGTTTTACACACATTTTGTGACATATGCTTGTGTTGAATCCTACTTTCCCTCGCTTCCATGTGGCTAGAACTTTTGGTTAAGAATTTCAATCCTTAAAGTGTTCTTTATCATGATAGCATGGAGTAGTTTAACTTTGATTTGTTTAATGGATTCACTTTTTATATGCCTTCTCACACACATGCACGAGCTCTTTTGAACTTTAACTTCACATGAATATTTGAGCTAAGTGAGATGTTCTCGTACCAATTTAGTCATCTCTATGTTTTACGACTTAGGAGGATTTGTGCATGTTAGAACCGTTGCACGTGAGATTGTTGTGTGACAAAAAATGATTTATGAATGTGCACGAGGTAGGGATATGAAAGGAAAAATTATCCTTTTGCCATTAATCCACCATTTTTAATGGACCTAAAAAGTGTGGCATTGTAAAAAGTAGCCATGGTCCAAAGGCCAAAAAAAATTGGCATTAAAAAGAAAATATAGCCAAGGCCATTTTTGTTTAGTTTGATATAGTCATTCAAAAGAAAAGAATAATATTATCTTTGAGGGAGTTTGGGTGAAATATCAACGAGTTTTCAAAATGACTTTGTATTCTAGTTGCGCTATTTGTCATGACTCTATTGGTTTGTAGAATCATCAAAATTCTAGGCTTGTATGCATTGTGCTTGTTTGTTCATTGAGTTCACTTTATCTTGTCACATAAGACTAAATCTTAGTAGATAAAGTTTTACAATCAAATAAGAACTTCGTGAGCATATTTAAGTGATTGGGTATTAATTCTTTGGTTACTAGTTCACACACCTTCACTTTCGTTTCCATTTGACACATTTATGCCATAAGAGTGTTGAAATCTTATTGTATTTTGTGTTGTGTCATTTGTGGTTCTTATATCTATATATATGTACTTGCGTGTCTTTTATAATCTTTATATATATATATATATATATGTGTGTGTGTGTGTGTGTGTGTGTGTGTGTGTGTGCGTGTGTGTGATATTTTTGTTTGTTTTTGAGTCTTTGCCCTGCTAGCTAATCCATTTATGCCTTTAATTCAAAATTGGTATCTATCTTGTTGCGAATTTTGTTTGATATCCCATGCTTAGTGTAGAATACTACAAGTGCTTTCTATTTTTTTGTCATCGCATCATAGTTGATATCCATTTTTTTTGTATGGATTAGTTGTATTTTATTATTGCCCATATGGTTTAATGCTCATGTCCCTTTATGCACCATCGCATGTTTATCTTGTTTCTCCATCTATCTTATCCCTTGTTTAGTTTAGGGGGAGTATGTACTTTATTTGGGGGAGAAATAAGTTATTTTATAATTCTTATCCTTTGTCCATTCTTAAACAAAAGGGGGAGAAATGGTATCTAAACCTTTTAAATTCGGGGAGATTTAACTTAGGGGGAGTCACGACCTTCTTAGGTATATCATGTTAGATAAAGGGGGAGAATTAATTAAGGGGAAGAATTTCAATTTGTGCATATAATGTTGTTATATTCCCTATGCGTTTGATGATTTGTTTAAGTGTGCAGGAAATCATTCTTAGCGGCAAGCGGCAATACATTTCATTCTATGAGTCAAGTCAAGTATTGTATTTTTATTTATTTTTTTTGGGTGGGAATGAGTCAGTGTAGACGTTTTATATGGCCTATAGGATTTTGGTTTGGTTTTGTCCCGGAATAGCCAAAGTGGAAGATTTTTAAGGACAAATTTCCAATCGAGTAGTGTTGGCTTAATTCCGAACAAAACAATTTGAGTCGTAGGATAGAAGTTATACCTCAAGCCTATGACATCTGAAGAAGTTGAAGATGCAGCGGCTAGAAATTCAAGTTGACATTGTTACCGATTTACGTGCCAAGTGTATGTGTCATCAACATTATTTCGTCATTTCAACGTCTCCAGGGTATGAATGTATTAATATATATTTAGGATCTTGGACTTTATGTTGGGTGTGATTTCATAAAATATTTTTGTAACGACTTTTATTTTATTCAGGAAAAACATTTTGAACTTGTTATAAAAGTTTTTGGAATTTTTAAAGAATAATTTTTTTCTTGTAAAGTCGTTCGAACAAGACTTGGATGTTATTTGAACGACATGCCCAGGTCGTTCAAACGAGGTATCTAACAACATTGTATCGAAACTCTCTGAATTCTCGTTAAATAGTTCCTTAGAGCGAGGTCATTAGAACGAAGTTGTTCGAACAAGATTATGCCTTAAACTCTCTGAAATCTCGTTTGAAGATGTCGTTCGAACAACATTTGAAAGTCATTCGAACGACCTCTAATGTCATTCGAATGACCTGACGATTTTAGCAACTTTTCGTCAGTTTTTAAATAACCACCCACTACTCCCACTTTTCTTTACTAGTTTTTATGACTTCGGGGAGTAGTTTTTCCACAGGACTTTTACACTTATTCCAAGTGATTTTGAGAGAAAAATATTTCCCACAAAATTCCCAATTTCTGTGTTTCATTTTCATGGTCTAATCTTTACCAAAACACATGTTTCTACACCTAACGTTTTAGTTTAAGATCCAAGTTCCAAAAATATATATTATTTGTGAAAGATCTTGTTTGGCACCAGTTTTTCATAACCTTTCTGAGAAGGAAAAAGTTTGGGTTCCTTCTCTACCAAAAAGGACAAAAGTTTACACTACGGTGTTTTCATACGGAGAAAGGCTCCGTGTGTGGGTTATCAGTGACCAAGCCCCATTGGTGGATTCTAAGACTGTGGTGGACTCTGTGGTTGTCAACTAGGCGAAGGTTGATAAAAGGAGATGCATCAAGGCTTGAAGGGAGTAAAGTTGAGGAAGTAAGTCGTTTGTCTAGTATTTGTAAAATTACCATGCTTAGTGGACTTGTAGGCTGGGTTGTCCAAGTTTTTTCCGTTGAGGTTTTCCTCGTACTTCGTACTTTATGGTTGTGATCGTTAATTTTTATCTTACTAAACACCTATATGCATGCTTAGGACTAAAAAGATATAAATTGGTTTAAATCACACACTTGTTTAATTTGGTGCTAAATATAAGTTTGGGTAAATTTGGGTGTAGTTTAATTCATGTCAATAATTTGATTTAGTAAAATTTGTGTTTAATTTGTTTAGGCGTATTTGGACTTGAATTGAATTTTTCTTTAAGTTTAATTTTAATTTTGGTGAAATTAAAGTTTGGAAATTAATTGTTATATCTTTAAAAAGAAAGTGTGAAAGTTTGTTGTTGTTGAACCATCCCAATATTTGGATTTTAATTTGAGGCATACAATTCCATCAATTGGTGTTAAAGCATTTTTGCCATTTACAAAAGGTCATGATTTACCCGGACTTATAACTCTATCTGACATTTTGAATCACTTTAACACAAACATTACAAAATCTAGTGTTAGTGGTTGTGAAGATAATGATCTAAGTTATTCTCTTGATGAGCATGTCTCTCAAAACAAGATTTTATCACAATCCAATGTTAAGGAAAATCCATCAATGAAAATCGAGAACATGAATATTCAAGGTTATCATTTGATTGCAATATTTTTCTTGATAAAATTAAAGACCATGAAAATGAGAAAAATGAACTTTTTAATGAGTTCACTTATGTTAAAGAAGAAAATGAATTCCTTCAATCTCTTGATGCTCATGATCATTCCCTATACTCCAAGGTTAACGATATGGATTTAGACTTTCACAACGTCTTAGAATTACTTGATAAACATATATAAATAAGAAGTTACCTTAGTTGAGGAAGAATGTGTATGCAATTTGAAAGATGATAATGATGAACTAAAAATCATTTCCTTAGAAATGGATTCAATCTATTGTGATCATTATAGAGTAAGGACCTTGAATGAAAAACCTTTAAATTTAAATCATTCATCCTCTTTACACCATGGTTTCCAAAATGGTTACAAATTTAAGAAACGTTATTAGGTGAACAATTTGAAAGATAAGAGTAAAGTGCCTCCTCATTTTTATAAAAAAAAAACATTGATAGTACAGATATTGCACCACTTACCGCGGACAGTTAACTCCAGTGGTATCATCTATAGGTCGCGGCCCTAATTCATATTGAATACATAAATGCCTTACATACAGACTGCGGACACCTATTTGATACATGTCGTAGCCCTCATCCCCGTCAATCAACTACGGCAACCTCTCTAGCACAGGATGCGGACCCATATATTATAAGGCACGGTCCTAGTTCATTCACCTAACGGGCCACAGCCCCTTTTTACTCAGCGAAATTACAGTGCCTACACCTATATATAGGGATCCACACCTCGAGATGGGGGGATTCAGATCCAGTTTTCCTCCTCCGAGACCAGACAGATTAAATACTCCTCATTCAAGATCTGGGCTAATTACTAGTGCCAGTACATAGACCAGAGATCACGATGCTCTGCAGACCACTCGGTCCAGCTTGGGGGGGTACTCTCTAGCTTCGCAGCCATTTCTCCAGCACACCAGAATCCTCATGAACATGTATTATCTTCAATTCTCATGCTTGTACGCCTCTTTAGGCCTAATCACTATGTACCAAACAGCATATATAATGAGAGTGTGGCACCAAAGTAGACGTAGGCTCATTTTTATAGCCTAACCACTCTATATCTTGTCTGTTATCTCTCTTTACTTGCTCTATTTGCTTATTATTCACTTTATACTTGATTTGTTGGTACGAGATCGATAAGTGGATGATTTCTCATATCATCAATTTGGCTCCGTCTGTGTGAACAAGATATTTCAATCTTGTTTCTCTATGTTTTGAGTTCTTGAACACCTTACTTTATTTATGGGGATCCTTTGGATCATCATCTCATATGTAAATTTTGGTTATTGAGCTCTATTTTAGATTTATACCCCTAAATGGGAATTTCCTATACTCTAATCTTCTCTTGGTTCTTCATTTTATGACCTTAGATCTATTTTGCATACCCCTGTGATATCATTTCATCTAGATAATGCTGAAAAGAATGATAGGCTTTAGCCCCTTAAAGATGAGTGATTAGGGAAGAATTATATTTACTCCATTTTTGTTGTTCTTTGCCTAAGATATAGGGTTTATCATCAGAATTGTGTTGTTTGTGTACCTAGAGGGTATTCTCTCATCGATAGACCCTGGTAGGTATACTCTCCTCGTGTTTTAGGAGAGACTCGATTTTTGGGTTTCAATTTTGGGATTGTTCCCTTCACTGCCTAGTTAGGGATGCGGCCTGGCAGTTCTAACTGCCTTTTTAGACGCGGCCTCTACTAGTGCGATTGCATTACAGCAGCTTTAAATCATCTGGGAATGGACTTAAGTGGTTTCCAGCTCAACGTTGGTGATAATAATTCAAAGGCCACAGTAGTACACCCATGTGCTTCACTGGTCGCGGCCTCAGTAGTAATAACATGCAGTAGTGCAAGTGATACATCCCAACTTTATACTCATGTTCATCCTATGTTTCTGTGATCACTCATTTTTGTTAGTTTTGCCTCAGATTATATATATTTTTAGAGACTAACAAAGCAAAAAATGGAAGAAGAATCCAGCCAGAGCACAGAAGTCAAAGATGAGATTGTGCAATTGTACAATCACCTCAACCATCTCTATGACAGTCATGCTTCACTCCAAACACAAGTCAACTATTTAACCCAGAGGGTCCTCATGCTAGAGGCTGCAGCCTTATCCAATGTGGGTGCAGCCCCTAGGATCATTACTGCATCAACCTTCTTTGTCGCGGCCACATTCGAATTTCCAGTTGCAGAAGTAGACAACAAGAGCCAGAAAAGGAAATCAGATAAGGCAGAAAGGGTTTTTGACATCTACACCCCATTGACCTTCCCAGTTGAAGACATCTTTGAGTCCATAAAAAAGGACAAGCTGTTGAAATGGCCAGAGAAGCTTAAAGCTCCACCCCACAAGAGGAACAAAGCCAAGTGGTGAAAATTCCACTAGGATCACGACCATGATACCGAGCAGTGCTATGCTCTGAAGGATGAAATTGAGAGGCTCATAAGACATGGGATACTGCAGTGCTTCTTGAAGGATGCCTAAGGGGTGAAGCCTAGCTGAACAGGACACATGCCCATTTTTCATGTTTATGTTTTATATTTCATCTGTTTCTATTTTACACTAAAACTCTTCTTACGCTGTTTTAGATTAAACTTTGTATTGTCCTTACAAAGTCATATATATATATAAATAGATATATGAAATCAAGTTCACTCTTATTGTGCCATATTTTGATTCTCATTTCCATTAAATATTATCTTATAAAAGACCATTTTGTCTTAAAAAGATCTCAATTCAAGACAATATGTTATATCGGAAATGATAATATCTAAATGGCCCCACAACACCAACCATGAGCCTGACTATACGAGACAATTCGAGAATGATATTTGAAAATAGAGAAAGTAACTATTGAGAGTGGTGGGAAAGATTGGCCTATAACGCCACACGTGGAGACTATATCTCATCATATGATGATTGCATCGTTGAAAATATTTATTAGGATGCATCATTACAAGCAAAGGCTTACAATGCTCGTTCTTAGCTCTCGGGATGAGTCATTAGCTGCAAGGGCTTACAATGCCCGTTCTTAGCTTTCAGGATGCGTCATTAGCCTAGGGAGGTTACTCCCTCGGCAAACATCATTAACTTGGTGGATAGAGACGAAACATCATTAACTTGGTGATCTCAAATTAGCTTGGGGAAGCTTCATAATACCTAGTCGGGGAAGGCCTGAAAATAAACCATAGGGGTCGAAGACTTAATTGTCTACGGATAATCCTATTATAGCCTAGGAAGGATTTATATATATCCAAACATAGCTTGGGGAAGCTTTATAATACCTAGCCCGGGGGGCCTGATAACCCAATCTAAGTGACTAAAAGAAAGTCATGAAAGGCAACTGAAGTGACAAAAGGAAAGCTATGAAATGTAATTGAAGTGACTAAAGAATGTTATGTCAATGTCATCATAAAGCATGCCAAAGCTACAGAAGGATGGCCTCAGCCCAGCATGCTGTCATCAATCTCCTAAAGGGATAGAAAGATGCCGTGGCCTTCTCAGTATTACTGCAGCCGTTAAGTTAATTCATTCAGAAGGCACGGTAGATAAAGGCAGGCAGGATTGTTAACCTACCGTATCCCTATTCAAAAAAATAGGTGATAGTTGGATTAGGATCCAATTATAAAGCTACAGCAGAGGGTATTCAAACATTCAAAGGCGCTGCAGCTCTGTTCTATAAGTACCATGGATCTATTTCCAATAAATTTGATTAAAAGAAGAGACCGCAACCAACATCAAACATTTAAGATTGCAACAATATACAAGAATACAAGTGTAAAGGACCAGTTGAAGAAAATAGGTTGCAGCCTATGCGAAGAACGTTTATGCTATCCTATCGCGGCCTAAGTTTATTACGTGTTCAATCAATTAAGTGCAAAAATAGTTTAAAAGGTCACAGAAGTTTAAGAGGGGTGTGTATGTCAAGGACCAAAGGCTAAAGCCTAAAAAAAATTAGTGTTAAAATAGTTACACAGACTATAGGCCGCATCCTTGATGACAAAAATGTTTGTAAAAGGGACACAACCCCAATGTTCAAACACCTAGAAGTTTTGACTAAGAAGTTTCATCATCTTCTTCATTTCCATCTTCTTCATCTGTAGCTGTCTCGATCTCTTACTCTGTTGCCGTGGCCTCTTCTCATCCCTTTGCCTGGCCCTCTCTTAGACTGTGGCCTTCATCTCACCCATGCAGGCATCTTTCTTAGAATTCGCCATGCTCCAAGATTAATTATAGTCACGGCATCAGGGAAGTTCTTTGCCACCCTATATCTCAGCTCTTGGTAGCCGCATATATAAGCTCTATTGTTGATAAGGAAGAAGTCAGGGGAGCCTTTATATGATGTCACAATGTCGTCAATGGCTAATTGAAGGGCTTCACCATGTTGTTCATCTTTTCCAGGTAGGGTCGCAGAATGGTCATTCTCCATCTTCTTAATTGAC